>PUQB01000557.1:25524-167778 GCA_003024785.1 Selaginella tamariscina | reverse complement strand
GAGGAAGGGAGCGAGCATGAATACGAATGCCTTCGTCGGCCATCTGGCCTAATCCGGTCTGAGCAAGCCCGAAAGAACCTCCGTCACCAAGTACTCAAAGTCAGATGATCCCCAGTGCTCTTCTGATTTGCGAGCAGTCAAGTACAGGCCACCTCTTCCTCCCTTGCTACACAAGTATTGTAAAGCAGCCTTGTCTTTCCAGAACCATGTCCACCCGCAAGCATGACCATTGAATTTTGCAGCTTTTCTTTTAGGACACCCAAGTTCTCCTCAGTCTCTTCGCCCAGACGACTGAGGAGCAAACATGGCTTGCCTTCACAGCTCACAACTTGCGCATCACCCTTGTACTTGACAAGACTCAGTTTCCCACTGGCATAGTCGTCCAACACCTGCTTTACTTCAACGGGTAGCTCAAAGTCTGGCTCTTCCGTCTTCTGACTCGTCAACGAATCATTATCGAGGAAAGTCTCGTACACCATCTCCTCGAGCTTACTTTTCAAGGCATCGTCGTCTAGCCCACTAAAGTATCTCTCTTCTCCCATCATCTGCAGCCTAAGCAGGACCGATAAAACGTGGTCCTCCGGCCTATCAAAGGAAAAGGGGGGCTCAGCTCTCAATTTGGCTGCGATGTCTGAACCGAAGGTCAACACTTTGTCGACCCACGACTTGTGGTCCGAAATAGAAACAGTCGAGTCATCCACAACGAGTGACACCACCACCGTTATGTCATCTTCCTTCCATCCATTAAGCCCAGCAGCACGAGGATCTTGGCCAGAGTTTGTGGAGAAAGCTCCATCTCGAGCAAAGCCACTGGACACTACCACCACCTGCTCCAGGGTCCTGCTATCGAAGAGCCCTGACAATGTCTCTGACTGAACTGGCACCCTGAGCACCTCACCGAGCATGACAGGGTCCATGGCACAAGATTTATCCTGGGGTCTCTGCGAGTTGCAAACCTGGTAAGGAAAATTGATGCCAGCCGTCTGGAAAAGAGGACTTGGCAAGCAGCTTGCCATTCCGAATGACCAGACAGCCAGAGTCGCCCATGTTTGCGATGTGGAGGACGTTCTTGCCGTCTGCCAAGCCTCCGGCAAGTAGCACTGTCGACGAACCAATGGACTTCGTTTGCCGCGTAGCCTCTTCCATCACCTTGAGCAAACCATTGTCTTCGTCCTTGAGATGTGGCTTCAGAGCCAGAATTTCCTTGCACTTGGTATCAGCTCCTTGCAAAGTCGCCTGCATCGATGCGTTCTTTTGTGTACCAGGAACCCACGCCATCGGCAACCCCAACCCAGTCGCTGTCGATGAAGTTACGCATCCTCGTGCGCCTGCCCTGGTTCTTCGCTTCTGCGGCTGCTCCCGACCATAGAAAAAGTGCTCCGTTTGGCCATCGCTCGCTCCTAAACCCTAACGCTAATTCGTGGACCCTATGGTTGAAAGTATCTTGCATATATATTTATTTGATCAAGTTCGTTTGATATATGTATATATGAACTAAACTGTATTAAAATCGTTAGATCGCAATATATTATATATTTATAATATATATATGTCATTTGTGTTTTACAGGTCAAGTTCTTAAACTTCCCTATTTTACCGCTAAACCTGCTTTAGTCTATGTATATATATATAGAGAGAGACTATATATGGAATAATAATAAGTATATGCTTCAGAGTTTGTATATAAGCTTAATGATATATATACGTAGCTATAGCTCAATATATGTATATTAATATATATTCATATTATTATATATTATTATGGTGTCATGGTTTGAAACTGGCAGGATTAGCCAGCTTTATACCGCTTGGACGAGGTGATATTTATATAGAAACTCAATTATTGACAAACTAAAGTCGCTGTCCTCAAGTTTTGTTAATCTTAATTATTCAATCAATTAATATATATAGGTTGCTAAGGTTATTGGTAGATATACTTGGATAAGAAGGAACATTGAGAGGAGGCACCATGGATTTGTAGGAGTCACTAGTGAATCCATAGATGGCATAATTTGTTTTTAACCCCTTGCATCAAAGCTTTAAGCACTGCACATGTATAATCTATAAAAGATTGGGTTGAATGTCATGTTAAACTTTATAAATATGTAGCCTATTTGCCACAACAGTAGATATGAGCGAGGAGACCCGTGGCCAAACCACATATTATAAACTTGGGAAATCAAATTAACACTAGTTCACTTTGTACTTCACAAGTGAACAATGATGAGAGTTGTAACATCATTGTTGTCCCACTTGTACACGGTTTAAGTGTTTTATAAACTCTGCTCAAATTAATAGAAGAATACTCGTCAATATCGATTCCAAGACCTAGCATCAGCACCTTGTGACAAGTGTGAAAGTAGACTTCAGTGACATAAGTATATCAGAGAGATAACAAATAACCATAATCCAAATGTTAAAGTTTACATATTTTTCAATTATCCATTTGCAAATCTTGAGGAGATGATCCACCAAATCATATTGTCTGAGGATGATAAGCACCCCCAGTCGAGATGTTAAAACAGAAATGCCTCAGTCATAAATGCAAGACCATTATTCAAGAGAATTTGCTATAAACAAGAATGCTAAAACACTATCAATTAAGGAGAAAGTGACAAATAGTAAAAGCAGTCACACATAACAAAGCACTAACTTTCACCCAAAAGTAAGTAATTAAAAGCGATAGTAACGTACACATTGCCAGTAGTCAACTATTAAAAGGTCCATTAAATTAAATGCCATCAACTCAAACAAACCAATTGACTTTAACTATCCTTCCAAAGTACAAGGGAGAGTATTGCAAGCTTGGCACTATACACAACTGTGCACATATTATAAATTACATCCCTTCACAATTCTGGTCAATAGAAATACCTGCACAACTTCTCAATCACATGATGATATCCCATGTGCTTACTGAGAATAAGAGAGTTATGATATGCATGGAGGAAGTGTGTAATAAAAACCAAATGCATCACCAATTACAAATAATCATATGGATCAATCTCCACAAAATAAAGGTCATCCTAAAGGCAGTATTGAGAATGTAGATGCCTAAATGGTAAATCATCAGCAAGTGATATAGGATTTTCAATTTTATTACGAAGCCTTTGAATTCACAACTCAACTTCTTAAGCTTTATAGATCTCATTCAAAGAAGGCAAATCTAGTTCTACACCTTATGAACATTAAATGTCAAGCACAACAACTGCTGATGGTATTAAATCTTCATTCAAAAATCCAATGATGCTGGAACAATTAGCTCTTTAGGAACAAAAAGAAGAGAGAGAGGTGGAAGAAGAGCTCAAGAAGGTATGATCCACAAACACCCAAGATATTGTACATTGCTAAGAAAGTGTTACACATTGTTCATAAACTTTAGTGTAGAACTGTGATAAGTTTGTCAAGATCGATTTGCAAACCTTCACAGGAAATGTGATAGCTAAAATAAGTGGTATCTTTAGATCCAAAAAATACTTAGATTGCTTTAGCTTCTTACCAACTTCTCGCAGTCAATCCTTGTGTACATCAAAAACATGCTCCCTCATATCCCCTCTAAATGGATTAAAACATCAATAATGAGTTAGTAATCACCTTTGACATATTGCAAAGAATCTCATCCATATATGCTAAAAAAAATGTTAAAGCATTGTTCAAACCAAAAGGCATAACTAAGGATTCATATAAGCCAAATGGTGTCCGAAAAAAACAATCTTGAAATATTCATGTCAGACATTAAAACTTGCCAATATTTAAAGGTGAGATTTAACTTGGTGAACTGATAGCTCTGCCTTAGTCAATGCAGAATTAAATGCTTTCATCTAACTTCATCATAAGATGAGGTTTACACACCCAAGGACTTCAATACTTTTGATGTGGACCTTTAGCCCTCCTCCATGCCATCCTCCTGCGGACCTTTGGCCTTCCTCTTGCGAATCTCTAGTTGTCCCCTTGTGAACCTCTGGCCGTCCTCCCGAGACCTTCGGCCCTCCTCCACAAGACATCCATCCATCCTCCTATGGACATCTGGCCTTCCTCCTGGGACATCCAACCATTCCTTGCAGACCTCTCAAGACCTCTGGCCGTTCTTCAGAGACCTTGTTAATGAAGAGCACCTAGTTGTCAACCACTTGTTTGACTCTCCCTCATCTTTCTTCCCTTTCTCTTACTTATATTTCACTTCATTCTTGTGTCTACCTCTACTTTAATCAATTTTGTCTCACCTTTGCTTTCTTGTCGTTTTTCTTATGCTCTTCCATTCCCTCTATCAATCCTTTAGATCATCATCGTAATGCATCGTTGACAGTTCAAAATGGAATATGCTGTCTTTTTTATTTCAATTTGTTATATGGGGCCAAGATTGCAACATGTCACCTATTCCAAGATTGCAACATGTCACCTAGGCCAATCAAGGTACTTGTTTGGTGTTGGTCACTAAATGAGCTCATGATCTTGTAGATAAATGTTAAGGAAATATTAAAGAAGGGTGTTATTAAGCATTATAAGCCCTAGTTATGGTAGTGATGGTTGTAGGTCATCATGGAAGGACTATATAGGTGGCCATCATAATATTCTATGAAGTAGGTAAATAATGGTGACATGGTTGACTGCCAACCATTGGACCATGTGACAAGTGTCGATCAGATTATAGAAGAGATCAATTCCAACACGAGGGGGGATCGATCCACAAAGGAACATAGGGTTTCCAATAAGCTCTCCAATAGTAGTAAGCAACATGAGCGCCCATGGTTGCACCTATAGCCAGGGAGTGCCCAATCTTAAAATAAACCAAGGTAGCATAGTTCTTAACATAGCTAAATAGGCTTTTCCCATTTGTATGGGAGGTGGAAATATTCTTTTTTCCTGAATAGATTCTAGTTCTTCTCCTTCATAATATGTTACAAGGTGATCATTGGTTGGTTGCTAACCGTGGGAGCCCACAAACAGCCATGGCATTCTATCTGCCATTAGACCCAATGAATCCAATTTGTTTGGTGGACTACATCAATGAAACTCCCTCCAAGTGCACATCACCAAGAGGTTGGACCCCTCGGTTTTGGTGGGCGTGGGTGGGGGGGGACCCACACATCTAGAGGTGGGTGTTGGTAATAGTGCCCTAGCGACTCCATGTTAGGGAACAAATTGGTTGAGACAACCATTTATGGCGACTTTGCTAGGGATATGGGTCGACCATGTTAGGAAGGTAATATGTATCACCTTTAAGATAGGTGTAATGAGGACATAGATTTCCCACTAGCTAAAGATCTCTTAGTCAACAAGAGCTCCCACCTACATAAGATCTCCCACCATCATGGTGACAAAGCAACCTAAGGGGTGTTCTCCTTAGAATCCAGTGGTTAAATAACATAACCTCATTAAGGTTGTACATTCAAGGTTGTCCAAATTTAACCTTAAGGAATTTGTTTATCAAAACACTCGTGTCCACCTATGACGCACACTTGTGTCTTCATTAAATACTAGACCTAAGTTTAGGATATGGCCTTAAGGGTTAATCGTGGTTAGGGTACCATTTGTCACCCTAAAGGGCTCCCCAATGATAATGATTTCTCAAGGGGTAAGTCACGATGCCTTGGTTCTGTCACAAGGGTATGTACAAGGTATGTCTCCTTGATAGGGTTAAAACATGAGCATTTTTGGTCTTTTGGGTTAAAGTCTACTTAAATTTTCTTATAAGGTTCTAGGATAGTCAATATAAGGGACTTAAGATATTAAGTATTAAGGCATTAAGTGAGGCTCTTGGGATTATCTTTGAAACATGGCAACATGAGATTATCAAGTGATCGTCCAATATTAACATTTTGTGTGAAGTAACCTTAAAAATCTAAGTCAAATATTTAAATAAACATGAGGTTTAGGTCTTACCCTAATAATTGTTAGAGTTTTTGTTTGAATAATAGTCCAAAGTGGAGGGTTCATATTAGAGTACCTCCATGCTCAATAGGACATCATGAGAATCAATTCAGTGACATGACCTAGGGTAAGGGAGCACATGGCCCGAGAACATGACAACAAATAAGTTTGAGCATCTGATTAACAATATGCAACCATTCGTTATTAACATCTTATATGAGCAATGTTAAGTTGTTGGATCTTCATATAAATACTTTGATAAAGAAAAAGTATAAATTTATAAGAAAAACAGATTTAAATAATGAAAAATTAAATATAAAAAATAAAGAAGATATATATAAAAAGACACAAATCCAAATGCTCTAAGCACAATTAGAAATGCCCCTCACTTTCACCAACATGAGAGCTCTAAATATCAAAATGTGTATACTATATTAGCCTAAAACCTAAATTTCATATAAGAAATTTCATATAACTAATGAGATAGTTCTCAAAATCTCATTACACTAGTAATAGTATATGACATCGTGGCCATGTACTTAAACCTTACCATACACAATAGCCTAAAAAGTTAACCATACACAATGCAATGCATAAAAAATAATCTACAAATTACACACGTAAATAAATATAATTAAATATAATTAATACAATATACTTTAGCAACTAGTATAGCGCCCTTAAAGAAAGTCAGCGTATGTATACATATAATTTATGACTTATGTTTCCAAACATTCAATAATCTGTTGAATTATTTACTATTTGATTTGCTAAGACTTATATATATGAACTTACAAAGCTGTACTAAATTTTCACGAACAATTTCATGAGCCAATACTAATTTGAAATTAAGAGTTATAATATTAACTTACCAAAACTATAATTAAAATGTAAATTAAAAATAAATAATTCATACTAAAAAGGTTTTATTTACTTTATAGATAGTGCATAAATTCTGCTTATAAAAGTTAATCTAATATAGCTCCTTAGATTGATGGCGCTAAGCTTGGATAGTCATTTCCAGAAGCATTTCACATCTGGATTAGTTTAATACATACATACAAACATACATACATATTATATATATACACAATATAAACTCACACAGCCACACTCCAGTACCTGAAATCAGTTTACCCATCCTTACCATTAAATAATTAAATTAATACAATTAAATATATTTAGTATGTACATAAAAACATTAAGTTTTACTTATTTTAATATTTAATTAATATTTTACTTAATGAAATCTATTAACATGTGCAATACCAGACGAGTCTATTGGCTTTCTCGTAGTATGGAAATGGTCACTGCACATTGAATACTTGAGTTTAAAACTGCACCAAAAGAACAAAATCTTTTTCTTCTTTTAAGTGAACTTGTACTTATATTTTAAACTGTATGTTTTCTTACAAGTAAAATGTTTGACACTTTTGCAATAACATAATTTTTATTAAGTTAATTGCGTAAGCTTCCATAAGACTTCGTGTAATAATATTTATAATGCAAATATTTAAATGTAGATAACAACCACACACAACACACACACACACACACACACACACAGAGATATATAATATATATTTTATACATAGAGTTACAAGATGCATTCCAAACTTTTGTTATACAGTTGCAAAATATTGAAATGAGTCCATTGAGTATATTTAACCTTATTAAACCTAGTAAACGCTAAACAAAGTGTTTCAACTTAATAAACACTAAATCTGATAACTGGGTTAAGCTTAAACAACACACTAAATCTTGGTAAACACTAAATCTGATTACACACTCAACTGGGTTAAGCTTAAACATTCATTAAACCTGGTAACTGATTAAACCTGATAACACATTACAGGGTGTGTGTGTGTGAGAGAGAGAGCTTACATAAACTCGTGTCTTTGATACACACACACTACTATATATATCCACTATAATAAAGACACAAGCAATGCGAAATATCTTCTGTATTTACAGATGAAACCAATATACGCACGCACACACACACACATACATATATAATACAATCATAGGAAAAACATAATAAAGAATATCTTATATATTATTGATAAAATATTATTAAAAGTCTTAATTATCGAACATGAATAACGGATATATTGTATATATATTAAGGTATATGACATCTATGTATAATAAGGATAATATATATTTGGATATAAGCCTCTTAGATCTATAGATATTATATCACGTTATATAGCAACAACCAATTAGATTCACTACATACATCTTTTATATTTATATTTATATAAATAAAATCTATTGTTATATATTAAACAACATATGTATATGGTAAGTATATAAAACATATAATGCTATGTGCGAACATTCAACACTCTTTTACCTTTGTTTGAATTATATTGTTTTGAAACTTATATATATATCCCTAGAGATTTTCTAACTTTCCGAAATGACACAATTTAACCCTTAAATTTCATGGGTATAAATTATAGATATGTTTAAAAAAGGGTTAACATCATATGAGTTTCATTTAATTATATTCTGAACTCATTTATATAATTAATATTAAACAAAGGTATACCATTCGTGTGGCATTAGCCACATTTTCAAGCATAGTATAGTTTGTTGATGGTTTATATATATAACTTCATTATAGAATGAACTTAGATATGAAAAGGTTAAAAAGTTTATCAATTTCAATTAATCATTAAGAAAAATTAAATTTATACTTTTGAAATTTATCATATTTGCATATACACCGTTATATTTTCATCTTAAAAGTTTTAAATTTACATATATACCTTTCAAAAACTTTAATCACAAACATATATGTCCCAATTAGATTTTCGATCGTAATGCGCCACATGCCCTAACACCTAAATCATTAACCAGTGCACTTTATAAAATAATAAAAAAGAATTTAGGATTAGACAAATCATTAACCAAGTGTAAATGCATTAGATTGGAATTCTATGATAGTGCACTTTATAAAATAGAATAATAAAGGGTGTATGTGTGAGACTAATATGCTAAAGACCGAGAGGTGTGTTGTTCCTTAGGTTGTATTGTTAAAACATGTTCTTTTGTGCTGCCCAAACTTCCAACGTGTGGTCGCGAAAGTTTTGATTTGGTGCCATTTTAAATTTAATATCTCATTGTATTAATAAATCTATATTTAATACATACATAATTATTTAGTTTATAAACTTTAAATTCAAGTATAGCTCAGTTATTCTATCGTAATATAGCAAATCAAAGTACCTTTTTCTACTCTTCCAGACTCCGCATCAAACATGTGTCTGAAACAGTAAACAAGTTAGACAGATATACATAGCTACATATCATATATTGTTACATACAGTTAAGACAATAGCTATATTATTATAACATCATAACCATATATTCTAAGTACATACTACCGACCTGTATTTGTGCAAACATCCATATACAACAACAGCTACATAACACACAAAAATCCATGCATTGTAATTTTATGTATAATTATGTATTACTCGTCCATGGCATTAGAATCTTTCACATCGATGACCACATCGTATTCCTGGTCACCCAAGATACGCATTACACACCACGTAAGGTTTATACTCTTTCCTCCCGGCTTCTGAATTTCCAGCTTACACTTCGCCTGACGCTGAATTGTGATCCTCTTGATTGCCATCAATGAGTTCGTTGAAGTGTCACCGATGAGCACTTACCATCCCTCCTCCCCTTGTCGTTGGAAACCTACACCAATAATAAACCCATATAAAACCCTAAACACTATTTAGCGATACCTAATATATATACGTATTAATCTACAATGTATACCTCGGTGCATGAACAGGTCCGACTTCTTCATCCTCTCCAAGTTCTCTCTCTAGCATCACCTGGATTGTGACTGTCTCCCACTGTGGCCTCATTCGCATCGACCACCCGTAATCGTAAATGTATGCCTGTCTGCGTGTCTGTTACTATACAGTTAGTTAGCTTATTTCGTGCGTAATGTCGATATTTGGGAAAGGGTTGCAGACGCTAGCAATTTCCATGAGCTGTGAGTCGTTCATCTGCAAGAGCTCTCTCCTGTCCGAATCCTCCATTGCCATCAGTTCCTATATAGTGTCTATGCGCATCTGTTCGCAAGCTCCCTATACATATACAAGTTAGCCTACAAAGTGTACTAAACGTCTACACACACACACACACAATGCAACCTATATATTCACATAATTACCTTGTGAAATGAGGAAGTTGGAGGAGAGAAGAGTCTCTCTCCCACTGCCCCTGAGACACCATTTGACATATATCCATGGTCAATAGTGCAGGATTCAACCACGAGTTTGATGCAATAACATCCACCGTTGCCTGAACAAGCGTCGTATTGTAACGTTATATTTATAATGCATTATAACTATGAAAGCTTATAGAATTAAGCTTATATGCAGTATGCATATCATAATACGGTTGGTATATATACATATCATGTAGTAATAAACAAATAAACTACCTGCCTGAAGGAGTTTAATAGACTTAACAAGGACTTCACGTTGGTCTTGTGCTAGATTTCCAGAATAAACTACCTGCCTGAAGGAGTTTAATAGACTTAACAAGGACTTCACGTTGGTCTTGTGCTAGATTTCCAGAAAGGTGGTGCCTGGAGAAATGGGCTTGCAAAAGTGCATTGGCCTTGAGGTGAGGATCCGAGAACTTTGGCCTCTCCACCGAGGACCTCTGATGGTTCACCAGCTTACGTACCATCTACACATTTATAGATATAAGTATGTGTAATATATATGTTGTGTATATATACCGTACCTCTTCCTCGCCAGGCCGAATGGGAAGATCTGCATATTCGGTAGCCGTTGACAATATCTCCAGCAGACCTTTCAGCTTCGTCTTCGCCGTGAGAGAGTTGCTAAACAGCTCAATTGTCGTATTAAGTATTATGTACTTCTACAATACTTAAGTACATATTTTCACATATACTAGTAATATGAAGCAATCAAGCCAAGGTTGAGTGCAGAGACATCCGTAACCTCCTAATCGAAATGCATTTGCTGGCCTCAAGGTCAGAAAGTGTAGATTCAACAAGATCCAATAGATGATCGGAAAGGTGGTTGTGGCTAGTCTTGTAATAGTTCGGATTCTGTGTCAACCTGCATGCATATAGCAAAACAAGATTTAATATACATATACATACATATATATCATGTGATAGGAAGTATACACACAAATAGAACCACATACCTTCTGTACCAGAGAGTCCAGGTGAGATAATCTACATCATCCTGTTTGTTTTCGATAGTCGTTGTCACAACCTCCGCATTGATGTGGTCGTGTAAGAAATGATCCAAATGACTCTCCACGGGCAGCGGCTACCCAAAAACCACAATTAATATTGTATGTGTGTATGGAATATTTGAACCACTGATATGAATGCGTCTGTGTGTGATGTGTACTAATTGAACTACTCACTCGTTAAGGAACTTCATGTAATACTGCTTGCGGGGAGTGTGATTGAATATAATACACTTCCCAGAGGTATCAACGAGAGGCCTGCACGCACGTCCAATCATCTGGAGAAGGTCTGCAATGGGATAATCCGTGTGCCCATTCTCTAAATAGAATCATTAAGTATCCTAGTTGGGCAAGTGCGGTGGTTAAGTACTCCTTCCAAATTGCGGTCTCTCCTCATTGTACGTCCTTGCTCTTTGGTTCCCAAGCGTTGTTCCCTTCTCCTGGGTCTTGCGGCCGTACGGTAGTGTCGTTCACCCATTCGACATCAGATTTATTTGTCTTTATGTTAGGATCGTAGTTAATCATGTAGGTGATTCTAATCATGTTTTTTTTTTTTTGGTATATAATAGTGTAAGGTTCCATGGTATATACTACGTATATACGCCATGTATACTCTGCCATGGAGGTGCCAATTGGCATTAGGATTCATACACACTAATATGGGCATTGGCTAATCTGGGGGCTGGCTAATCTGGGCACCATGATTTACTTGGTACCAAGAGTGCTAATCCTAGCACAGACACTTAGTATAAATACCCTGTATCAGCCAGACCTAATTGAATCGTATTTAGTATTCACACCTCTCTCATTGGTGAGATGCCGGGTAGTCAACAGGGGATTTACATCTCCTACAATGGGTTTGAATAGGCTCGGATACCTCGCCAACAGCTCCTTGATGTCCTTAGCTCGTTGCTCGGAGAAGGCTCTGCCTTAGGCGCCATCATGCCCTGCAATGTTGCTGCCATGCCATTTGGTGCATGTTCTGTAGCCTGCAATGGGGGCATCCTGGGATAGACAACGTGCACATTTCAAAATCACATCTTGCCTTGACCGCACGAAGCCAATTGACACGAGGATGATGTCATGGACTTGGCTTGGCATCACCCGCAACGGAAGTAGATGATGGTATCCTCCTAACACCACAGGCACATGTGCAATTCGATGTGATCTAGCAAAAGTGTCAGAGTTTTAACCCAAAGGGCCAACACGTGGCAACACGTGGCTGCCAGGTGGCCATTTGGCGTCATCACCCTGTGTGAGCAACGCTAAGTTCCCAGAACAACCCCAACGACCCCTAGGGTTAGACTCTAATGCCCAAGTGGACAGAGACTTAGGGTTTAGCCTAAGTCTCCCTAGAATGTCTGCCCCCAGAACCCTTGAGGGATAACCCTAGTTGACTTAGGGTTTAGCCTAAGTCTCCCTAGAGTGTCTACCCCAAAACCCTTGAGGGATAACCCTAGTTGACTTAGGGTCTTGCCCTAGAAGACCTAGACAGGCTCATGCCCTAACCCCCATCAAGGAGACGTGTGTTCCACACATACCCCTGACAGAGCTAAGGCATGTCACTTACCCCTTGAGGAATCACCCTCATCCGGGAGTACAACCCCTTTAGGGCGACAAGGGGTACCCTGAACCACGACTAACCCCTAAGGGTTTGAGTGGCCAAGTTATACCCTAGACCTAGGGCTAGTACTTAGTGAGGACACGAGTGTGCGCCGTAGGCGGACACGAGTGTTCTGCTAAGCAAACTCCCTAAGGCTAGGTTTGGGATAACCCTAAGCACATGACCTTGCGAGTGCCTACGAAAGGGCTTCTGCTAACAGCTTAGGTTGTTCAACCCTGAATTCCAAGGAGAACACTCCCCTAGCCAAGTGTGCCAAAGCACACCTAGTTATGAGACCTAACCTCCCTTGAGCGGATGCCCAAGGCTTAGCACCCTAGTGCAAGCACAAGCATGCCTGTTTGCTAAGGTATCCAACCCCTTGGCGACAAGCCCATGACATAACCCCAAAGGGCGTGCCTCAGGTGTTGCACCATGTGACGTTTAGCCCAGTGTCACATCTCCATGTGACACTGCCTTCCGATGTGGGCTATCATGCCATAGCCCTTAGATTCAAGAGTTGCACCAAGTACCACAAACGTGGCTCCTAAATGCCAACTCTAGAACCCCTCAATGAACCCTCAGGAACCAGGTAACGTGAACCTGTCAAACAAGATCCCACCCACAGTTGGACAAGGACACGGATGTGCCTTGCTTGGCCGTGAGTGCTACACCTAGCTTGACGTGGAGGAGGAGGCTGGAGACAAGCCTCAACCTCTGCCTCTTGGAACGTGCATCCCGACAAGACCTCCCAGGCATGGATTCGCCAACGTTAAGGGTAAGCTACCCCGAAGGTGGGACGTACCCCTGGCATCTGGAAGTTAGGGCGGCACAACAGAGGGTTGTACCTTAACGACACAAGCTGAAGCTTGCACCGGCAGAAGAGCAACGAACTCATTCATGAACCCAGGAGCTCTCCTACGTATACTCTACCTTATTTATGTGACGGAGCCCCCCCCCCCCTGTTTTCCTTATGAGTAAGTGGGCTGGCACTGAATCTAGCCCTTAGAGAAAATGAGTTGTCCAATCACCCTATCCTAAACCTAACCCTAGGGGGGGGTTTAGGGCGTGGGTTAGGGCAACCCTAGGGTTAGGTCAACCCTAGGGGTGTCCCTAACCCTATTTTGACAACGCTATACTTTGCGAAAACCCTAACCTGGACGTCAAAACGGGGGGAGTTTTCTAAAGGAAGTGCTAGCTTCGCTAGAGTTTCTTGCAAATACCTAACGACACCGGCCGGACCATCACTAGATACCCAAGTGCACTAAGCGGGCCTGTTTCTTCTACATCTAGGGTCGTCACATATCCAGTAGGTAACAACAGTCAACGTCCAAAGTAAAAGAGGAGTCATAGTAAAAACTATGACACACTCCCCGCCTTTGAAAATGTCAACGTCCTCGTTGACGTCCAACTCCAAGACTAGATAATGTTAGAAAAACTAACCAAAACTAACATATCACTCTATGCGGAGTCAGCCAAAAGTTCACATAATTTTATTACCCCCCTTGCATTACGCGAAACCAAGTACTTCAGAACCGTCGTTCACTGAGTCGTAAACCCAGCTGCCGGAGGCACCACCTGCGACATGAAGTCCTGGAGACCTTTTGCACGTCTGCAAAGTCTGTCACCCGACGCACACAACACTGGTTAATTTCTTTACTTAACTAGAATTTATATTGGAGGCCTCTAGTTTGTTGTTGCCGGCCCCTTGGTTAACAAGAAATAAAGACTTGCTTTATTCCTTAATATTAAATGCTGTTGACGACCTCTGTCGTCTTACACAACAAGCACTTCTCAAATGCTTGACCAAACACCTCGCATTTCTTTGATTTTCCAATGGTCCCACATGTTACGATATTATAGCTTACATCTCTGCATCCCTCGGTGCTTCTCATTACCCCTTTTCATAAGGGTCTGCTACTATACCTATCTCTCATTAGTATATAGTTACGCAGACTAAGTATGAGACTTTTATCGGAATCAAGCTCTTTTCCGATACAAGAGTACAATTCGTAAAACCCTGTTCTTTGTAAACATGTCAATCTGGCCAGAGGCGATCACAGAGGCGCATGGCTGTACACATGTATACAACAAGGTCTTGCCAACTGCCATTCATCTTTCACAACCAACTTTGTACTCTTTCATAACACCGACCAGTTCAGGGACCAGATAAGCTAACATACCTTTCTTATAAACAACGTGTGGAAACCAGGAAATTCAACCCATCTCTAATGCCTTAATCAACAATCTTTGTCTTAATTAGTACCCTCATTGTACTCATTCTCCAAAGAGCACAACATACTAGGTGCCATTCAATAATTCCTAACTCCTTATCGTACTAAGTTCAAAATACGGAATTTTAAAACTTAGTTTTCACGATAAGAGTCTCCCTGAACTCGTAATACTGTACGCCTCCGTAACATTATATTTATTTCCAACTCTTAAACTATTTCGTAAATGTTTTCAACACTATACCGAAGTATAGCATTTCACTAATTGAACAACTAGTGTTTTTGATAAACATCTTTTAAAACTAATCCTTATTCTATAAATAGTCAATTTCGATATTGATACTCTCGAATGGATAATGATCGTTTTAACGTTCAAATCCTAAGCTTATCAACTAGTTGTTATACTAGTGGATATAAACTTACAATCATATCAATTTATCGAAATGCTACAACTACATTATAGATATGGTCTTAGTTTACATGAACCGAACTTCAATTTTGAGACGGAAATATAATGTTATGACAGTATTTCGAGGAACTTTGTTCAGAGACTAAGAGGAATCATGAACTAGTGTCTGGTTCATCTAATTGATTTAGTAAGATATAAACCTCCACATAAATGCTATCATAACACTGAAGTGTTAGATCAACTTCATGTTTTAGTCATACCTTATATTTCAATAGATCTCCCCAAACATGAATAAAATATCTAGTTCAGTACATTGAACTAAGATACATTATTCACTCTAGACACCTAGCAATCCAGAAAGTACACATTGCCCCTCAAGCAATGTATTGAGAAATGTCTCATTTCTCAACTAACTTGAAAACACGTTTCAAGTTATAACACTAAGGTAGTGCCTTACCAAAGTGTCAGACTCAAATCCACTTGAGTCTTTATATTATATGATTACGGCCACCTCATGTGATCATAACCAAGTTTGATATTGAGCGCTCCAAACTCAATATTGAAGAGATATCATACTATACTTTGACAAGTCATTTATAACCAATCTTGAAAAGATTGTCACAAATTTATCAAAGTTTAAATATAAATATCTCACAGATGAGGTGATAGGAAACCTCATATTCTCGAACCGGATATTGGACGAACCTTGAACTATCATCAAGAAGGGACACCATCTTCTTGAGCTAATCCCGCTACACAATATCATATTATTGAACCAACTCAAGGAACACCATCAAACCTTGAGATAGAACTAACAACTAACCCAAGGAATACAATCAAACCTTGAGTCAAGAATAGTTCTATTTTTCAATATTCCAAAGAATTGAAGATACTACTTTATAAGTTCTTTAAGTGCCCACATTTGCGACCATGATGCAAGTCAAGAAACCATCTTTGAATAATGTATTCGACTCTAAAATGAAATTGATATTGAAAACCAATACCAACTTCTAATTCCATCGATACAAACGATCTTAAGGAGGTACATGCACTTAAACCTCCAAAATGTATACCGACTGTTATTGACTCATTGATATTCTCAACATAAGTTATCAAACTTAGCAAGTTTCCTTACTTAGTAATAAGCAAACTGGAGAACCAAATCATGCTCTTCTTAACCAAGGAATCACCCTTGTTCAAGAGCTTATCCCACATTGCAAACAACGTTACAAATTTCAATATTAAAGAGTTAATAATGAAAATGCAAGTGTGCGCCGAACGCCTTCACTATAAAGTCCTTCATTACTCAGTAAACTGAAAATGTAAACGTATGTTTCCAACATTCTCTTTCTGATAGATCATGCCATCTATCCCAAAACCGATATTGGTAAGATAACGAAATTCTCTAGCTATTATCCGAAGTTTCTCTCATGATCTCTTATGAGACAACTTCATAATCAAGTTAGTCGAGCTAGCTAACTTGAATACAGAGTGCGCGCTTACAACTAACTAAGGTTTCAAGTTGTACTAAGGTTCAAATTAGGTGACTTGAACTTAGTAAACTATTCACCTAATGTTACTTGCAGCTAGCGTCATCAAAATATTGCGAACATCAGACAATACTTTGACTACATTGGATCTTCAAACCCATTGCTTAACATATTTATCATATGTCAATATTTGACATTCCATTGTATTATAAGTTCATCACTATAGTCTGCTTCTAGAGTTACACTCTCGGAACATGCACTATAATAAGAGCTTATTTTACACTTTATGTCAAAATGTAGTGTTCATTCTTATGTTTGATATGCCCCTTCTCCCGAAGTCAAAGACGCACTTCTGAACATAAGTCTTTCCCCGTTTGAACACTACAGTTGGATCCGATATTGAATCTTGACATAAGCCAAAACTCAAAGGACATTGTCTGTTTCCAAATCATGTGTTATCCCAAATTCAAACACCTTAAAGAAAAAGAAAAATTTTCAATAATGGGTAAGCTTAGCATATCACATGATCCACTTCACAAGACTTAGTTTGTAAGCCAGAACAAACTAACACACCATGTCTTGTGGAAACATATGGTAAAGTAACCTGGATAACCTTAAGGTGAAGTAACCTAGAGAAAACGTAACCTGGCATGCAACTTGGAAGTTGCCTTCCGAGTGCAACCTTCGACATTGGAGTCCATAACCCACACCCACTTATTAAGTAGATGTTTTTCGAAGAGTTATAGATCTCAGGACCAACTCTCTGCGCAGAATTCAGACGTTAGCCGAAAGTGATAGAGTACTTCAAAAATTTAGAACTAACTAAACCCTAAAATACACTACACTTTAGGTAGTCCTACTGACCGCAGAGAATAGGCTCCGATACCAATTGTCAGAGTTTTAACCCAAAGGGCCAACACGTGGCAACACGTGGCTGCCAGGTGGCCATTGGCGTCATCACCCTGTGTGAGCAACGCTAAGTTTCCCAGAACAACCCCAACGACCCCTAGGGTTAGACTCTAATGCCCAAGTGGACAGAGACTTAGGGTTTAGCCTAAGTCTCCCTAGAATGTCTGCCCCCAGAACCCTTGAGGGATAACCCTAGTTGACTTAGGGTTTAGCCTAAGTCTCCCTAGAGTGTCTACCCCAAAACCCTTGAGGGATAACCCTAGTTGACTTAGGGTCTTGCCCTAGAAGACCTAGACAGGCTCATGCCCTAACCCCCATCAAGGAGACGTGTGTTCCACACATACCCCTGACAGAGCTAAGGCATCGTCACTTACCCCTTGAGGAATCACCCTCATCCGGGAGTACAACCCCTTTAGGGCGACAAGGGGTACCCTGAACCACGACTAACCCCTAAGGGTTTGAGTGGCCAAGTTATACCCTAGACCTAGGGCTAGTACTTAGTGAGGACACGAGTGTGCGCCGTAGGCGGACACGAGTGTTCTGCTAAGCAAACTCCCTAAGGCTAGGTTTGGGATAACCCTAAGCACATGACCTTGCGAGTGCCTTACGAAAGGGCTTCTGCTAACAGCTTAGGTTGTTCAACCCTGGATTCCAAGGAGAACACTCCCCTAGCCAAGTGTGCCAAAGCACACCTAGTTATGAGACCTAACCTCCCTTGAGCGGATGCCCAAGGCTTAGCACCCTAGTGCAAGCACAAGCATGCCTGTTTGCTAGAGTATCCAACCCCTTGGCGACAAGCCCATGACATAACCCCAAAGGGCGTGCCTCGTTGTACCATGTGACGTTTAGCCCAGTGTCACATCCCATGTGACACTGCCTTCCAAGATGTGGGCTATCATGCCATAGCCCTTAGATTCAAGAGTTGCACCAAGTACCACAAACGTGGTTCCTAAATGCCAACTCTAGAACCCCTCAATGAACCCTCAGGAACAGGTAACGTGAACCTGTCAAACAAGATCCCACGCCCACAGTTGGACAAGGACACGGATGTGCCTTGCTTGGCCGTGAGTGCTACACCTAGCTTGACGTGGAGGAGGAGGCTGGAGACAAGCCTCAACCTCTGCCTCTTGGAACGTGCATCCCGACAAGACCTCCCAGGCATGGATTCGCCAACGTTAAGGGTAAGCTACCCCGAAGGTGGGACGTACCCCTGGCATCTGGAAGTTAGGGCGGCACAACAGAGGGTTGTACCTTAACGACACAAGCTGAAGCTTGCACCGGCAGAAGAGCAACGAACTCATTCATGAACCCAGGAGCTCTCCTACGTATACTCTACCTTATTTATGTGACGGAGCCCCCCCCCCCTTTTCCTATTTGAGTAAGTGGGCTGGCACTGAATGCTAGCCCTTAGAGAAAATGAGTTGTCCATCCTAATCCTAAACCTAACCCCTAGGGGGGGGTTTTAGGCGTGGGTTAGGGCAACCCTAGGGTTAGGTCAACCCTAGGGGTGTCCCTAACCCTTATTTTGACAAGCTATACTTTGCGAAAACCCCTAACCTGGAACGTCAAAACGGGGGAGAGTTTTCTAAATGGAAGTGCTAGCTTCGCCTAGAGTTTCTTGCAAATACCTAACGACACCCGGCCGGACCATCACTAGATACCCAAGTGCACTATGCGGGCCTGTTTCTTCTACATCTAGGGTTCGTCACATAATCCAGTAGGTAACAACAGTCTACGTCCAAAGTAAAAGAGGAGTCATAGTAAACTATGACAAAAAGACTGCTTATCAGCAAACAACTACCTTCAAAAGTTCGCTCAGTTACTGTGTGCAAGGGCAAGGACTCCGCTACTGATCGATTGATAGAAGATATACTGGATCCGGAGTCCACCAGGACTGAACAGGAGTTCCTTCTACCATGCCGGGAGACAAAACATAAAACGCTCAGTGTCCAATAACTCACTCGAGACCCCTATGCCGCACAAGCATGGAAGAACAAAGGGCTTCGGGGAAGTGTCGACCATGCGCTGGAATCAAGTTCTTCAGAGGTGGTGCAATGTGCCTAGTGCATGGGTCCTCTGACACCCCATGCACTATGCTCGTTTTCCGGCTGCGGAAGAGTCTCCACTTCTTCTGCAATCTCGATGGCAGCTACTTGATGTCGATTTGCACATGCTCGTGCAACATGTCCCCAACCTCGGCACTCATAGCACTGAATGTTCCACCCACGACCACCCGACACGACCACGACCACGACCACGCCGATCAGCAGCTTGGCTTGGCCCCTCCTGCGGGCCTGAGGACTGGTCCTCCATCTGAACAGCACCCACCTCCATCGGAACAGGATCGGATGTCCCAGGATAGGTGCCGATACAGGATATACACGTTGTGCTGCCCAATGAGTTCTCAAATCGTTGTGCAATCCGCAAGGCCTCCTCCCACAGTCGAAGGACCAAAGCCCTCCACCAAGCCAGCCAAATCAGGGCGAAGAGCTGGCCATAACAAGCCCCAAACGTACCCGTTCTGTCATGCTTGGATCGGCACGATTGACCAAGTTTCGAAACTTAATCCCGAATCGTTTGGACAGTCTTCCCGACACTTGCTTCAAGTCATGGAGCTCACGAAAAGCTGCAGCAGGAATCCTCGGGCTTACCAAAAGCTTGCTTGAAACGCTGGATAAGATGTTCCAATCTTGTCGATCAAGAACGGGGACACCATTGTACCATTGCAAGGCAAGTCCTTGCAAACACGTTGGGAAACTCTCGCAACCGCTGGGAGTCAGACCATCCATGGTAATCAGCAATCCCTTGAAAATGTTCCCACCAATGGTACACGTCTGCTCCAATCTCCCCCTTGAAGAATTCTGGACGAACCCGTGGATTGGAACCCAAAAGGTGTGATTAGAACTCTGCGGCATACTAGCATTCTGCTGCATTCCTTGGTGAATTTCTCGCAACAGAGTAGTCTGATTTGCCACGCTCAATTGCAGTGCATCGAACAACTGCAACCACCTTTCTTCGGTTGCCATCACGACCAAGACACAAGGGAAGAGGGAGACAAAAAGGAACACAAAAAAAACTAAGCCGAAAAAGGACTACCCGACTTCTCCACCAATGAGAGAGGTGTGAATACTAAATACGATTCAATAAGGAATGTCTGGCAGCCGTATGGGCCTTCAAAAGTTCCATGCATATCTACATGGCTCCAACACATTGGAAACTGATCATGCTGCTGTCAACTCAATCATAAGAGGAGGAATGTGACGGGACGACTTGCACGTTGGGCGTTAATTTTGCAAGGGTATCGTTTTCGGGTTGTTCATTGCCCAGGGTCTAGCATGGCAGATGTGGATGCGTATCCCGAGCTCCTGTGGTAGTAGCAGCCCCTATAGCATTGTTGCCGGATGCCCTTCCTGATCGCGTACTTCCGAGGCGGGAAGACATTGTGGAGGCTCAAAAGATGGAGCCATGGATCAGGAGGTTGCGTGAAGTCTTGAGTAGTGAGGTACCCTGCGAGGATCTTAACTTTCGCACATATGCACGATCTTTCAGACTGATGGATGACTTGCTTGTCTTTGTTGGAGACGGTTCCGAGTGTCGTGTGGTGGCACCACCAGTTTACATTAACTCATGGTTGCAGTTCTTTCATGACAACCCGATGTCCGGACACATGGGATTCCAACGATGCCTTGAGAGGATTCGACAGCACTTGTATTGGCCCCGATTGCGACAAGACCTACATGAGTACATTCATACGTGTCCGGAGTGTCAACGGCATAACGTGTCCACACTTCCTCCTGCAGCAACCCTGGAACCAATTCGAGTTTCTCCCCTTTGAGCTGGTAGCGTATGACATCATGGGACCATTCCCTGTGTCGCAGTTCGGTAATCGATACATCATTGTGTGCTCTGATTACTTGACTCGGTGGGTAGAAGTGTGTGCTTTGCCAGATGCTACAGCAACTTCCATCATCAAGTTCCTACTAGCTCAAGTGGTGTTGAGGCATGGTTGCCCCGAACGAATTTTATCGGATCAAGGACCAGGCCCAGCAGCGGAAGCAGTAGCTTTGTTGATGCGACGGTTGCAAATCCGACAATCTTTTGCCTCAGCTTATCATCCTGAGACTGATGGTTTGGTGGAGCGGTTGAACAGAACTTTCAAAGTCATGCTTGCCAAGTATGTGCGTCCTGACCATACGGATTGGGATATGTGGCTTCCATATCTCCAATTTGCTTATGTTTCAGCCCCTCACAAGTCAACAGGGATTTCCCCATTCAAAGCTTTGTATGGTCGTGAACCTGTATTGCCACCAGCAGTTGGCATTACTCCTCACGAAGCACGGTATATGGATGGGCGTATGTGGTTGGAGCATTTGAACCAAGTCTTCCTCTGTTGTATGCTCAAGGTGGAGAACTTAGCTCGTGCACAAGAGTATCAGCGTCGGACTTACAATCAACGACATCGAATGCCACCTCAATACCAAGTGGGAGATTTGGTTCTCGTCAAGTTTCCAAGGTTAGGGATCAAACACACGCAGCAGGGCTTCAACCACGATGGGTCGGGCCTTGGAGTGTTGAAAGAACAGTTGGGAACACAGGTGTATCGCTTGAAGCGGCGTGATGGGGTTCGGAGTCACAACATGTCGCTCATGTTGTCGGCTACTACCGTTCCACCAACGGACACTCATCCAAGGAGGAGGACCACCTTGATAGGTAGAAGCCATGTCTTGAGAGGGGGATGATGTAAGGTTCCATGGTATATACTACGTATATACGCCACGTATACTCTGCCATGGAGGTGCCAATTGGCATTAGGATTCATACACACTAATATGGGCATTGGCTAATCTGGGGGCTGGCTAATCTGGGCACCATGATTTACTTGGTACCAAGAGTGCTAATCCTAGCACAGACACTTAGTATAAATACCCTGTATCAGCCAGACCTAATTGAATCGTATTTAGTATTCACACCTCTCTCAATAGGAAAAACACCAAAAATAGTACATATTTGAAAACGAGAATAATATGGGAACACATAATTACGGGAGTTACAGCAGGAGAGAATCAGATGAGAAGAATTATGGGCTTAGGAAAGAGTTAGATGAGAAGACCAAATTACGGGAATGCTACCATAATACGGTAAAAGAGAGTCAAGATTACAGGTTAACACCATAATATGAAGGCTGAAATGGAATATGGCTTATCCATAACTATAAGGAGGAGGTTATATAAATGATTGGATAAGGATGAAAGGAAGTTACGATAACTGCTAGTATGGGACTAAGAATATGGATATAAATAAACTAAAATAGGATAGGAAAGCATCGCGAGTATATTGTTTATTGTACTATGTGTTGTGAGTGGACATAATATAAGATTCTTCTTTCTTTCATTACGTCTATTTTATTTGATATTTTTGATTTATCATATATTTCCTCTTAGTATTGTGACAGAATCTACAATTACTACTACCTGCTACATACCTTGCCATCCTACTCTTTTCCGACCTTATGAAGTTTGATATGTATTCTTTTTTACATTTTTATTTCAATTGACCCTTATTAGGGTTGACAGTGGCGACCACTACTACAATTTAGTGTAGAATTTCTTAGTTCAACATATAGTGACCACAAAGGGTATTAACAAGTAACTAACAAGTTGTGTATAGGGATGTACTAGAATGGTAGGTTGATACCCAAGGAAGTATTAAAGTTTGAAGAGAAATTATAACGAAAGAAGAAATTCGAGGCTTTACATAGACTACGAAGTGAGTACTTGATACGATCGGGTCAGCTATCGTAGAGACGAAAGAATGCTCAGCAAACCACAAGAAATGGATCTGCTGCTAGTAGTAAGTGAATGGATGATTACCTCTTCAAATCAATATAAATAATGTTTCCTTCAACATTCTCCTGTAATATATACTTCCTTACCTTATTGATATTTACCATTTCCTCAATTTGTCTCTTTTCCAATGTTTCTAGCTTCACCACTCCTTCCTTTACAAATTTAACCCAAAAAGGGCCTATCTAATTCAAATCAAGCTTTTGACTTCATTTCATCCACCTTTCTTTTATACCAAAGAACAAAGTCCCCTACCTTTATCTCCTTTCCCCTTTTCTTCCTATCAAGCCAAGCCTTTCTCCTCTTTGAAAAGCTAAGTATTGTCCATAAGGCGTGCATTCTTAGCTCATTCAACTTTCTTAACTCTATTAACGAGTTGCTAGAGATTCCTTCTCCCATATTATATTGAACAACCATTTGCCAAGACGCACAATATACTCCATTAGAGTTATGGCTTCTAATTCATATGCGAGCTTGATAGGTGTCATATTGTAGTCACTTTATAAGCTGTCCTATAAGCCTTTCATCCCAATCTTTTTTATTTTCTTGAACCACCTTTCTTAATACATTTTAAGGACTTTGTTTGTAGACTCAGCCTATTCATTACCAGTGGGTAATATGGTGTGGACTTCTTATGTTTTATCACAAACTCCTTCATGAGCATTTTATTGTTTCATTAACGAAATGTTTTTTCTATCACTCACAATTTCCTTAAGAATACCATAACGTACTATTATAATATTATATATAACCTTTGATGTATTATATGCATTAGCCCTTCTATAGGCTCTGCCTCTACCCATTTAGTCATATAATCCGTTAAAACCAATATATATTGATTTCTTTTTTAACTCACAGGATTAACTGGTCTTATAAAGTCCATTCCCCATTTTGAAAAGGTTCTAGTGGGAAAACTGAATTATAAGGTTGTATCTGTTTCTTTAGGGGCAATTGTGTAGGTTGGCATTTATCACATGCCTTACAGTAGCTACCTACATCTCTCCATAAGGTAGGCCACCATAATCCTGCTTGAAGGATTTTCCTTCATGTTATTTCTTCTGCAAAATGACCTCCTGCAAGGCTTGAATGAGCCTCTTTAAGAACCTCTGGGACCTCTAAAGGTTACACACCTTTGTAACACTATTGGATCCCAATTTATATAACTTTCCTTCCACAAGAAAAAGTGTCGTGTTCTCACGACAAATAACTTCCTTTCATTTGTTATCTTATAAATAGGCGATATTGTTTCAGTGGCTAGATATTGTGTTATATGATCTAACCACCTTAATAAAACATCTATAAGAAATAGATTTGCGTCAAGAAAGTCATTTATAATACGGATAAAATTTCGCTTGTTTTAATGCGACTTAAGTGATCAACCTATTCATGGTTTATAATATTATTTCAAAATCATATTCCTACAGAAGTAAAAACCACCTGGCTAATCTTCCTGTAAATATAGGTTTATTAAGTAAATATAGTAAAGCCTTATGATCCACAAAATTTTTAATTTAATAGCCAAAAGGTAATGTCTAAACTTATAGATAGTGTATACCATCCCCAATGCTTCTTTCTCTGTAGTAGTGTAATTTACTTATGCAGGTGTTAGCATGCGGCTAGCATAATAAATAGGACGATCTTTTTTATCCTCCTGCATTTGCGTAAGAATAGCTCCTATAGCAATGTCAGAGGCATCTACTTGTACAGGAATTTTGATCCCACTTAAGACTAACAAATATTGGGGCCTTAATAAGAGCCTTCCGAAGTTGGTCAAATGCCTCTTGACACTATGATGTCCAATCATATGGTATATCAGCCTTAAGTAAATCTATTAATGGTTTTGCGATCTTAGCATAGTGCTTTATAAATCACTTATGATAGCCTATTTTGCTGTTAAAGGTAAAATATTAGGAGCATAGGACATCCTACCATGGATAGAATAAGGGTAGGAAGGTCCGTAGGAGGCATGGAAGGAAAGCCTATGAAGGAAGAAAATCCTTGCCGAGAGAAAAAGGAAGTAACGAAAAGGATGACGTGGGAGAGAAATAGTAGTTAAGGGAGTTAGGGCAAGGGAGAAGAGGTCTTCACAAGAAGTTCTAACAGGAGAAAGAGTCTCCACGCTTTGTTCTCTTGTATTCATTAGAAATGAATGTAAAATGTGCAAAATGAAATCCGCTTTTTTTAAGTCTGAGGTTAAGGTGGATATTAGTTGAGGGCTGGAAGCGAAATCACACCCGCCGTCTCTCAGGTACCCTAGTTTTTTATGGTGAAAATTGGCAGATTTTAGAGACAAATTTGGCTGATTTGAGAGACAACACTCACATTTGGCTGGCATTGTCCTCTATATTTGACGCTCGCGTTTTAGCATCCCCTCTCTTTGTAACCTCTCACAGCAAACCTCAAATTCAACATCACCATTGTTGAAAGATGTCCAAGGCCTCTACTACACCCAACAAGCGCATGGCTGCTGGCACTAAGCAATCTGCAACCACCGTGCTTGCCAAGTCTCACCTATTAGACTCTGAATACTTTTGCATTGTCTCTTGTTATGTGATCAACAAAACTTTGAAAACATTTTTGGTGTGAAGGGAAGTACCAAGGTGGGAGGTGCCAATAAGACAAAAAAGGCCGGGTTTGAAGCCCTTGCGTTGGTGGTCAACAGGAACAACAAAGGCAGGTTGAAGACCGACCATAAGTCCATAGCCGGCCGCCTGAGGACATATAGGAACAACTTCCAAAAGGCACTTCAAACAAAGGAGAAGATAGGCTTTGGGGTGACAGAAGAGGATAGGCGCAATGGGATATACACCATTGAGCAGAAGCTCAACCTCATCTGCCCACATTTTGAGAAAATGAGGGCCCTATTCAGTGGCAATCCCACCGTCAGGCCCTGGATCACCCTGGACTCCTTGGTGTCTGATAGAGAGGAGGAAGACGACATTGACGGTGCTTCTTTGGCATTAGAATGGGAATAGGCTACGGAACTAGTTGAATTTTTGTTTGGCGCCGTTCCACTAGATGTGGTTGTCTCTAGTTTTTGGCTAGAGAGTCCTATGTCTAGTCAGCCTGCTACCTCCCAACTGGTGTCACGACCCAATACAGGATGCAGGATATAGGATACGGATTACAGGATATGCCTATAGGATATACCTACAGGATATGCCTGCAGGATATTCCTACAGAATATACCTACAGAAGGATATACCTACAGGATATGCCTGCAGGATATTCCTACAGGATATTCCTATAAGATATGCCATAGGATATACGACATGATATGCCTAGAGGATAAGGGTCACTATTTTAGCTCATGACCAGATTAGACTCATGACCAGATTAGCTTGGAGTTGTGAGTATAAAAGCTCCAACCTAATTGTTGTACAATCAGTTACTATCAACACCAGTCTTTTTACGATCAATCTTGTCTTCTTCTTGTTTTATCTGTTTCTTCTCTTGTTTCTACTCTTGTCTTGCCCTTGTTTCCTACTCTTGTTTATTCCTGGTTCCTAGTTCCTGTCTTGCTCCTTGTCCTGCTTATGAGTCAAGCTTCCTTGTTCTTGGAATCCTGCTTACTTCCTTGTTCTTAGATCATGGCTTGACAGTTTGATAGTAACTGCTTTCATAGCTTTCCCATTTCCAGCTACTTTTTTTTCCTTGTTTCTTCTCCTTCATTTTCCTCCTTTTTTCTTTCATAGATCATGGCCGATTTTGAGAAATTTCAACACGAGCACCAAATAGTACTTCATGAGCTGGCCACTTTGTGGCAAGTGGTCACAGATCTGCAAGGTTCCACCAATGCGGCGCATGCAGTTGTTGATGCATCCTCCAAGGCTGCTGCGCAGGCTCTCTCTCAAGCATCCGTGGTTTCCTCTTTATCGAACATTTCTTCGGAGCCGAAGATCAGCATGCCGGAAAAGTTCAATGACAATCGTGTCGATTTCCAAGAGTTCCTGAATCAGATCAGGCTTTTGATCTGCATGCAACCACGCTACTACGCGATTGATGCACAAAAGATTGGCCTTTTGGCATCCCTACTAGTTGGATCTCCATGGCTTGGGTTGCCCCTTTGCTGGAGCGTGACGACCCATTGATGGAAGACTTTGAAGGTTTCGTGGCTGCCTTTGAAGCTTACTTTGGATATTCCGATAAGTACCGTTCCGCATGCACGAAGTTACGAAAGCTCACACAAGGATCTCGACCATCTTCCGTCTATGCATCCGAATTTCAGCAACTTTGCACGAACATTATATGGGACGAGACTGCATTGATTAAACACTTCCGTTTTGGGTTGAGGGATGACGTGAAGGACCTTCTCCTTACGTTACCGGATGCCCAAACATTAGCGGAGATCATTCAATAGGCCGTTCGCTGCGACAAACGCTTGTTCAAGCGTCGTTAGGAAAAATTCCGTCAACAATTCCTGCAAACCAATCCTGCAGCTGTGGTACATACTCCTGCGACACCTTCTGGAGTAGTTCCTATGGAGGTTGAGAAATACAAGCGTGGCTCACTTTTCGCTGCTAAGAAACAACGTTGCCGCAGTGAGAATCTATGTTTGTATTGTGGTGAAGCAAAACACAAGGCGGCGGAATGTCCTATTAAAGCCAGGAAGTTCAAGACGCGTGAAGTTGAAGCTGAAGTTCAGTTGGAAAACTTCAATGTTCACTTCGCCTAGGAGCCACAAAGTTGGACGTAGGTGCAGGCTCCATTGGTGCTGCTCATACCATTCCATCACTTAAGTTTCCTATACACATTCATCTCAATAATCAAGAGCTCAAGGAGTTTGCCCTATTAGACACTGGTGCAAATGCATGCTTCATGGATGACACTTTTGCAACTCAACATGGCGTTTCGTGATGAAGTTGAAGCGTGCAGTTCATGTAGAGGTGGCCGATGGTTATCTGATTGCTTCTGACGCAGTTACCCATGCTACCAAATCTCTCTCTTGCAGTCATGGCGCATTCAACTGTTCGATTTCCTTCAACTTGATCAAGACTCGGTCGACTCCCATCATTTTGGGCATGCCATGGTTCGTTGTTGCAAATCCTCAAATCGACTGGAGGTTTAGGACGCTCACGTTTTCCTCTCCGGCAACCAGGATCAATCTTGTACCTTCTTGTGTGCAGGATACATCCTTAATGTTTGAGACAGTACAAGCTACAGGATTGACCGTGCCTGTTCCTGTATCAGTGTCGAAGGTTCCTCCTCAACAGGATCCACCTCCTATTGGTTTGTCAGCACACTCACAGGCTCTCCTCACTCTTGTGCATCCATGGACTTCTGTACAGGATTCTTCTAATCCTGTACACTTGTCAACATCTACACATGTTTCTCCCAATCCTACCTCTTTTCATTACTCTTCTTCTGTTCCACCCCCAAGATCCTTCCTCTTTTTCAATCACAGCTCCCTCCTTCCTCCGAGTTCTTACCACTACCATGAATGAACTTGCCACTGATCCTGCTCCTTTTTATTTTTTTTGCCTTCCAAGTAACTCCTACGTCCTCTTTTACCTTTCCTGTATCTGACTCCCCTGTTTTTTAATTCTTTTTCCTGTTCCTTCTTCTTCTTTTCCTTCTTCCTTGCCATCCAAGTATCACTCCTTTCAGAACGTTTTTGACAAGCACAAGGCTGCAGTTCTTCCTGTTCACAGGTCCTACAACTGTCGTATCGATCTTATAGAAGGAAAGACTCCACCGTTCGGATCGATTTATGCACTGTCACCTACAGAATTGGAGGTTCTTCGTCAGTACATCGAGGAAAACTTGGCATCTAGCTTCATTCGTCACTCAAAGTCCCCTGCAAGAGCACCTATCTTCTTTGTCAAGAAGAAAGATGGGAGTTTACGTTGGTTGTGGACTACAGAGGTTTGAATCAAGTCACCATTCGGAACCGGTACCCGTAGACATTGATCCCGGAACTTCTCGATCGGCTGCAAGAAGCAAAGGTGTTCACGAAGATCGACTTACGAGGGGATTACGATCTTGTACGGATTTGTCCAAGCGATGAGTGGAAGACTACCTTTTATACAAGGTATGGACACTTCGAGTACACGGTGATGCCTTTCAGACTTACAAATGCCCCAGCCGTGTTCCAACACATGGTGAACGACATTTTTTGCGACTTCTTGGACCAGTTTGTGGTGATCTACCTCGACGACATTTTTTGCGACTTCTTGGACCAATTTGTGGTGATCTACCTCGATGACATTTTGATCTTGCGGAAGGGAAGACTCCCGTTCGGACCGATTTATGCACTGTCACCTATAGAATTGGAGGTTCTTCGCCAGTACATCAAGGACAACTTGGCATTCGGCTTCATTCGTCACTCAAAGTCCCCCGCAGGAGCACCTATCTTCTTTGTCAAGAAGAAAGATTGGAGTTTGCGTTTGGTTGTAGACTATAAGGGTTTGAATCAAGTCACCATTCGAATCGGTACCTGTTGCCATTAATTTCGGAACTTCTCGATCGGTTGCATGGAGCAAAGGTGTTCATGAATATCGACTTACGAGGGCTTACGATCTTGTACGGATTTGTCCAAGCGACGAGTGGAAGACTACCTTTCATACAAAGTATGGACACTTCGAGTACACGGTGATGCCTTTCAGACTTACAAATGCCCCAGCCGTGTTCCAACACATGGTGAACGACATTTTTTGCGACTTCTTGGACTAGTTTGTGGTGATTTACCTCGATGACATTTTGATTTTCTCCAACGACCAGGCGGCACATGACAAGCATGTACGGCTAGTTTTACAGAAGTTTCATAAGCATGGCCTGTATGCGAAGTTGGAGAAGTGTTTTTTCGACAGAGATACTGTGGAGTTCTTGGGCTACATCGTCTCTCCTGCTGGCGTTTCCATGGACATGCACAAGGTGAAGACTATCACGGAGTGAGAGAGGCCCAAGTCTGTACGAGACGTATAATGTTTCCTTGGCTTTGCAAACTTCTACAGGCGTTTTATACAAGACTTCTTCAAGCGTGTACTTCCACTCACGGAACTCACCAAGCGCATAGGAGTGTTCTCTTGGTCCAACAAGGCAGAACATGCATTCACAACACTCAAGGACGCCTTCACGACAGCTCCAATTTTAACACATCCTGATCCTTCTCGTCCCTCTTCGTTGAAGTAGATGCCTTGGATTTTGTAGTAAGATCTGTTCTATCACAAGTTGTAGAAGACAAGTTGCTTCATCCTGTAACTTTTCACTCTTGTAAGTTCCTTTCGGTGGAGATCAATTACGAGATTCATGAAAAGGAACTTAAGGCCATTGTGGATTCATTCGAGGATTAGCGACATTTCCTAGAAGGTGCTGCGCATCCTGTACAAGTTCTTACGGATTATAAGAACCTGGAGTATTTTCAAACGGCTCGAGTTCTCAGTCGGCGACAGGCTAGGTGTATCACATTTTGATTTTGTCATCATCTACAGGCCTGGTTTTCGAAATGGCAAGGCGGATGCATTGTCTAGGCGCTCTTACCTTGCACCGACCCCGGGTGATCCTGCATATGACTGTCAAAAGCAAGTGTTGTTGGGTCCTGATTGACTTCGGCTTGCAGCACTACAAGTTCATCAGGCTTCAGCAGATTCCACACTCCTACAGGACATCCGTTTGCAATTGGCTACAGACGACTTGGCAAAGAATGTGTTTTCACACATTAGTCCTGACATTGCAAATTCCTCTTCCTCCAGTTCCCATACAGACTACAAGTTGTTTGTTATACAGGATGGACTCCTGTACCAGGAAGGTCTTCTGTATGTTCCTGTTGGTGTTTGCAGGACTCGTGTGGTATAGGATTGTCATGATACCCCGACTACATGACATTTTGGTGTGGCCAAGACAGTTGAGTTGGTGACTCGCAACTATTGGTGGCTTGGGTTGCGAGGTTTTGTGGACAAGTTTGTACGGAGTTGTGACACCTGCAATAAGTCGAAGATGCTTCATCACACGCCCTCTAGTCTTCTTCGTCCTCTTCCTATTTCTTCTGCTTCTTGGAGATCCATTTTTATGGATTTCCTCACAGATCTTCCTCCTTTTTGTGGATTTGATGCAGTTCTTGTGGTGGTTGACTGTTTCACCAAATGCTCATTTCCTACCATGTCACAAGACTGCTACAGGCCAGACAACCGCTGAGTTGGTGATCCGCAAAGTATTCCGACACCATGGTCTTCCTGACAGCATTGTTTCTAATCAAGGCCCACAATTCATGTCCGAGTTTTAGCGAGAACTTCTCAAGAGTGTACAGGTTAAAGTGGACCTTTCTTCAGGATACCATCCACAAACTAATGGGCAATTAGAACGCATGATTTAGACCTTGGAGCAATATCTTCGCTGCTTCATCAGTTACCAACAGGACAACTGGTTGGACCTTCTTCCAATGGCGGAGTTTGCCTATAATAACTCCGTTCACGCATCTACAGGCCAGACACCTTTCTTTGCTCTTATAGGCTACCATCCACATTTTGACTTTGCTCCTCTTGCTTCTCCTTCTTCCGCTCCTGCAGTACAGGATCGTCTCCAGCATCTTTGTTAGGTACATGAGGATTTCCAGGTTTATCTTCAGTAGGCACAGGAACAGTACAAGCGTCATGCTGATGCTCATCGTCAACCGGCACCTGCATACAAGATTGGTGATCTCGTGTGGCTTCTTCGTCGGTATATTCGCACCAACAGGCCTTCTTCTAAGTTGGATTTTCAACGATTGGGCCCTTACAGGATTGCGACTGAGGTCAATCCTGTAGCTTTTCGACTCAAGTTACCATCTATTGTGAAACTTCATCATGTGTTTCACAGCTCTTTGTTGGAGCCGTATCATCCTTCTTCTTTTCCTGGTCGTGCTTCTTCTCCTCCCCCTCATGTGGTCATTGACGGTGAACCTGAGTACGAAGTTGTAGCCATTCTTGATTCTTGTCTTCATCACTGCCAACTTCAATACTTGGTGGATTGGAAAGGTTATTTGCCTACCGATCGCACTTGGGAACCTGCATCCAGCTTACTCCATGCTTCTTCCAAAGTTGCTGCTTTCCATCGGCGTTATCCTGTTAAACCAGGTCTCAAGACTTGTGGAACTCATCCTTAGGGAGGAGGTGCTGTCATGACCCGATACATGATGCAAAATGCAGAATACAGGTTACATGATATGCCTATAGGATATACCTACAGGATATGCCTGCAGGATATTCCTATAGAATATACCTACATGATATGCCTATAAGATATGCCTATAGGATATGCCTACAGGATATTCCTATAGGATATGCCTATAGGATATACTACAGGATATGCCTAGAGGATAAGGGTCACTATTTTTAGCTCATGACCAGATTAGACTCATGATCAGATTAGCTTGGATTTGTGAGTATAAAAGCTTCGACCTAATTGTTATACAATCAGTTATTATCAACACCAGTCTTTCTACGATCAATCTTGTCTTGTCTTGATCCTTGCCTCCTGCTCTTGTCTTGTTCCTGGTTCCTAGTTCCTGTACTGCTCCCTGTCCTGCTCCTTGTCCTGCTTCTGAGTCAAGCTTCCTTGTTCTCGGAATCCTGCTCACTTCCTTGTTCTTGGATCGTGGCTTGACAACTGGGAACCAAGATGGATGAGGCTCTTGCTACCCGCTTGTTGCATTGGTTGCCTCTGTCCTGTCCCGTGCCCTGGCCCCGCCGACACGCCAGCTACCACGGAAGCTTTTGGCATAGTTCTACGTGATATATGGGATGTTGGCATAGGGCGGCAAGCAATAGAAATTTGAGAGAAATTTGAGAGCAGTTTACTGTGGATTTTACTTATACGTTTTAGTGGATTTGGAAAATGCACCTCTAGAGGCGCAGATTTTGAAATCCACCAAATTTGGTGGATTTGATATAAAAAATTTAGCTCATTTGGCCATGGCTGATTTCACCAAATCCACCTCAAAAGTTTAATATTGACCCCCCTATTATAAGATCTTATGTGTGTGGTATGTATACTTCCAATGAATGGATCTAACAAGGCAATAGCCAAAATCCGTTCTTGCCCTTGATTTTGGAGACCAGTCTTGATGACATAGATAGGAAGTAAGTATATATATGTATTTTTGAGAATGATGGAAAGAAAAGTGAAGAGCCTTTTCTAATTGTTCAGATAAGGCAGTGGTTAAACATGAAAAAATGAGTTTTCATGTTTAACAATTGGTGACCACGATAGGATTTTACCAATGCAATGTTAGCATTCATTGAGTTTTTAAAACTCAAGTCGAACTAATCCGTAATTTATTTTTTTTTCTAATTTTACTAGTTGGATGATAAGTTATATCATGCGGTGGTTGTAAGTGCAGGATAACCTTAACCTTATCCTGGTCCACCAGTATACCTTCCTTACAAATCACATGTCTTAAAAGGACTCCTGATTTGACAAAAAATTGCTATAAACACTGAAGTTGTCCATAAAGACTTTCATAAAATCCAGAAGATATTCCCGAAAGGTATTTGTTATAATCTTTGAAACGTAAAAGGTGCATTGCATAAGCTCTATATGCATATGCACCCCACAGACTTATAAAAGTTGTCTTATGTTGATCTTTAGGAGTTACTATCACCTAATTATTACCCTTAATTTTAACATCATTTAACTTTTTATAATTTACACATATGCTTAGCTTCTCATTTTTTTTAGGAACAATCACAAGTGGTGATAACCATTGTGCTCCTTGTATAAGATATATAAAGCCAGCATGTAACAATTTATCAATTTTCTCTTTAACCAACTTTGCATAATTGGGATTCATGACATCCCGGCAATAATTGAATAGTGTGCATACACAACTCTGGGGGTATTCCTTTTAGATTCTGATAGGACCATGCAAATACATCTTTATACATTGCTAACAATGTTAATTCTTTATCTTTAAAATCAGGATCTAGTCCTTGAGCTATAGTCAACACCTTAGGTTCCTTCTTTGTACCTATATTGACTTGCTCTAAAGGATTGTTAGTATAAATATAAGTGTAGTCTGCAAGTTGTTCCTATAAGTTAATTTCATAAGGAACATACTTATAAAAATTTTCCTACAACCCCAACTTATCCTCTCCTTGTTACTTTTGGGAGATCTTCCTTTTCTCCTTCATAATGGCATATGAATCAATTTCTACAAGGGCTTTTAGATCATGATATGTCTTTAAAATTTCTTCCTCCTTCTAATCATTCAAGCTCTACATCCAATCATATCCTTTCAATGCAATTGGTCTATCCTTCTTTGCTAGATATCTCTTAGCATGAGTATAGATATCCACCTTTATCACCTTGTTCTATTGTCATTTTTCCTGAGCCCCAGTCCTACACAACCTAGGTGATCTTAAGCCAAGGTCAACCCAACAACATAGTATATCCTTCATGTCCTTCCATTTATAGGACTATTAAGGATATTTTAAATTTAAGTCCTTTAACGGATATGGTGATTGCTCTCACTATGCCTAGTGGCCTTAAACTTCATTGATCAGCCATTTTAAGGTTAAATGGGGCAGGTTGGATTGGTCCTAAGCCCATCCTTTTACATTCACTCTCTTCAATATAATTCACACTTGAACCTCTATCTATTAACACTCTCTTTAACTTATTACTACTCACATATATTGGAACTTATCCATCATAATCACCTTCATATAGTATTTCCTTATTCATTTTACAAACTGTATATTCTTCATTCGAATGTGATGTTTGTTGAACCAAACTTAATGTATTTAATATCTAATTTTTTATGTAAGGAGCTACAGTTGATACTAGTAAAAATGAAAAACCTTGTTTACCTTTGTCTATAGCACCTATCATGGAACCATCAAATTCGTTATCAGTCCAACCTTTTTTATTAAAAGTTTTGCTCCTGCTCGTTTACATTTTCCTGTAACAAGCCCACCTTGTTAGGATAGTACCTACCTCTCCTTCTCCATAACATGAATATTCCTTCTCATTCCTTTGAAGAGCTATAATTACCTTTACAACCGGTGGATACTCATCTTTTCCCTCCTTTATTTCAATTAGCCGTGTTGTAGGCTACACATTATTCATCCTAGTGGAAGTAGGAGGTTGTCCATTCCGCCTAGGACATTCCCTAGAGATATGTCATGTTTCACCACATGTATAACAAACTTGGGAAGGAAAATTCCTACCATGTGGTCCTTATCTATCGCTTGTTTAATTATATTGATCATTTCTACCTCTTTGACCTTGATAAGATCTTTCTTTTCCTCTATATTGTTTGTCATTTCTTTCTTTATAGGATTTATCCTTTTGTCATTCATTGTATAGACCATTTCTTTCTCCATAATACATGTCCTCTCTATTTTCATAAGGAACATCATTCCTTCTCTTATAATATCCATTATTTATATTCTGATAAAGAACCTCATTCTTTATACCATATGATATATTATTTATGTTCTCGTAAGGAATAGCATTATATTCTTATCATTCTCACGGTTCCTATTAGGTGGGACCTTTTAGGAAGTGGACATTCATTTATTCTTCTTTCTCTCTCTATACGAGCCACATTTTGATTTTAGGAAATGTTACAATTCCGAGCCACATGTCCGTTTCTTTTCCACATATCTAGCATTGTAGGTAATTACAACTTACTTCCTCCACTGTATGACCAAGATTGTTACATTTAATACACCATACCTTTGCCTTTATCTCCTCCTTAATTGTCATTCCCCATTATTTGAGCTAATGTTTTCTCATTTTTTAAATATTTATAAACCTTTACTACATTAGCTTCCTCTTCCTCTTCATCATAGGATTCTTCCTTTCTTCCATATACTTTTAACTTTCATTCTGCAATCTTTTCTATCTTCTCATATATTTTTAATTCATTAATAAGGTCCTTTTTATCATTTTCATTGATAGTCAATGTTAAATCTCTATATGGTTTTAGCAACCTTTTTTTTATACCATTGCAATAAGGCATCCATCTTTACATATGCCTTACACTTTTTCTCATGTTTTTACAGTGTGTATATTTATTTATCTTTTCTATTTTGCTCTGAAGGATGGTTCTTAACTTCTCTAAATGTTCCTTGTGCAATTCTTCCTTTCTGAAATATTCCTTAAAAGCATAAGTAACCTTATGATAATCCTTTTTGATTTCCTTTTCAAGATCATAATACTAATCAGAAGCATTTCCTTTCAATGTATGTGGAAATATAAAGAGCTTTTCTGTATCCATCACCTTATACAGTTTTACTACCTCTTCAAATTGTTGTAAATGTCTTTTGAATTCTCTTTCTTTCCTATAGAGAATGTGGATACATCATCGTACCCCCAAAAATTCCCAAGAAAAGTGTCATATTTAAAATAATCCTTTGCTCTGGTGTACTTCTTCTTACACCTTCCTCCCTTCCTCTCAGGGAGTTCTTAGGAGATCCTCTCCTTGCAATCTCAATATATGAATAAGCACTCCTTTCCTTCCTCTTATAGTCTCCTCTAAACTAGCTATTTGATACTGCCTCCAATTCTCTGGATCAACCTTAGATTTCTATATTGTTTCTGCAAATATCTTTTACTATCTTTCCAAGCATATTTTGACATCTATTCTCGTTAGATTTAGGTTATTGTTGGGTAGCCACTCTATTGGTTTATCTTTGATTTCTCTGATCGGTTAATGCTGGATCAGAACGATGATTTTTCCAAGGGTCCATTTATTCCTTCTCCTATACACATTCGGCTCTATACCTTTTGAGCCATTTTCATACGAAAATTTTGATCAATTGATCTCTTCTCAATGAATGCTAATATTGCAATGGCAAAATCCTGTCGTGGTCGCCAATTGTTAAACATGAAAACTCACCTTTTCCTGTTTAATCACTGCCTTCTCAAAACAATTAGAAAAGGCTATTCACTTTTCTTTCCATCACTCTCAAAAATACATATATAAACTTACTTCTTGTCTGTGCCACCAAGACTGGTCTCCAAAGTCAAGGGCAAGAACGGATTTTGGATGTTGCCTTGTTAGATTCATTCATTAAAATATACATACCATACACACAAGATTATAATATGCACCTTCATTTCTAACATGAATGCAAGAGAACAAAGCGTGGAGACTCTTTCTCTTGTTGGAACTTCTTCTGGAAACCCTTTCTCCCTATCCTAACTACTCTTCCTTTCGCTACATCATTCTTTTCCTTCCGAGACTTCTATTTCCTTTTCCTTACTCCCTTTTCCTCTTGCCAAGGATTTTCTTCCTTCATAGCCTTTCCTTCCATGTTTTTTATGGACCTTTATTCTCTCCACAGCAAGATGTCCTATGCTCATAACTTTTTACCTTTAATAGAGCAATACTTTTCATGAATGCAAATCTAAATTTACTAGGTGGGAAGAAAACTCCTCTAAAGACAACCCCACAACTAGTGGCATTTCTAACACAGTATTCAAGAGTTCATCTTCAACATCCAACTCCAATGAAACTAAAAAGAGGTCACATTAGCTTTATGCATGGATACATATGCATGTACACACACCACACACAAGCACATAGACAAACAACTCACCCCCATTTGATGTGGTTGAAAATACTAAAGCAATCTTAAATTTCCCATTCATGGCCTTTGGATTCAAGGGCCATATTCCACTCTTACGAAAGCCAGATCAAATATTACTCTTGGTTAGAGCCTCTTTCATAGCCCAATGTGCCATTCTTATTAATACATTCATGGAGTCCTTCCGAAAAATGTAATGTTCATGTATTCAACTCTTATCCTCTTGAAAACAGTTTTGAAGGGAGTAAAACAAGCTACATCTAGTGGCTACATTCAATATGTGGTAGGAGAATTACCAATTCAATACCAAGCTCCATACACTTTTTCAAAGCAAGGAGACTAGTATGACTACCATGCCCATCCATGATGAGCAACAACTTGTTATTAGGAGAAACACCACCTACATACACACATATTTATAAAAACATACGTCCATACACAACTAGACATATAAATATATGAAGAGGATTATATGGGTATTCATGTATATTTTACTTGGAACAATTTTGACCACATGATCAAGGTATGCCAAAAAACCACTATTGGACATCCATGCATTCTTTTGCATGCACATTGAAGCTTGAGCCTCACACAAGTCCAACCACTGTGCAGCACATCGAACACTTTTAAATATATAGTGATTAGGAAGACAACCTCCAGCAACATTAATAGCTGTGACAACAGTCAACCTTTGTTGCTCATTCAGAACAACCGCTTGAACTTGTCTTTGACCTCAAGCAAGTATTCGACATCCACGATCTTTGGTTGATGCTAAATACCAGTTTCATCTACATTGTATATCCTATCAGGAGTATACCCCTTTTCAAACTCGACCTTAAGTTAGAATAAAAACATAAAACTTAAGGAGTTATAGCCGAAGCACGAGATCTTTCTAAAGATTGAGGAGCTCGTAAAACCAATTTAGAATGTCTATCCTTGAAACAACCCAAAGATGGTTTTTACCTTTGTTATGACCCATATAACAAATCAAAGAATATTCCCCAGAAAGGTATAAGCTAGAATATTCCTAAGGAGCTATACTTAAATCTAAGGGAGAATTAAGGGCACACTAAGATTGGAAGCCTTTTGGGGAGAGCAAGGTGTGAAGACTAGAGACAACTCGGGGGAGGTCGGGTGGTTTTGTGAGGGTCTCTAGTTTGTACATAGTGGTGCCTAACAATTGGTATCAGAGGAAGGTTCGAGATGAGTGATCGGTGGGAAGGAGAGGACAACACCAATGAGGAGCTGAGAGTGACGTATTCGGCAATGTACGTTATCCAAACATTACAAGTCAAGCGGCACGGAGCATCGTCAACTTGATCAGGGGTCCTCACAGTGATGCGTGGGTTTTTGACTACTGCACTAGGAGGTCCGTCTTGAAGGAGTGTTACCTTTGGGATACATGTGTGTTTGCCGTTGAAAGGATAAGACCATGGTTGAGGACCTGAACAAGTGGATAGAGAGGTTCTCAACTGACTACCCTAACAAACCCATACATGAGTATTTGAGAAAGTTCCCTCCCGATAAGTGCGATAGCTCTGAAGACGAATCTGGTTCAATGTCAGAGTCTGAGGACGAACTTCAATTAGATATTAGACCGGAAGTTATCTCGAGGAGTACAGAACATTCACACACTCCATTACCCATGGAAACATCAACAGAAGATACGGAAGATCTTGAACCATCTCACAAGCGGCCTAGACCTTCTTCGCCTCACTCAGAAGGTAATAGCGAAGAAGAATTGTTAATGAGTTCTTAGAGTGACGAATAGTTGTAAATGAGTGTAACATAAGGCATTTTTGTATATTTCGTTTATATTTGTACAGAAAATAAATTCTCAAGGATTAATGAAGCTTTTAGTTCAAACATGGGTCACACATTAACAAGATAAATAATATACCTTGATAATTTTAAGGTCAGCTAACTATTATTTTGCAGATGTAATGAAACAGTTGAGAACATGGATTTTCAGCATTGCCATGAGGTAAGAGAGGGGTTTGGCGATAATTTCTTGTGCCACATGTCAGAATGACAAGTTCATGCAAGAAATGGATAATAATGCAGCTCAAAACATCGTTACTATGGGGCCACTTCAGTTTTTTCATCATCATTTCTATTGGCTTCAGTTTCGAAATCAATTTCTTCAACACTTGCAATATCTGAATCTTGTAAGGACGATGTACAATTAAATAATAAAGGGATAGGCAACGAGATAGTGTCAACAAATAAATGTGAAAGGGAGCAAACAAGTGATTTGCAAAGTATTCAAGAGGCAACGCTATCCCATGTTACTCATGGTCATATTGTGTTGTTGGATGTCAATGGTGTTCTGCTTCATCGACAAAGGCCCGAGGATAGGAAAAAAGAAATCAAACAAGGAGATTTCATTCCTTGTCATGGTAAATTTCGATATGATATTATTTTTCGTCCAGGGTTGGATCGTCTCTTTCAAAAGCTTAAGGAGATGGGTGCGCTTGTGGGGATTTGGTCATGCATGCAGATTCACAACTTAACACCGCTGTTGAATTTGCTTAAGAAACATTGTAGTGTTGCAGAAGAGGTGATTCGTAAAGATTGGATTTTTAACCAACGAATATGTTATAAACCTCTCGAATTTTACAATATAAAAAAAGAAAGCAAGCCATACTTCTTCAAGAATGAAAGAATAATTGGGACTCATGGGGAGATCAGTCGCTTAAGGATAATGAAGAACGCATAGATGTTAGTGGTAGATGACTCTCCTCAGAAGGCTATGCTCAACCAAAACATTGCTTGTATTCATCCAATCACTTTCGACCCATATTCTGATACCGATATCATGGATGAGCTAGTAAACTACTTGGATACGTGCCTCAGAAAGAAGAATCTCGAAAACTTTTGTGAGCATATCCACCGTATCAAACATTTCCTAAAGCTTTTCTTTTTTGTGATTTTGAATTTTATAAAATGAAGGATATCAACCGGTGCTTTATAATATTATTCTTAAGGAACGTCAATTTTTAGATGAGCCTTTATGTAGACCTTCTCTTATCACATCTTATGTATTAACAAGGATGGCAACTCCCAATTGCATTCGTGAAAGTGTTAAGTGGTGGCAACAACATCAAGATATTGACAAAAATGATTGAATTAATCCGGAGAGTGATGATTTAGACAAAATGAGAAGATTTCTCTGTATGATAGGAAGAAAGTATTTATAAAAAAATTAACATGTTGATAAAAAAATGATTTCATTTGTAATTATGTTTTGATTATTATATAAACTATTTTTAGAATAATATGAATATTCTAAGATATTTTAGGAATATTCCTTACTAAGTAAGGTTATTAAAGGATTAATTAATTAATTAATTAATATTTAAGGCTTAATTACATATTAATTAAATGATTAATTAATAATTAAAACTTAAGTATTAATTAGTAATTTATTTTATATTCCCATTTTCACGTATCATGCCCACTTTAGTTACAACGTGCATGAGTGGACGAACCATGAAATCGTACTCGAACTATATGCTATGGCGAAGGATTCCAAGCAATTTTAAGAGTACGTGACTGGTTCCTTGGAGGTGATTCGTGAGCAGTTGGATATTATTGAAGATCAACTTGCTCAAGGAATCGTGAGTGGTAAGAGCAGGGTGCTAGATCGTCTTGCGTTCCACCTTTTACCGGTAGAGAATCCGCAAATGAGGCTATGAGTTGGCTTGAGATAGCAGCGAACTTGCTCACTGCACAGGGAGTGACTACCGAGCAGGCTATGATAGTTGTATCAGTAGCCTTGAAGGATAAAGCTGCGAGGTGGTGGACACGCATTCGAAATCAGCGCCAGTTAGCTCACCAGGAGATGATTGCAACTTGGGAGGAGTTCTCTGAGCTATTTAAGGAGTATGCTCCTCGGTTCGATGTGTCTCATGCAAGGCGTGAATTGCGACATTTAGAGCAAGGGAAGATGACCTTGGACGATTACATTGAGAAATTGAGTCAATTACTTTGCCGTGTACCTGACGTGTCTGTCAACCAGCAGAAGGATTATTTTGTAGATGGGCTGCGAAGTGCTAACTTTAGACATCTTAACTCGGTGATTCAGTCCAAGACTTTAGAGGAGCTGTTCGAATATGCTCGCTTGCTAAATGAGGAGGATAAGGTGTTTAAGGAGAATGAGCGACATGGCAAGAAGCGTGGTAGGAGCACCTCTCCAAGTCCTCGTGAGCACCAGGAGTATAGAGGGAATAGCCATCGTGCTAGGCCGAAGTCCAAGCTGGTAGCTTCTAGTTCTTATGACAATCGGCCTAAGAAGATTGTCAAGGTGTTTGATAGTGAACGTTGCCACCTGTGTGGAGAGGTGGGACACTGGAAGGCCAATTGTCCAAGGAGGAACAAGCCCAAGGGCAAGGGGTTCAATGGTGACAAGGACAAGGAGACACCTAAGAAGCTTCAGGAGATGGAGCGTGGAGAGGAACACAAGGGAGATAGTTCTAAGCCACGAGGTAAATTTTGTCTGTTCTTGCTCGACAGGTAAACTGCATGGCACGGGAGGAGCCACACACACGTGCTATTGTGGTGGAGGGACAACTTGGTGAACGTCCAGTGCGAATCCTCTTGGATAGCGGAAGTAGCGATAACTTTGTATCAGCAAAGTTAGTGCAGGAGTGCAGCTTGCCCATGAAGACTGTGCCTCAATACGAGATTGAGGGCTCAGCTACTGTCACACAGAGCTGGAATGCTTGTGTGGAGGAGTTACAGCTGACGGTTGGCAAAACTCAGCTGGTGGAGACTTTCTTTCTTGCGGAGCTAGCGCGTGTGGACCTCATCCTTGGGATGAGCTGGCTGGAGCGTGTGGATCCTGAGATCAAGTGGAGCATCAAGCGAGTGAAGCTTGAGTACAGTGGAGTGAAAGACACTTGGTTTGGAACAAGGCTTGAGTCTAACAAGTATCTTTCTACTATGTCTTTGAAGAAATATCTCCGTAATAAAGAAGATCAAGTCTTTCTGATGTATATACGTGAGTTAGATTCTTCTAATGTCACATTGGGCGAGCTGCTGTGCAAGTTGTCCTTGAGGAATTTGCTGATGTCTTCCCTCCTGAGCTACCTCATGGCTTACCACCTGCAAGAGGTGTGGAGCATGAGATTGTGTTGGAACAGGGTACGAAAGCCATTTACCGTAAGCCGTTCCGACTGAGCCATGCTGAGGAGCAAGAGGTTAAGAGACAAGTGATGGAGCTATTGGAATATGGCTTCATACAACCGAGCAAGTCTCCATTTGGTGCACCAGTATTGCTTGTCAGGAAGAAGGATGGCACCATGAGGATGTGCATAGACTACAGAGCTCTCAACAAGCAAACAGTGAAGGACAGGATGCCCATGCCACGTGTGGATACTATCATGGATCATCTCGGTGGAGCCAGAGTGTTCACCAAGATAGACTTGCGCAGCGGGTATCATCAGATTGCTGTGAAGGAGGCAGATATCTACAAAACTGCTTTCAACACTAGCTTCGGGCATTTTGAGTTCACTGTTATGCCATTTGGCTTAACAAATGCCCCAGCCACATTCACTCGGTTGATGACTGAGGTGTTTGGTGACTACTTGCATGACTTTGTGGAGATCTTCCTCGACGATATTCTTATTTACAGTAAGAATATGAAGGAGCATGTGGAGCATTTGCGGAGAGTTCTTCAATTGCTGAGGGAAACAAGCTCTATGCAAAGAAGAGCAAATGTGCATTTGCTCAGTGCGAAGTGGAGTATTTGGGTCACATTGTGACGCCAAGTGGAGTGAAGACTGATCCACAGAAGGTGGCAGTGGTGGAGCAATGGCCAGTTCCTAGCAATGCACAAGAGTTACGGAGTTTCTTGGGCATGGCTGGTTATTACCGGCGGTATGTCAAGGATTATGCCAAGAAAGCTTCTCCGTTAACTAGGTTGCTAAGGAAGGACGTTCCCTTTGCATGGAGTGCTTCAGAGGAGAGCAGTTTCCAAGCTTTGAAACAAGCTTTGGTACGTGCACCAGTTTTATGTATTGCAGATCCCTCTAAGCCTTATGAGGTATCGTGTGATGCAAGTGGAGTGGCCATTGGAGCTGTACTTATGCAAGAGGGAAGGCCTATTGCTTATGAGAGTCGTACTTTGAATCCTGCAGAGCAACGGTACTCAACGTATGAGCAAGAACTACTGGCTATTGTTAATGCATTACGAGTTTGGAGGCACTATCTTTATGGTGCAAGTTTCAAGGTGTTTACAGATCACAAGCCTTTGGTGTATCTGTTCACACAGAAAGAGTTAAACTCTCGGCAAGCTCGCTGGATGGTTAAGCTCATGGAGTTTGGCGAATTTCCTATTGAGCATCGCGGGAAAGACTAACGTGGTGGCAGATGCTTTGTCACGCGTTAGGAGAGCCACAGTAGTGGGAGAATTCCAAACACGCTTATGTAATGCATTAACAAGGACGGTCAGTGAGTTTAGCCAAGTAGTTCAACATGCTCAAGCACAAGACGCCGAGGTGCAGGAGCTCAAAGGACAGCTAGAGCCACCATTCTCATTTCAGGATGGGGTTTTGTACTACAATGGCCGTGTGTACCTTCCTCGTGTGGACCATTTGATCAACCAGGTACTATATTTTCATCATGATCGCCCGGAGGCTGGTCATTTTGGGGGGAGGAAAACGTATGAGTTGATCAAGAGGAGGTTCTACTGGAGGAATATGAAAGCTGATATCATAGAGTACTGCAGGACTTGTGACAAGTGTCAGCAAGTAAAGGTGCCCAGGGAGAAACCAGGTGGGCTATTAGTACCATTGCCTATTCCAGACAGGCGATGGGGCAGTATCTCTATGGACTTTGTCACCCATTTGCCAAGGACACAGAGGCAGAATGAACAGGTGTGGGTCATTGTGGACAGGTTGACAAAGTTTGTCAAGTTAGTTCCCTTGGGGAAGAATGTGAATGCATCCGAGCTGGCTACGATGTATTTACAACATGTATTTCCTATCCACGGATTTCCAGATGATATTGTAAGTGATAGGGACTCCAAGTTCACTTCTAGCTTTTGGAGAGGCTTTTCTAAGTGCATAGAAGTGAAGCTTAAGCTGTGTAGTGGAGATCATCCCGAAACAGATGGGCAAACAGAGAGGGTGAACCAAGTTCTGGAAGATATGCTAAGGTGCACTATTAACCAGAAGGAAGGTCAGTGGGATAAGTATATTCCATTACTCGAGTTTGCTTATAATAACAGCCAGCACAGTGGCATTGGAATGAGTCCATACTATGCTATGTTTGGACGACATCCCAAGACAGCTTTTGAGCTCGGTTTAGCAAGTAAGAAGGCTCAAGGCAACATGGATGAGGAAGCTAAAGATCTGAGTGTTGAACTTGAAAACATTCAGAGTTTGTGCAAGAAGAACTTACAAGCAGCTCAGAGCCGAGCTATCAAGTTTGCTAATGAGCACAGAAGCTTCCGAGAGTTCCAGGTGGGGGATTATGTATATCTCCGAGTGGTATTTGCCACACATGTAAGGCGGAACACAGTTGTGGCCTTACGGAAGGGACGCAATGATAAGTTGTCTCCCAGGTACTCAGGTCCTTATGAGATTCTGGAGCGTATCGGTAAGGTGGCATATCGACTACGGCTGCCAGAAGGAGTGAGGGTGCACCCAGTGTTTCACGTTAGCCAGTTAAAGAGAGTACTCACAAGGAACGAGTCCCGGGTAGATTCTTTGTGGATGTACGAGGCTAATGATACAGGACCAATTGAGTAAGTTATACTGCCCTTGAGGACAAGGACTTGCTAATGGGGGAGGATTGTTATGACCCATATAACAAATCAAAGAATATTCCCCAAAAGGTATAAGCTAGAATATTCCTAAGGAGCTATACCTAGATCTAAGGGAGAATTAAGGACACACTAAAATTTGGAAGCCTTTTGGGGAGAGTAGGGTGTGGAGACTAGAGACAACTTGGGGAGGTCGGGTGGTTTTGTGAGGGTCTCTAGTTTGTACATAGTGGTGCCTAACAACTTTTTAATGGGACACCTTTAGCCTCAATTAGCACCCCTACGATGCAAAGCAGTTGTGAGAGGGTAACACCGCATCCTTGGCATTGTCTCCGTAATGCCCATTGCACAATTAATTGTAGAGGGCACCCATGCCTAAATCTAAATTCACACAATTAATGTGTATGGGTCGATTCGCACCTGCACTTATACTTAAAAATTTAAAGTGCTAACAATTAAAAAGTTAACGGTTTGTATATTCGCACATAAAAAATTTAAAGTGATTTTTGAAATTTAATTACACATTTTAAGACTTGTTGTGTTCGCACATGATAGCGAATTTATCCTCAAATTTTAACCCTAAATGCGTGTCTCTTCGTACATAAAACACTTAAATTTTGTTAATGTTTTCATCTCCGAATATGTTTTCATTTCATCTTTAAAGTTTACTTAAAATTCAAAATTCAAATTTAAATTCAAATTCAAATTCAGAGAAGAGAGGAGTTCGATTGGCGGCTGGTGGTTCAGGGTTGCCACGCCCAGCTTCGCGCGCCATGGGATTCACACGCCCAGCTCTAGGAGCTCGTGGAGGTGCGGGATTCCCGCGTGGAGCTTGTGGAGCTCCCGGATTGGCACGCCCTAAACTTGGGCCCCGAGCTCCACCTCCAGCACCGAGTCCGCCTCGGTCTCAATTGAGGCCTAGAGTTCGCGTCATCTCCTCCTCCCCGCTTGCTGCCTGATTGCCGCCCTGATTAGAGTGCCCTGCTCTTCCTCTGACACCCTTGATCTTCAGCATTGCATATTGTTCCATGAGAATGAAATAGACAGCTAAACAATTCAATGGTTGCATTTATGACTTCAAAACACTGGCATATTCATTATATAACATAGTTGGCATGCATATCTCATGGGTATCATCACACAGGCACGCACGCATGCGCACACATGCACAATATATTACCACGTACTATTTCCAAGTACAGAAGAGGAGCTTGTAAATGCAGTAGCATATGGAGTGCAAAACAATATGAAAATCAAGGTAGTATCTGCATCTGCACACAGCATACCGAAGCTCGTATGTCCCGATGGAGACACTGGCATATGGTGATATAAGCACAACTGCTTATCTCACCATTCATAACATGTGTTCTTCTTTAATTGACAAGTATGTTTATGTATGTTATGTGTGTATATGTATGCACATACGTACACATGCCACATATTTGTTGTTGTAGATACGGAAACGACGAGCAAAGAAGAAAGTGGGACAGGGTACACATGGACTTTCGTTTGGTCGGCTTGAAAATAAGTTGGGATGGCGTTCTCAACCAACAACTGCGGTATATTGTCATAATAACAGACACATTCATATATTTACTTGCTACATGCAAGCACGCACACACACACGAGAGAGAGAGAGAGAGAGAGAGAGAGAGAGAGAGAGAGAGAGAGAGAGATGCATACAGACAAACATACTCTATATATTATATATATAGTCCAGGTAATTTTGGAAGATGTACGTGTGCCTTACTTGGCAAAGAAGGGCAGGGATTTAATATTGCGATGACAAGTCTTGATGGTGGCCGAATAAACATTGGTTCGTGCAGGTTCTCTTTATATACATGAATACATATACACATAACTTTCCTACCAATATACATATATTCCTACCAAAACGTTTCCAATTCTGGTAGATAGTGTTTGTTTATGCTTAGCATTTTGGAAGATCCTTCGGTGGGGGAGGCAACTTGGCCGGGTTTCTTCCCATTCTGAACAATGAAAGTCGTCTGCATTCCCCAGGTAGCATGTCCTTCCAAGTGACAATGAAATAACCAAACGCCTGAGAGCAGCAAAGCTTATTATATTCCAACACACACGCACGCACACGCACACACCTGGATTCTCTGCCTTGAAATCTCAAAGCAACCCATCCCATTGAAGGAAGCCTAGCAGTATTCCGGCGTGGAGGATCGAACAAGTTGAATCCAGCTCATCCTGTACCGCATTGGAGTGTATAAAAAATATTCCAATATAAATAAGTGAGCGGGTAGGAGGAGACGGCGCGGTCCTCTGCAATTGCCACCCCTAACATTAGCCGATCAAGCGCCGGTGGGTTCGATTAGCCGCCCCGGGGGGACCGTTCTTCGGCACCCGAATCCCCGGACCCGCCCGGGGCAGGCCAAAAATCTGGGCTGCCGCGAACCATAAACCTAGCCCTTAAAGAATCTTCACAAGAATCTTTTGGAATAATTTATAAGTGCCCCTTAAATTTAATATCACCTTCCGAGGTGGTTTTAAATTTGATTTTTTTCTTTTCTAAAACATTTAAATTTTAAGGGTTACGCCATTAAATTTAAAATAGGTGCGGAGCAAACAACTTTAAATTTTTCACACTTAAAATTTAACTTAATAGCCACCCTTATCTCCTAGATACATGTGCAGAGCAATTTAAGTGCACTTTTTTGACTCTTATCTCTAAGTATAAGTGCAAGTGCGAATCGACCCTATATATATCATTTATATATATATATATAATGAAAGTTAAATATATAATACCTTTCTTCTTCTTAAGAACAAGCCCATTAACCCAATCATACAAAGTATACTACTGGAAGGTTGTGAGTATGTGCTGCAACTCGGATACTCACTCTCCATTTTCAATTGCATCAATAACAACTCTCATATCTTGCTCTGTCCAATCTCTTTCTTTCCTCTTGTGAAATACTCGCTGGTGTAGGAGTAGAAGGAGAATCTCCATGTTCAAGGATACTTTATTGACATGAATTGATAAAAGGTGTGTTAATTTTGTTTGAATTGTTAACATAGTTATTTGTTGAGCATTATCTAGAACTTTGAGAATCAATTGGAATGCCCTATTGACTTCCATTTTCTGCATATAATTAAAATTTTATATATATATATATATATAATAAAATACCACACAAATATTACCATCAATTGAAACAGCTGTAGAAACAACAACTTGGAGCAAAGAATCAACAGTATTTTATTGTTGTCGCCTCCTTATTGAAGACCTCCTTTATGTAGCTTGTGCATTCAACCAAATTTAGGCTTAGCCATGAAAATTAACTTAAATGTGAAAATACATCAATAGATAAAACATATACTAGTTTACACACGTCTTTGGTATTTTAATTATTAAAATATTAATAAATAAGTAAAAAAAAAAAAAATATCATTACACCGTTACGAAGAAGAACATGCTAGAACAAAAAGTGACTTTGAAATTTCAAAAGCTAAAAGATAAACTAATAACTATATTAAGCTAACAAAAATAAGTATAATGACACGATGATAATAATATCTGACAATATTTAAGTTTCATTTTAAATTTGAAAAATGTTGATTTATGAATAATTATTGCTAATTTGAAATTCTGAGTATTATTAATAATCACAGTTTGAATACTTTGTAAATTAAAAGAATATTTAAGTTTATTAATTATAAGCCTATGTGATCTTAAAAAATATTATGATATATTAACAAGTGTAAAATTCAAAGCCAATTTCACTCGTACTCCACTTAACACAGGATAATAAAAAATTTAATTAAGTTTTAAAACTAATTCAAATAGTGCTTTTGTACTTTCTGAGCCGTTTTTTGTGTTAGATAGATATATATGTTAAGGGCTGGTGCAAATTCAATGGCCCTAGACTATAGGTTTAAACGAATTAGGGCTAGGGTTTAGGAGCGAGCAATGGACTTTCCTATGGTCAGCAGCAGCTGCAGAATCGAAGAACCAGGACAGGCGCAGCGAGGATGCGTACTTTGCAGCGACTGGGTTGGGGTTGCCGATGGCGTGGGTTCCTGGTACACAGAAGAACGCATCGATGCAGGCGACTTTGCAAGGGAGCTGATGACCAAGTGCAAGGAAATTCTGGCTCTGAAGCCACATCTCAAGGACGAAGACAATGGTTTGCTCAAGGTGATGGAGGAGGCTACGCGGCAAACGAAGTCTATTGGTTCGTCGACAGTGCTACTTGCCGGAGGCTTGGCAGACGGCAAGAACGTTCTCCACATTGCAAACATGGGCGACTCTGGCTGTTTGGTCATTCGGAATGGCAAGCTGCTTGCCAAGTCCACTTTCCAGACGGCTGGCATCAATTTTCCTTACCAGGTTTGCAATTCGCAGAGACCCCGGGATAAATCTTGTGCCATGGACCCTGTCATGCTCGGTGAGGTGCTTAAGGTGCCGGTTCAGTCAGGAGACATTGTCATCTGTGCAACCGACGGGCTCTTCGATAGCAGGACCCTGGAGCAGGTGGTGGTAGTGTCCAGTGGCCTTGCTCGAGATGGAGCTTCTCCACAAACTCTGGCCAAGATCCTCGTGCTGCTGGGGCGTAATGGATGGAAGGAAGATGACATAACGGTGGTGGTGTCACTCGTTGTGGATGACTCGACTGTTGCTTTTTGGGACCACAAGTCGTGGGCCGACAAAGTGTTGACCTTCACTTCAAGCATCGCAGTCAAAGTGATATCTGAGGCCTTCTATTTCTTTGGTAGGCCGGAAAACCACATTTTATCGGTCCTGCTTAGGCTGCAGAAGATGGGAGGAGAGAGATACTTTAGTGGGCTAGATGACGATGCCTTGAAGAGTAAGCTCGAGGAGATGCTGCACGAGACTTCTTCAATAATAATTCGTGGAGGAGGCAGAAGACGGAAGAGCCAGACTTTGAGCTACCAGTTGAAGTAAAGCAGGTGTTGACGACTATGCCAGTGGGAAACTGAGTCTTGTCAAGTACAAGGGTGGTGCACAAGTTGTGAGCTGTGAAGGCAAGCCATGTTTGCTCCTCAGTCATCTGGGGGATGAGATTGAGGAGAACTTGGGTGTCCTCCAAATTTTAGAAGAAAAGATGCAAAATTCTATGGTCATGCTTGCGGGTGGACATGGTTCTGGAAAGACAAGGCTGCTTTACAAATACTTGTGTAGCAAGGGAGGAAAAGGTGGCCTGTACTTGACTGCTCGCAAATCAGAAGAGCACTGGGGATCATCTGACTTTGAGTACTTGGTGACGGAGGTTCTTTCGGGCTTGCTTAAACCGATTAGGCCAGATGGCCGACGAAATCATTCATATTCATACTCGCTCCCTTCCTCTACGGTTGGAGACCAAATGGAGCTGCTGCTGGCTGCGAGGATGAGGATTTACGAGTACTGCAGACACAGGCTGAGTGGCAGGCAGTGGCTGGTGCTACAGGCGGCATGCAGGGCGTTAGTCTACTCAGATGGTACACCAATTGGCGAAGCAGGAGACGTGTTCAAAATCTACTTGGCCAAGATTTGCAAGGAGAAGGATAAGCTCCGTGATCACTGGAGGCTGGAGGGGTTTACTTCAGTTGTTAGTAAGATGCCCGTTTGTGTGATAGACGACATTGAGCAATGCCGGATGGCTTTACACGGGTGCTTCAGTGAGAGGGATGACTTTGTGGGCTTGGGGTTGGCAAGAGCACTGGGAGCCTTTTTCCAGGAACTTGGTAGCAGAGTTGTATTCTCCGGGGCTGCTGGCGACCGTGAATTGCTTGAGAAATACAGCATTACGACAACAAGATTGTACAAGTGTTTGCCAGGGATGCTGGCACACAGCAGACGAGGCAATCCAGTACAGTGAGCAGGTGCTGCTGAGAAAGATGAGCGAGGATGAAGCAGACTTTATGAGGACTTGTGTCTTCGAGAGGTTCAAAGGCAGGTTCACGCCTTTGGTCTCTATGTTGGAGGTGATGCTGTCGAGGGACGTCAACCTGCGAGATGCGGCAGAGTACATTGAAAAAGGTTATCCACCACGGAAGATGGTGTCCCTGAGGTGACTAGTTTCTGCAAGAGCATTGCGTCCTCGTCAAGGGCTTGCCGGGCTACCATCGGCTGGGGTTTCTTCGAGCATTCCGTGTTGGGAGGAGGCCCTAGTGTCTTCGAAGATTGGCGCAAAGCTGAAGTCCGGGAAGTGGTTGAGTCGGGCCTAGCGAGACTGGGTACTGGTGAGAAGGAAGCGTGTATGGCTATCTGTGACGAATACCTGGTTCGCAAGGCTTATGAGAACATGCACGGAGTCACATCTATCGAATGGATGCGACCGGTTCAGCCGGAGGAACGGGCTGAGGCCACCAAGTCGTCCAAAAACTATGACTTGGTTCCCTTCTGCTTCCTGAGAATGTGGAAGGAGTACAAGGGGGTATTAGAAGACATGCCCATCTTCAAGGATCTCCTGGAGGACGACAAGTGCCCGATGCAGCTGAAAGTCCTGTCCAAGTCTACGAGTGCATTGTTGGAGAACAATGAACAATGTCTGCTACCAATGAGCGACGGGCTGAAACTTAAGACTTCTTCTTGATGAGCAGCCCAGGTGCACATTTCTACAGTGGATGGCCAAGGATTTCTCCACTTCAAGTGCAGCAGGGAGGATCGTGTTTGATGGTACTGGCTTGAGTGTTGGCTTTTCCATCATCTTCACTTTCCTGAGAACTACGTATTCTCTTGGGTGGAGGGAGCTGTTGTCAAGGACGGAGGTCATCTTGTGGAGATGGAACCCGGAGTGGATTGGGTTCCAGATGTTTATCTCTGCTTTGTGCTTGATCCGTTCCGGGTACTGGAGGGATTGCCCAAGTGGTCCTTCAAAAGGTTGCCCCTGGAAAGCTCAAGATCACTCTTGTGCTGGACAATGAGAATATCAAACTGGCCTTCACCCAAGCAGAGGTCCAAGTAGTGAAAGATACATGTAACCATTTTTCTTATCGCAGACGCGGATTTTGATTTTGCATGAACATCAATATAATATTCTAGTTATATACCTTATATTCCACACGGAGGAATACATATATATAATATAGGTTATATAGTCTCATTATTAATGAAATGTTAAATAATATTCTTATATAATAATTAAAAATTAATTGATTCATCGATTGTAATTCCAAAGTCATGGATTTAATTTTGCTAGTATTTCATCTACAGCCACCTTTCTTCCTCTTACTTGAACGAATTTTTATCTATTTCAGAGTTTTTCAATATTTGAATCAACTCCATCTTCCTTCATTCATCTTGTTACCCTAATCACAAGCGGTGAGGAAACAAAATTACAAAACCTAAATCCTAGATGCATTTCTTAATCCATTCGTACCGTAGAGAATATTCTCTATTTAAAACTAACTAAGATTTGTCGTATGTATATAATATTTTCTTTGGAAATTATTGTTCATAAAAGGAGCATTTGTATTGAATAAAATATATAAATATAAATACATAATATTATTGAATATATAATTAAGTATTTTATAGTTTATTAAATATTTGTTTCATAGTACATTATACTCTATCAAAGCAACAATTTAACAAAGAACATTTTTAATTTATTTAAATATAATATAAACATAAACAATTATATCCTTAATTAAACATGTATTAAGATTTCAAACGTTGGTTTTGGTACAACTAGCTTGGATCTCAACCATAGCAAAAGTTTATATATATAATATATTTATAATCCCTATAAATTGTCTTAATAAAAATGGTAAACCTTTTAATCCTTTTCATGTATGTAATATATATAAACACATATATTCTATATACAGTACGCTTGATGTGTATGTATGATACAAGCGTATATGTGTGTTTGTGTGGTTGTGTTTGCATGTGTGATACAAATAATTAAATATGGGCCCACATGCACCGGTGGTTAATTTGATTAGTTTTATAAAAAATATAGTTAATTTGGTTATTAAATTTATTACGTGTTGCTATAGCTAATTTTAAATAATTGTTTCGCACTATAATAATATTTAATTTGATTAAATATTAGCAAATGATGTATTATTGAGTTATAAGATAAATACTCAATATTTTTAGTATAAACTGTACTATGGAGTATTTATTTTACAACTACATTTAACTTATGTTATTTCCCACATAATGTAGGGTTTAGATTAATTTAAAATTTTGTTCACAAAGAATAGACATTTCTAAGCTAGATTTAAATATATATATATACATGAAATATAAATACTTATCATATTAAATCAATTACAACCTAGTTATGTAAAATTATTAAAAAATGCACCATGTAAAAACCCTCTTAATAATACAAAGCACCCTTATAATAAAGGTAGATAATAAAATTTAATGCCTAAATTTAAATGTTAACCTTTAAAAGTTAATTGTAAAAATTAAAATAAAATTAACCATAGAAATGATAGTGCATAACAAAGAGTGTTAAAACTTAACCACCAGTGCGCTTGGGCCCTATGTGTGTGTGTGTGCATGTGCATGTGTACATCTTGCCATATCCTCTACGGCATGCTCCAGCTTTTAAACCCGTGATTCCAAATTTAATCTATTTTCTTGACTATTCCCATAAAATCCTGCAAGTCGTTAATAAACCACGAGTGCACATGCATGCACACACAGTGTGTGTAACTATCATAAACGTGCATATCAATATATATGAATATGTACATGCTCATTTCTAATTGTTAGTTCAGATAATTCAAGAGCATTGTTACATATCATTAAATTAAGTTAATGTTGCTATTTTCGACAACAAGTCGTGGGCCGACAAAGTGTCGACCTGAGGTTTATACATATTATATATGAAATAATAATAAGTATCTGCCTCAGAGTTTGACTTTTACGTGTATATATATAAGTTTATATATGTATATATTATATATATATATATGTATGTACAGCTCAATATATTAATAATATTACTGTATATTAATATATATTATACTGTATTATGTCATGGTTTTGCAATGAAATGCAAGCAACGGGAGATGGGAATAGTCAGATGAGTCTTTTGGCTTTGTCGTATATGGAAATGGTCACTGAACATTGAATACTTGAGTTTAAAACTCCACCCAAAGAACAGCCACAAAATCTTTTCTTTCTTTTAAGAAGATTGGTGAATATGTTTTAAACTGTAGTATGTTTTTTACAAGTCAACACTTTTGCAATAACATTAAGCTTTATAAGATTTCGTATATTGTATAGGTATAATATTTTATAATGGTATTTTTTGATAGATAAATATATATATTTTTATATTTTTATACATAGAGTTATAAGAATATTTAAGTCTAATTAAGATGCATTTCAAACATTCGTTATACCCTTGGAAAAACATGTCCATTGAGTATATTTAACCTTATTAAACCTAGTAAATGCCAATTGAAAAAGGTGTGTATTCAATCTTAAGGATACATACAAAGTAACAAACCTTATTCTATTTTAGTCAACATTTGATATAATCCTATTGTCCTATGTAACATTCATATATAATTTTACTATATGCCTTATAATATACTCAAAGTATATTCTATAAAATCCTTATATTATTCCCTCTTCTGGATTTAAACATCAATGATATGGAGATAGTTATTGAACATGTACATATTGATCCACTCCATCTAAATTGCAAATCATATACACTTGAGGACCCAATTTTTGTACAATAGAATATGTGGACCAAACTGCTTGGAGAGGACAACCTTTTAAAATGCATTTTTGAATATAAAACTAGTACTTCATCACCCACCGCATAAACGAATGCCGAACATTATAGTGTTGTTGATGTACCTCATGAGCATGAGATAACTTTGTTAACATTTCCTTACGTAGCACCGGAAAAATTTGATCTAAATAATGGTTCCATGTTTGTGCATTTGTCAAAATAGAATGAAAAGAAGCAAACCAACATCAGAAGAAAACACAAGGGAACGACGATACAGGGAATAATTCACATACTTAGATAATAATACACTTAAAAGTACAATAGAGCATCAGTTTCTGAATGATAGGGTGTTGTGAAAGATTGTTTGATCCCAACCTCGTAATTAGCAAACTCAAAACTTTAACTATGAAATAAAGTTCTTGATCCATGTTTTAACACCACTTGATGAAATAAGAAATTTACCATTTGAGTTGCCTTGACTTCCGAAAGAGCCCAAACCTTCATGTACTGTGTCAAATAGTTTGACAAAACTATTGCATATGTATTCCTTACTGTCGTTGTCAAAAACAGTCCAATGAGATCGTATGCAACCAACTCAAAAGAACGATGAATTTAAATAGATTGTAAATGACCACTAAGAAGAATGGATCGAGGATTTCGAACTTAATAGAAATGATATGTTTATAAATGAGATGACTAAAGAGAGGGTCATCATGGAAAACATGAAGAAGTAAGGTACATAGCATGACGGGATTAGCAAATGAGGTGGAGTACATGTACTAGTATGTTCCATAAAGTAAAGAAGATCCTCTACCTTCGTGAACCTTACAACATAGTCTTGAAAACCAATATCAACATTTGCAACCAACTCGAAAGCTTTGAGTGCATCTATTATCTGTTGACTTCATGGTTTTAAGCGTTGTGTCAACCTAATTTTACAAAGACTAAGCAAAGGTATGAGTTCTAAAGCACATGTAGCAATTGTTGACCATGGAAAGCAATTTACATCTTTCCATGGAAGAATTTGAATGATAATGAATTGTGAATTGATAATCTTGTAATGCTAATGCCCATTATGTATGTTGACCCATTAGATGTTTCTTCTTTAATATTGAATGTACAACAATATGATCATATTTCATCAAGATCGAAAAACCATGAAGATAAGCATAAAGGTGCTAATCTCATGCAAGAAGATCTAGAATCAGGTCAACGACATCTCATTGCATATGCCAGTCGAAGCCTTAATGGTCCAAAACTCAATTATTCGATTATAAACAAGGAATGTTTAGCAGTTGTTTAGGCATTTCACAAATCAATATCTAAAGCATCAATACAAAAAACAAAGGGGCAAGAAAAATCAAAATAATGGAGAAGAGGAGCAAAGGTCAAGAGATGGATAAGAGGCTCAAAGTAGGACTAACACTGAGAGGACCATGAGAAAGAAGGGGAATGGAGCAAAGCACGTAGTGGAGCCGTTTCATCAGCCAAACATAGAACGAACTGCGTCAAATAAGTCACATTGCCTAGAAATTTTTAAAGTTTGTGATGTGTTTTGGAACTGGGAACTCCTTCACTGCTTAAATCTTTGCTGGATCAGCACAAACACCCACAAAAGATAATAACACCCAAATACTTCATGAAAGTTTAATTAAACTTGCACTTTGATAATTTCAACATTAGTTAATATCACTACAATCGTGCTCTTTGTGATTTAAAAGCCGAAAATTAATTGTAAAATGCCTACCTCCATCTACATTTGTCGATGATATGAGGCTCAGAAGCCCACGAGCTACAAGACCGACACCACTTCTTGAGTTAACATATCCTAAATAGCTTATGCCATCTCTTGCTTCTCTCGAGGAGACCACCAACAAATTAGAACTTTTATTGGTGCAACATCTTGATTGCAATCCTCCCTATCACCATTGACTATTATAGATATGGGAACCAATGAAGAAGCTTTTCCATATCCTTTTGATGATGTTCTAGAAATGGATCAAGAGGAAAGACCACCTCTGCAATAGTATGAAGAGATGCATGAACTCCAAATTGTATTGTAGATTGTGCTTGTAAGAGAGAATAACCAAGAATGAAAATCTCCCATATGTTGAAGTCCACATGCACACCCTTAGCACACATTCAATTAAAACCCAAAAGCACGTCATACAATTGGGGAGGCATAACCCGAAAAGGTAATGCCTTAGAATATGACCCTAGCCGAATAGGGGCATAACGTCTCCATACAATATTCAAAGTGTTTGCTGAGTAGGTTTCACAAAAAAAAACATTGTCTTATTAAGGAATGTCGAATGGATGAGATGGCCGATATAAAATCAAGAAGAAAACCTTCAAAAGAAAAGACGATAAGTTCCTTCTAGAATACTCCAACCACACCTTATAACATTACACCACGAAAATACAGAGGTTGTAAAACCTCATCACACAATCCCCTGTTGCATTGGTGATGGGAATTAATTTTATTGCTCATTATCAAAAAGAGGTAATACATCCACTTGTCTTGTACCCTTGATGAGCCAAATGTTGACAATTGACACACTTAGCTACTAAGTGCCCAAATCCTTGGCACTCAAAACATTGTATCCCACATCCATTGTTGACCACGTTTATGGCCTCTATACCCACAATCGCGTCCTCGTCCTTGTCCTTGTCACATGAACACATCTACCTCCATGGGTTGTGAATGAGCAGTTGGAGGAAGAGGGGTTGGTCCAAGTAATCCACGTTAAACACAACACCATCTTCAAGTTTTTGTACAATTTGAATAGCATCCTCCAAGGTTGTCGGGCGATATTCACAAACAAGGACTCTAGATATACCAAACACTTGATAAAATGGCCCTTTTTAACCACTTCGAACATGTTAGAATCCACTCAAGCCAAGTGGTTCTTATAAAGCCTTGGATGTTAGGGCCTAAAACCACATGGCAACATATCCATGTAAGCAAGGTGGCAACTCACAAAATTGATGGAGGGGATCCCACTAGTGATATGTAACCACCATACAAAAGTGCTTAATTTAGGCATGTGCATCTTTTGTGGCTGCTCTTGAGAAAAAGTTGGGGCAAATATAAGGATTACCATGTTGAATTGTGAGTTTCTTATGTTAAGATGCCGTTGTGTCTGTACTTGGTGACTTCACTATGGCTTGTAAAAGTTGCTCCATGTAAACAATCATTACAATAAGGGAAAAAAAGGAGAAAGAAGAAGAAAGACTTAAGAAGAAGAAAAAAATGAATTAAAAACTACCCGACGTATGAAAAGTACGTATATTTAACTTTAAAAATACAGACAAAGTTAGCTTCCTTATATATAAGGAGGCTATTTTATTTTAATTAACCTTTGATTATATAAAATTCTAGTATGTCTACTCAAGATATATTCCATAGAATCCTACAAACAATGTGATTAAACTTGGTAAATACTACTAAACTGGGTTAGGCTTAAACATTCATTAACACACTAAATCTAATTAAACCACTAAACCTAATTAAATATGCCTAGTAAACCTTAAACCATGGGAATGCCTCAGTTTTTATTTTAAATTTCAAAAAGTCATCTCAACTACCAGACTGTTTTATTTTAAGAAATGAATTAGTAATTAAATTGATAAATATATGCATATTTAATTTATAGGCTTTAATTTCAAGCTGTATGGTATCTAATTCATTACATGAAAATTGAATAGATCACATTATGTTTACATTTATTACAGAGGTGATAAGGCCTTGACATACTTCAAAATTATGCAAACTGTCTTTGAAAAAGATATAAATATATAATCTATTACTTAAATATATAATTTATTACTTATGAAGATGTTGTCTAATATAAAAACCAATTGACAGTAGCATTTATATAGTAGTGAAATCTTTTAAACTGATTAGACAAAAACTATCTACATCAATGTATGTCTCGCAGTCCACACACACACACACCAGTATGTCTGATGCACGTGTCCGTATACATGTTATATTATAATACGTCTTATACATACACATGCGTACATACATGTATGCCCATTCGACAAGGGGCTGCCTGAACAATAATGAATTTCATTAAGCCGTGCATTTAAATAAAAAAACTAATAGCAAAAGAACAATACAGCTTACTCGCATTAAAATTAGAAAACCATGCTATTAAATGAAATTAGTATAAACTTGATAATAATTAAATATTTTAGCTACGTGGAGCTCTGTATCCACAAGCGCTTTATGTCTGAAGAGAGAGTTCTATGTGAATACTCGAATACATATAGCATCCTGTACGTTATACATACATATCTGTATAAGTATATACGTGTACCTACACAGTAGATGACCACACGTAGAACCAGAGCTACAGTACAAATGTGGCCATATCACAACTGCCGGAGGGAGCCTGCTTGTGTAAAATACAGCATGGAAATTATATTATTACATGAAAATAAAAAGCACGTATTATAGCAAATCAAATACCTTTTTCTACTCTTCCAGACTCCGCATCAAACATGTGTCTGAAACGGTAAACAAGTTAGACAGATATACATAGCTACATATCATATATTGGCTAACACAATAGCTATATTATTATAACATCATAACCATATATTCTAAGTACATACTACCGACCTGTATTTGTGCAAACATCCATATACAACAACAGCAACATAACAATCAACACACACGCAATAACATCCATACATTGTAATTTTATGTATAATACCTGTTTACTCGTCCATGGCATTAGAATCTTTCACATCGATGACCACATCGTATTCCTGGTCACACCCAAGATACGCATCACACACCACGTAAGTTTATACTCTTTCCTCCCGGCTTCTTGTGGTTGAATTTCCAGCTTACACTTCGCCTGACGCTGAATTGTGATCCTCTTGATTGCCATCAATGAGTTCGTTGAAGTGTCACCGATGAGCACCACCATCCCTCCCCTTGTTGTTGGAAACCTACACAAATAATAAACCCCATTATAATAACACTATCTATACATATAGCATACACTCCTCAGATACATAGTATATATACGTATAATCAAGCGGGATAATCTACAATGTATACCTCGGTGCATGAACAGGTCCGACTTCTTCATCCTCTCCAAGTTCTCTCTCTAGCATCACCTGGATTGTGACTGTCTCTCCCACTGTTGCCTCATTCGCATCGACCACCTGTACAAAGTTTATTGTAAATTTGCGTTAAGTAATCGTAAATGCATGCCTGTCTGTGTGTTTGTTACTATACAGTTAGTTAGCTTACTTCGTGCGTAATGTCGATATTTGGGAAACGGTTGCAGACGCTAGCAATGTCCATGAGCTGTGAGTCGTTCATCTGCAAGAGCTCTCTCCTGTCCGAATCCTCCATTGCCATTAGTTCGTATATAGTGTCTATGCTCCTCTCCTTGCATCTGTTCGCAAGCTCCCTATACATATACAAGTTAGCCTACAAAGTGTACTCAACGTCTCCCTCTCCCTCTCTCTCATACACACACACACAATGCAACCTATATATTCACATAATTACCTTGTGAAATGAGGAAGTTGGAGGAGAGAAGAGTCTCTCTCCCACTGCCCCTGAGTCACCATTTGACATATATCCATGGTCAATAGTGCAGGATTCAACCACGAGTTTGATGCAATAACATCCACCATTGCCTGAACAAGCATCGTATTGTAACGTTATAATTATAATGTATTATAACTACTAAGCTTATATGCAGTATGCATATCATAATACGGTTGGTATATATACATATCATGTAGTAATAAACAAATAAACTACCTGAAGGAGTTTAATAGACTTAACAAGGACTTCACGTTGGTCTTGTGCTAGATTTCCAGAAAGGTGGTGCCTGGAGAAATGGGCTTGCAAAAGTGCATTGGCCTTGAGGTGAGGATCCGAGAACTTTGGCCTCTCCACCGACCTCTGATGGTTCACCAGCTTACGTACCATCTACACATTTATAGACATAAGTATGTGTAATACATATATATGTTTGTGTATATATACCGTACCTCTTCCTCGCCAGGCCGAATGGGAAGATCTGCATATTCGGTAGCCGTTGACAATATCTCCAGCAGACCTTTCAGCTTCGTCTTCGCCGTGAGAGAGTTGCTAAACAGCTCAATTGTCGTATACCTGATAATAGTAAGTATTATGTACTTCTACAATACTTATGTACATATTTCACATATACTAACCTGATATATAATATGAAGCAATCAAGCCAAGGTTGAGTGCAGAGACATCCGTAACCTCCTAATCGAAATGCATTTGCTGGCCTCAGGTCAGAAAGTGTAGATTCAACAAGATCCGATAGATGATCGGAAAGGTGGTTGTGGCCAGTCCGTGAAGGTTGTAATAGTTCGGATTCTGTGTCAACCTGCATGCATATAGCAAAATAAGATTTATATATATATATATATATATATATCATGTGATAGGAAGTATACACACAATAGAACCACATACCTTCTGTACCAGAGAGTCCAGGTGAGATAATCTACAGCATCCTGTTTGTTCTCGATAGTCGTTGTGACAATCTCCGCGTTGATGTGGTCGTGTAAGAAATGATCCAAATGACTCTCCACGGGCAGCGGCTGCGCAAAAACCACAATTAATATTGTATGTGTGTACGGAATATTTGAACCACTGATATGTGTGTGTGATGTGTACTAATTGAACTACTCACCTCGTTAAGGAACTTCATGTAATACTGCTTGCGGGGAGTGTGACAGAATATAATACACTTCCCAGAGGTATCAACGAGAGGCCTGCACGCACGTCCAATCATCTGGAGAAGGTCTGCAATGGGATAATCCGTGTGCCCATTCTCTGCAAACAGAATCATTAAGTCCATTATCTCTACAAATATGCATAATGACAGAGAGAAGCATAACCTCGTCCATCGTAGTACTGTGTACCCATAACGATCACAAGATGGGCGGTTAAGGTCATGCCCCAACACAAAGAGCTGCTAGCAACACAGACTTGAATTGCACCAGCAGTAAACAGCTGCTCCACAATCTGCCTATCCGACATCGACAATCCCTCGTGGAGATAACCGACTCCTCCTTTCAAAGTCTGAAATAAACATAGTAATCAATATATATATATAATATATATTATATATATATATTATTGGAGTGTGTGGCGTCTGTGTATTGATATATACATATGATTTTACCTCAATGAGATCCCTGTCCCTGACCCTAGAAAGCCAGGGCTCCAGATCCCCTTCAGTACACTGCAAAAATGTGGCCTTCTCCCATGCCACGAGCATAAACAAATCCGCAGCAGTCGTACGGACGTGGGTTCTCGTAGGTACAAACACGAGTGCAGGCTTACCAGCTTCAAAAAGACACTAATTTAATACATACGCGTATATATGTGTGTATACGTACAAAAACTAAACGCCAGCAACGCACAAATACATATTCACAGAGTACAGACGTCATCCATTCAGGGTGATATTTTATACATAACTATATTGTACATATGCCTACACAGGTATACACGTTATCAAAACGAAGGCTCACCTTTAGCATGCTGCATGATAGAAGTAAATGTGGATTTCGTCATTGCCTGCATTCGAGCATCGAAGTTGGTAATGTCCATACCCTGGATATGAATATCCAATGTTACAGGTCTTCCCACATTTGCCGAGAAGTTAAACAATCCATTGGAACTTGCTCCAATCCTGTTATAAATTACACGTCAAATGATTACATATACAACGTAATACACACCGACACACTAAACTAACACATAATACGTAGCACTACTGTTATACGCAAGCATACGTACCAGTCTGCCATGTCTTTGGCATTTGCGAGGGACGAAGAGAGTGCCACGATTCGAATCCGATTCTCTGCATGCTTGACGGAAATGTGCCTCATTCTCGAAACGACCACTTCGAGGACTGGGCCTTCCTCTCCTCCAATCAAATGAAGCTCATCCACCAGAAACAAGTTCACCTTTACACGAATTCATGTAAGTACACATAACACGTATATATGACTCAATACACACACCCATACCTCTTGAATCTGCTTCTTTTGCCTCCATCGACGAGAAAGAATATCCCACCTCTCCGGAGTGCTAATAACAATCTGTCCCTTCTCCAGAAGTTTCCAGTCCAAGTTAGGCTCCCCAGTAAGCTCGACAACCTCTAAATCAAGACCCTGCCCACATATATATATGTAAGTGACATCAGACAACTATATATATAAATCTGCGTGTTACCTCTCCAAACTTGCGACTCCAATCCTGGAAGCGCTCCGTTGCAAGAGCTTCTTTGGGAGCAACATATACACACTTTCCACCTCCGGAATCTGCGTGCTTTTGAAGCATATGTAGTATGGCAAATTCTCCACATATGGTTTCCCGCTTCCGGTCGGGGCCGCAACCAAAACGTTGTCATCCGAGTTATAAAGCACACTAAAAACCTGTACCGTGTTTACATATATTAGTTACACTAATTAGGCAGTTCTTAAACCAGTAAAGAGTTCAGAAATTATTTTAAAACTAATAAACTAATTCATAACTAGTACTAACCTGTGTCTGGACGGGGTTGAAGTGCTTGAACCCAAGGTAGAGGGCTTCGAAGGCCGGTTCACGCAGTGCACTCACAGGAAGCGGTTGCAAGTCGAGAAGCTCCGTCGGAGGAGGATTCCTGTCATAACATTAAATGTAAATATTATAATTTCTAAATTTAACCTTAACCATACATAGAAGCGGTATATAATCAAAATATATGTATTTGTGAATTGATATTTCTGCGTCGTTTGAATGTGTGTGTATACGTATAGACATAGGTACATACAAAAATAGTTGAAACTTACTTCTCTGGGCGATGCAAGTGCCGGAAAGAGACCGGAAGTACAGTTTCGGACTTGAGCCACCGATCGGAAACTACCCGTATGAAGTACTGAGGGGTACCGGTTCGAATATCGGGACAGTAAAACTCAGGGTGTGATCCTCCTCCACGTACTGCATCTTTAAAAGGAAATATTCGTGATGGAGAATGTTTTCCCCGTCGTGGTCCTCCACAATCACCCAGAATGGTTCCACGTATCCGTTAACATTCTCGTCCCATTGGAAATCGGGTGTGATCGTCAAATCCACCTGCATTACTTAATTAGTCGAATACTATGATCGTGATACACAGTATGTCAATATCCCCACACGCGGACACTCGATTGTATCATAAGTATACATTGTACGCATATGCTGGTTACTATATCATATACATGATACTTAGATAGATACACAGTATACCCATACCTTGAGGACCGTACGAGTGATGGGCTGAGTGGTGGCACTCAAATCCAGCTTTGGGAAAGTATGAATACACTTGTGGAGGGTCTTACCAAGCTTACTGAATTTGACAAGCTCCCCAAGTTCATGAGCAGACATATCGTAGTACTGATCCCATGTAAAATCCTTCCTCTCTATCTTGCTTAATACATCATTTGGTATTCCTGTCAAAAGAAACGGTTACAGACGTGTGCAAGGTAGAGAGAGAGACAGCACTATCCTAATACAGCACAACGCGAAGTTCCTTCAGAGACAACTCAAGCCCAGCCATCGACAGGATTGTAAAGTGTGTGCATATGTGTGTGTTATTTACATGGGTATGTAGATGGTCGAGTTCATATATTCAGACAAATGTACTAATACATGGTAATGGTAATGGTACTAATACATATGTAATGGTAATCAATGTACTCTTATATAGTATAACTGATCTTCAATTGTGTGTGTGTGTGTGTGCCATACGTGTATATATAATAAGGTAGCTAATTAAGTAATCTAGTAAATGTAATAGTGGATGCGAGAAAGAGAAAGAGAGAGACCCTTGAATTGTCGCAATGGTGTCTGCGTGCTCCACATCCTCCTCTCCACCATCTTGCACAGATTGAGCGCTTTCTCTGCCAGTTGTGCCCATCCCCGCTTCAATACTATCTCGAACAATGCTCGCATTAGACGTCCCGCGTTCTGCATATTGTTATGTTACTTTACTCATGTATACATCTGTATATACCATCGAAAAACACATAGGTGTGTTTGTGTGTGTGTGCACATCTGCGCATGTGTCTCACTGCAGCTTATGAGTACAAGTCAATGAATTATGCAGTCGTATATAACACATAACTTTTGTAAGCCTACACGTAAAAAACTATCTCGATAATGCACAGGAGCAAATAGGAAATAGGCATACTACTCACACGTGTATCAGGATAATGTATGTCTATTGTAAGAAAACGTAAGAAGCTGGTTTAATAACTCGATTTGCGTATAGACAGTATATTAAACTGTACAATATAACAATTGCATATATGCTTACATTATGTAAATTATACTAACGTATGCTCACCTGAGTTATGAAGGTCATATCGGAGAAGAGAGAGAACCCCTCAAGCTTGAAAATGCGAGATATAAGCTTGAAGAAGCACGTTAATCTTGGCCATAGGGTCATCCAACGGTTCCTTTACCGGAATAGGAACTTTCTCAAGAAGTTTAGCAAGTTCAAGCTTCTCCTCTTCTCTAACTCCGACGTTCTTAAACTCTTCGCTGTGTGAAAATGTACGCACAGCTCGATCTCCCCGTTGTTGGTTTCAGCTGCTCATTGTATATTGCCATTGTTCCGTGTGTTATGTAGTAATGACTAGCTATACGTCCCAAGTCTGTCTCTTTGAACTGACCCGTTCTCCTGTCGTACTTAATCAGGTTGTTTTTGTCCAATATGGTTGCTGCCGTATGTATCTGCATCACAAAAACAAATAATTATACACATGATACATATTGCTATCCACAGGTATGCATATCAATATTGCTACCCATAGGTATGCATGAAAACATACGTGGTAATGTGATATAAATGGTAAACATGAACTTTTACATTATCCTTCAATATTTAATACTAAATTTATCAAGTTCATCATAATGTTGCATGTGTACATCAGCAGTATTTGTATACGTACGGTAGTGTGTGTGTGGTGTGTGAAAGAGAGAGAGATTACCAAGTCGGCTCTTCGCCCTCGAGCTCCTTGTCTGTCTCCAAGACATCCGGACTGACACCATAAAGCACCGGATTCCTGAGCATACGTATGTAAAGGTACGTGTACCCAAGCCAACTACAAGCCTCACGCGCATTCTGGACGTTTCCAAGAACAATCTCCGCATTTAAGTTATCCGGCAACCTCGAAACAAACTGGCTCTCAATAGGAAGCTGTTGATTCATGAGTGAGAGATAATATGAAAGCTCTGTGTGTCCTGTGATAATAATTCCTTCCCCGGAGCTGTCAAACTGAGGTCTACCTGCACGTCCCAGCATTTGCATTACGTTCATCGGGCTAAGCTCCGTCCATGCACCCTTTTCTGGATTGTATACCTGTGTTCCCTTAATGATTACCGTATGCGCTGGGAGATTGACACCCCATGCAAGAGTAGCCGTCGAAACAAGCACCTGATATGTGAATTTGTTAGTATAGCATAGCAAATCAGCCTGTATGAACATACATGCATATACATTATAAGAAGTGAATAACGTGCATTATCCAGTAATAGAAAAGTATCTAGCAGTAAGAACATACATACATATAGACTAAAAATAGGAAGTGAAAAAACGTGCATCAGTAGAAAAGTTTTCGCGTTAAAAAAAGAAGCAGCAGAAAAAACAAACAGACAAAGAAAAGCGAAGACAATGCATCCATTGTCAAGATGTATGTATAAATCCAAAGGCTAAACATGTATAGTCAAAATAACGTATATCTGTATAGCATTGCATTCACAAACCTGAATGTGTCCGTCTGCGAAGAGTTCCTCTACAAGAGTCCTGTCTTTGCGATTCATACCAGCATGGTGTATAGCAAACCCATAGGAGAAGAAGGTCTTTCAGGTCCGTGTTCTTCACGTTATCAACCTCCGTCTGCAGAATTTCACGACTTGCGCTGTCTGCTTTTAGAAACAAACCCAGCGTGTCGTTTGCAAGAGCTGCATCACGAATTGCCCTCGACGTCTTCGCAGTCTCCTTACGTGAATGGACAAAGATAAGTATCTGGAACTTCCCTGCAAGTCCATTATTTGTTAGATACATACACGTGTATTTGCCTATATACCAACATGCACACACACATAGAACAGATAAGGATGAAAAAATTACCTGCTCCTTGCAGAACCTTCTCGTAACATATCTCGTTCATCAATTGGAACCTCTGAAGCGGCTTCTTCACGGTAATTCCGATGTACTGCTGAGCAAGAGGGACAGGCCTGTAACTGTTGTCAAAATGGAAGAGCCCCTTGTCCTTGTCAACTCGAAGGAACAAAGCAACATCAAGGTAATTCGGAAGCGTAGCCGACAGACCCACAAGCCGAATCATCCTTACTCACCTCAACCTATGAGCTTTCAAACATTAGTACACACGACAGATACACATGTGTGAATACACATATATACCTGTCGAACAGTCCGAGCAACAATACTCTCCAGAACTGGACCTCGACCATCGTGCAAGAGATGAATCTCATCAACGATAAGAAGCCTCACGAGCTGGGTGTATGTTCTATCCCCAGACTTCCGTGTGATGATATCCCACTTCTCTGGAGTTGCAACAATGACGTGTGTTTCCTCAATCTCCTTCCGACTTAAAGATTGATCGCCTGAAAGTTCTTTGACCTTTACACCGTAGTCCTCTAGCCTCTTTTGCAAGTTTCCAACAACTTCAGCAACAAGGGCCTACATGAAACAGAAATAAGATAATAATATATATAAGAATGTACATCAAATAGGTAGATTAAGTCTATATATGTGTCGAAATGTCAAACCAATAACATATCAAATGCTGAAAACTTCTAGTTTAGTTGCTACATATACATGCGAAAAATATAGTAGTGATAAATATGCTGGAAAACAAATAAAATATAGAGTATCATACCAATTACTCTAAATCAGCATGCATGCAGTTGGATGAATTGGTAAAAACATTTTAAAACATCTTCAAGTATATGCATGAGTCAACTGCCGTGTATGTGCCAACATAATGTATATACATAACGTACCTTCATTGGAGCTATATAAACAATCTTCAGATCTCGGAGATCATAAGTACCGTCGTCCCGCCTCCTCAGGACAATCTCACGAAGCATTGTCAATATAGCAACGTTGGTCTTCCCTGCGCCAGTCGGAGCGCAAAGTAGGATGTTGTGCGGATTGAACAAAGCCGTATCGTAGACCTTGCTCTGAACTCGGTTCAAAGACTTCATTTCCTTGAATGCCAGCTGAGCCCAACTCGGCATGTCCGATATCTGCACCAGTTTCTCACCGTCCGACATCGGCTTTGGCTTGAGAGCAGGTACGTGTATCTCCTCGTACCTTTCTTAGTCCGCCCTGACAGTCTTCTCTGGGAGCTCGATCCTCTTGTTGGCCATGAATAAACCTTCTTTTTCAAATGCAAGGTCTTTAAGGTCGAGAAACTGCCTCTGCCCTTTCTGCCACCACCCTTCTGAGATAACATCCCTCTCTGAACTCTTCATGCCTTTCCTCCATCGTCACGCAGCTTCCTCGCTTCCTGTCGGATTTTCCCTCTAAATTCTTCTGTCGTTCCTTAGCAGTTGCCCTCGTCGCATGGAGCTGTTCAAGAATAGCCGCTAAAGGACCACCGTCGTCCATCTTCTGCTCGATCTTCCTCCTCTCGTCGTCGTCTTGAGACCTTGCCAACCTCGTACACCATACAATCTTCAACCTGTTCTTAAGAAGCAACTTGATGAGATCGAACTTGTCATAATTCAGTAGCATCACCAGTTTATTCTCGACATCTCGATCATCACCTTCACCAAGTGTCTGTAATACTTGCTCAGCTAGCTTCTGGCTTTGCTGCGGTTCTATTTCCCCATATGCCTGTGTGATTTTCCTCTGAAGCCAGTATGCATCTATGTCCTGTACATTGAGGCCCTGCTCCGCTTCTTCCATTTCATCGTCGTCAATACCTCCCATCTGCATACCTGCCGTCTCGTTTGTCTCCTGCCCATCTTCCTCGTTCTCACTCTCCTCTAAAACCTCACCTACATCACTACCTTCTTCGTCTTCGTCCTCCTCAAACTCCACCGCCACACCTGAGAATGAACAGAAGTCTTTTCAACAAGTGTAGTCTAAAGATAACTTACAAAAATAGTACTTAGAAACTACATTGTTTATGTCCTGGTTAAAATGTATAGGACAAGTAATTATAGTGCACATACACGAAAGAGAGAGAATCACAATATAAGTACCTATATTATCGTCTAGAGCTTCTCCAGCTCCGCTAACAACAGTTGTAGCATCACCACCATCATAATAGTCAACAATCATTTTGCCGGTGCTGATAAGCTGGAAAATAAAACACGGGTTAAACAGGTTCCCCCTCTCCCTCTCTCTATCTATTTATACACCCACCCACCCATACATATATACACAAACACCTCATTGAATCTCTCTTGGCTCAACGTGTTAAGGAGCTTTTCGAGCTCCCTCTTCTTCTCTAAATCCTTCAATTTGTCATTCTTCAGAACAGCCAGAACCTCGTCGGGCCCCACGAAGGACATCCTGGGGCTGGTCCCCGAATTGGAGCTGGATTGTGCTGAGCAGCATCTCATAGGCAGCGCGGGTCTCCTTGGTTTTTGGGCGGTAAGTTCCCTCTTCCTGCAGCGACAAAACGCTCTCTTCCTGCGTACCTCTGGACCGTTTGCTGGGCCGCAGAAGGTCATCTTCCTTGTCTCGATTCTCCTGTTCCAAAAACCACACGGCCTTATCATACATACGAACTGAGTATACTAAAATGCTAGTTTCACATTGAAATCACAAGAAGAGTGCAAAAATACGATTTTTTAATAAAAAACCATTTTTTCCCACGATTTCTGATCATATATGAAGAAATGCGCATACCTTGCGCTTCGCTGCCTTGGCTTTCCTCTCAAGAAGCTCCTGCGGCTTCGTATGATCTACCCTATCCCCAAATGTGCGAGGATCAATCTTACCCCAGAGGCTCTCCGGCTCGCCTGTAGGCTCGTGTGTGTCACGCGGCCGTGTGTCTGTAGTGAGCACAAGGGATGAATTTGCCCTGTATTCGTACTGCTTAAACCTGGCGTGAGCCTCGGCGCCTCCTCCCAGATGCGCCATAGCCGACCTTCAAAAGAACCCTAACAACGAAAAACCCTAACCCTTCCAATGGCGTAGTTTTCACATTTACACGCCGACAATTGAACGTGTATGTAATAAATACATAAATATATGTATAATTAATTTATATATACATTTTATTGTATACATTAGCTCCTTTTCTCCACGTGTCATTATTCGGTCTCACTTTTCCACGTGCCATTATCCGGCCCTGATTCCACGTTGAAAAATATCCTGTGCCACGTTGAAATATCCTGTGCCACGTCAAATGACATGTCACAGGTGCTGAAGATAGCCAGATATATTTAGATATTTTTGTATATAGTTACAAATATATGTAATTTTGATTAAACATATTAGTTTATATATTTATTTACAAAAAATATTAATATTAATTTATTTTAAATCACTATCTAAATATTATAATATCAACCATTTATTAATTTTACATAAAAATTAACAACAAAATACCCTGTGCAATGTCTCCACAAATCTATTGAAGAATCCTGTATCTGCCGGTAACTCGGGTGCCTTGTCCGGCATCTCCTTTGGCAAATGTTTATGGAATGCATTCACTGCCCCTTTGACACCGTCTTCCCCTTCCATTTGCTTCGCTAGCTCCACTGCTCGCTCCCTCACCTATATACACATACACACATATTACACACACACGGTACAATTTGATATTTATATAAAAATATTTTACATTTTAAAAAGTTATATTTACAAAAATTATATAATATATTAAATGCATTGCATAAATGCCTGGCTAGAATAAGCATTCTCTTCTCTCTCAAGCTTTTCGACTATGCCACAGTACACATACTATACACTCTTTCAGAAACACACACTATGTATAAATACCGGGTTGCAGCATGTAAAATAGCAGAGATGAGCCTTTCTAGTGTGAACTGGCCAACTGGAATTGGGACAGGACCAAGCCCTCTTAAATGTACTTGTTCTCCCCAGAATGGTTGATCACCAAATATTGGTACACCGTCGTTGGACACTATAAACAAATACATACTGTGTCATATATGTGTCATATATATGTGTGTGTGTGTGGATGTGTGTGAGTGTGTACATACATAAGCATCAGTAATAACGTATAACCATACAGTATATACCAATATGCATATATATAGATCGTTGGTTTACAGATTATGATCACACCACTTGACATATTTACGTCTGTATAACCAAATACCGCAGCTTTAAGACCGGCAGCAGTTGTACCAGCTCCTCCATGATGTACCTGTGCGACGTACAAATGAATACATACACATACACATATACATTGGTACTTACCACAGCTGCACATTGTGGAAACAACCAATCATGCGGACAATCACCAAGCAAATATATGTTATCTGGCGGGTCCTTTACTGCATAAAACCAGATAGTTTCAATATGTGGTGCGTGTGTGTATCCATAACATACATGTACATATATATATACTTATACACATAATTGTACACGTATATACATATATTATAACGTACTGTCGCCAAGGCCTCCCCATCCTTTTGAGATTATTCCTCGTTGATGTGTTTCTTCTAGAGCTTTCACTATTGTTGAAGTCATTCCTTTTGGATCTTCAACAGGCTTCAGAACCAATGAGTTACACACACGCGAATATATAATATAAATACTTACAAGACTCCCAAAACAATATATATAGGTTTTTCTCCCGCTTGAAGCCAATTAACAAGCTCCTCGTCAGGCTTTAGTTCTTAGCCAAATCCAGAAAACAAATCCACAACATCAACACGAGGGCCCCAATCTGCAAGTATATCAGTTAATTACCCCCCGTTTCTATTGCTATTTGCGTAATCATTTAAATATGATATATGGTATACATGATGATATATATGGGAATATATACCTATCAAATAGCCTAGTATAGGCGTGTATATATTATGACACATTAATATATATTTATACGTACCTTTTGGTTTAGGAACAAGGTGTGGACTCCATATGTAACCTTTGGTAAGTCGGATATGGAGCCTAACGATCCGCTTAAATACGTGATTGGACGGAGTTTAAGCTTTTTTTTACGGAAATCATTTATTAAACTTCGTATTCCCCACCATATTAACGAGTCCACCACTTGGTATGACATCTACGTTATAAAACAATTATAAATAATTAATCAATAAAATATAAAGCTAAAATAGTCACAGCTATTAGTTAAATATATGTTACTGCTAAGTGAAAGAATTACCTATTACATATTAAGTTATGTGAGAATGATTATATAACCAATAAGCATAAATTAATAATATATGAAATGACTATTAAGTTAAACCAGAAATAAATAAGTTACCCGATAACCAGCAGGGTTTTTTATACGAGCAAGTGGATGAGGAAAATCGCTAGTCGGCCTGTAACAAATAATTTAAATTGTGTGTGTGTGTGTGTGTGTGTGTGTGTGTGTGTGTAACTTACGTCCAAGGCATCGTGAAGAAAATATGGAGTGGAACTCTCAAGTACTCAGCAACATGAGCATGACCTGTAAAATAATGTTAAAAATAATTTACATGAGCCTACACGGAATACCTAAACTTCAGTTCCAAATGCAAATTGCGTATACGTCAATGCTTACTTGTATGACTTTATACTTCATTTCTTACAGGCATGTATGTATCATAGGTATATACGTATGTGTCTAGTATGCATAGCCATATTGTATGTTACTTGTACACTAATGTTATGCATACTAAGCGCGCGCGCGCGCAACACACACACACAGAGGTGTCCTGTACATGTGTGCATAGGTATTGATCCTATATAATATATGATACGCACCGTATGCAGGAGGATTTGCAATCAAAGCTTGGGCTCTAAACGGGACGGAACTCGAACCCGCCTCCGATTCGATACACGCTTGTAATAAAGAGTTAATTATCGCTTTAATCTGCTTCCTTTGTATTTGAATTTCAGAAGGGTTCGATGGTAAAAAGCCTTATTTTTAACCATGTCTGTAATCATCGTTACCTGTCAGTAAATCAAAAACAATGAAAACTTATATCTACATGTATATATAAGTACATGTGTGTGCATATACACACATGTCTGTGGTTCATACCCGATCACGTCTATGCATGTATGTGTACATTAGTACATGAGCTTCCACAGAAGTACACATATACATGTGTACGTATTATACATATCATATAAATAGCAACCGATGAAAACTTACGATTCAATATACATGTGTGTATATTTATGTATGATACGTAAAGTATGTGTATGTATATATTTACATGTTTTTTTGAGTTTAAATTAGACATATTCAAGTGGTTTTATAGAATGGTATCTACCCTAAACCCTAAACTTGAATGACATGTATGCAGGTGTATGTATTATACGTACATCCGGCAAGTATTTTGGGGTCTCCTCCCAATGGGTAGAACTCGAGCCCTGCCGTCATCACAAACTCTCGAAAGTTTGCATGTGTTGCTAGCCTCACACGGTGTCCGTATTCCTGAAATATTCATTTTAATAATATAGCTAAATTAATATTTATAACAATATACATTATACTTATAAGTATGATCACTACATAATACATTATGGTATATTATGAAGTTCTATATGCATACATACAAATATATTGCAGTACGTACATATGTATATATTTCTACATATATACTAGCGGATTTTGATAGCTTATTACACAAGTGTGTCATACTAAGTTTTGCATACACACACGGAACACACGTACATGTAGGTATGGATTTAAAATATGTACATTACATATTTACATTATACAAACAATAATATTTAGTAACTTGATATGGGTGAGACACACACACACACCCTGGAGGTGTTTGCCAATGGCAATGAAAGGCTGAACATCCCCTCGCGTACCAACAATGAGCATGGCAATTTGGAGAGGCTGTACCTTCTTGCCCTCTGCATCACTGTCCTCAAGAACGTCTATCAGCCCACTTATGTCCGGTCCAACTAACTCCGGCATTATCCGGGCACTTCCGGCCACATCAAACTCGACAGTCCCATCAGTCTTTACAGTAGCCAAACGTTGCAGTATCTTCTTCTGTATAAAATAATAACAATAATATTATATTGTGCATATACATTTACATGTAAAAGAAATATTTATATACATATTTAACTACTTTTTATATTTATATAATATACATATGAATACACACACGCTGGACCTTTTTTCTGTCCGATAATTTATCAGCAACTTTCATGCGAATATTCTCTTCTTCAAGGCGATGTGCAGTTGCATCATATGTGAAGGACCTTTGAAATCTTCCGTTGCTTTCAGCTTCTCCATCTATCTTTTTAGGCATAGTTGCTGATCTCCCCAGTCCCTTATCTTATACATTATACATTAAATTAGTATATATACATATATACACACAAATGTACATGTTTATGCACAAATATATGTGTGTGTACAACTACAAGCTTATAAGTGAATATATATGATACACTGATTCTAATATACATAGTCCATGCAGACATAAACACACACACACACACATATATATACACATGATTTATAATGTGTATACAGTACTTGAAAGATCTTTTGCATGGTCAATGATATATATGTATGTAGTTTAACTATTTATAAATAACTAACTAGTGCGTATACACGTGTTTATATATTCTAACGAGAACATATAAAATCTATATTTTATACATATGTATCCTTATCACAAATCAAGTCAAGTTCTTCTATGAACAATGCATTACATATACACCCACATGATTTATGCATGTTTTAACACGCACCCACCTACACACGCACGCACAAAAACACACCTGAGCTCCGACTGTGTGAAGAAGAGGAAGACTGCGAAGAGGATTGGCTCATTTTGGTGTCCTGGTTCAAAGTGAGTAAGGAAGGAGCAGAATAAGTCACATGTATCTTCTGTTCTCTCTCTATATCCCCCCTGCAAATCTCTGAAGCAGCGTGCCGGTGTGTCAAATCGGCGTGCTGATTTAAATCATCCGTGTGCTGATTTAAATCATCCGTGTGCTGAGTTAAATCATCCGTGTGCTGAGTTAAATCATCCTTGTGCTGATCTAATCCATCCTTGTGCTCATCAATAATTTCCTCACTTGAATCCATGGGGAGAATTCCAGCTACCAATCTTTAAACCATATGGTATTTTTTTTTGGTGATTAAATCTAATCTTTTAATTAAAAAAAGGTGGATATATTAATTAAAAATCTTGCTGTATACTACCTGGAATAAATGGATCCAGTAGTGAAGAGGCACTGTAGACATCCAATACATACTCGCCATAGCTGCGCGGACAACAAAGCGCCAGAGGGCGCAGGGATGTCGTCCATTTGGACGGTACGATATCGCCCTTCCGGATTTTAAAAGTATTTTGGGAATTAGGGATAATTAAAATACGTCATTAAAAACCATATTCATGCTGTATTTTTGGAACTAAATATAGATTAAAATAAAAAATAAATCTGGTTTCTTGTTACGTGGACCCTTTATCTTTTACACGTCACATTTAAAGTGTTACGTGTCATTTAACTTGAAATAAAATTTAAATAATAACTTAAGGATTTAAAATTTAATAATACATATTTATATATATTGAATTGATACATTTTAATTTCCAGGTAAATTATAAAATATATTAATTTAATGATTTTTAGGCAAATCGTTCAAACAATTGTAACAGTTTAAAATTGAAACTGTTTTTAAATTTAATAACATTTAATAAATATACAGTTATTATTTAAAACCATAATATTCTAAAAGCTCTTCACTTTATGAACTTTATATATAAAGTCATCATTTATTTATATAGAATGACTTGACAAGCTGTCCTCTCTCTCTCTCTCTCTCACACACACACACACACACACACACACAATCCAGTGTATATACGTACTACAGCATGTGTGTGTGCACATATTATACTATCGGAAAAGACTCTGCACATATATACAGAGCAAATACACGTCATTCAGCACTTCCAGATATTTTGCATGGTCAATCATTCTCACACACACACACACACACACACACATATACACAGTTATATTATTAATTAACTAACTAGTGCGTCCATACGTATCTATTTGTTCTAGTCCTTTAAAACTAAAGATATATAAAATCACATTTTGTACATATAGAATGTATATGTTATATAAAAGGGTTCAAGTTGGAACTTAATTATTAACCCATACTTCCACTTCAAGTTGGAACTTAATTATTAAACCATACTTCCACTAAGGATTAATGATTTTAATTTAAATCATAATTCAGATCAGTAAATAAATCATAATGGTTCAGATTAATACATTTTTCATTAATTTATATAATGAGTTTTAATAATGAATTATTATAATATATAAAGTTTCTTTTATATTTTTTTAAGTTTATGAATATATTTTTATCTTATTTATTTTATATATTATGAATATTTTATATAATAAGTGTGTGTCTATTTGTTATCAATGCATATCCTAAATTCAATATAACAGTTATCGCAAGTTAAAAGATAAATTAATTAAAGGTCAAGTTAAAGCCAACTTACTTATCACTAAGTTAAAAATAATAATTAAGTTAAGAGTTTAATTTAAAGATAAATTTATAAAAATAAAGATAAACCCGTTAGGTTAAGAATAATAATTAGATTGAAAGTTTAATTTAAGAATAAATTTATTAAATTAAGAATAATAATTAGGAATTTGGATTAAGAGTTATTAAATATAAGTTTAAAGATAACAATTGTGTACCAAGTTCAAAATAACACTTTACATGACTATTGATATTCTATTCAATTTGTCAATTATCGTCACTAGATGTTGATATCCTAATCCATTCAAATATTGTCTTAATTATTAAATAGTTAAGTTTAAACATGAGTTTAAGGATAAATTCATTAAATTAAGAATAACAATTAAGTTAATGGTCCTACTTAAAAATAAATTCATTATATTAAGAATAATAATTAGGTCAAGAGTTAAATTTAGAAATAAACCCACTTTCCATGGTTATTTGGCTGGTGGTAAATTAAAATAATATGTCATTAATTATTATTATCATTGTGCTTTTCCATTAGAGTAATTGAATTATAAAAAAATTATAATGCACAATTTTCATTTAACCGGTTATTATAAAGAGGGTTATTATATATATATATATATTACACATACATATGTAATAAATGTGCACCTACTTATATAAAAAAGACTCTTTAGAAATTAAAATATTATTTGTAATAATTTATGTTCTTTTTTGCAAAATAAGTATATCAAATAATGTATCTATCTATCTATTTATCTATCTATTTATATATATATATATATAATATTCTTACATGTAAATGAGTGATATTTTGCTAAATTTTATGTTTGCTTTTTATTTTAAAATTCTTTTATCCGTATTTCATCAATTTGTTTGAAATCTAAAAATAGCAAAACCTAATTCATTAATTTTGATACACATGTCATTCAATTATGCCCGATAGCCATACAACCAGGCAAAATTACTCGGTTATTTGGCTACCACCAAAAAAGTCATGTAGGGCCACGTAAGTGTCATATAAATTTTAAATTAAAATAACTAGCAAGTGAAAAATTAAACCCATGGTAGAATAAATAATTTCTTTTATTTTGATTGGTTAAGGCAATTAACCACCCGCTAGTGGAAAGTGGGCCTTAAGTTAAAGATAATAATAATTAGGTTAAAGGTTATTAAATAATTAAGCCCACCACTGACATGTATGTATATTTGTGTGTTGTGTATCAATTTAAAATACTATCTATGAATAATAAATGTAGAATTAGCATCTTACTTAATAATTAGCTTGTTATATTTTAATTTATTAAGATATTCTAATTTGGAAATGTGTTAAAGTTGAAAAGATATTCATGTAAATATAAAATTTCTTTAAAAATGTAAAGTTTGAAAATTTAAAATAAAAGATTTATACTAGATTTATTCACTCCAAAGGGAAATATAATTTGAACATCAAAACATGTGCATAAAGGATGTTAATCAAAAATTTAAACAAAATTAATTAAAAAGAAATTCAACATCATTATTAAATTTGAAAGTGTCAATGGTTTACTTATTTAAGCATTCAAGTTTTAAACTTTTTCTAGAAATTTAAGTTTTATTCAATAAAATATATATAAATAATTTATATAATCACAAATCTTACAATCACAAGTCCTCATGTACAAACTATTTTGTGATTTTGAAAGAAGTAAAAAAGTTAAGGTAAACTTTATTTTCACTCGAAATAAGTGTATTTTATTAATTATTAGTACAATTTAAATACATCATATTATATGGATCTAGATCATAATTTTAACAACTTATTGTCATAAATTCATGTGTATTGTCAATCATATTATAAACTTATATCTACAATATAAATTTTCTTTTCTTAAATATTTAGAATTTAAAAATAGCCTAGATTAAAAGAGTTTAAATTTGAATTTATAAAAACTGAAGATCAAATTCTTTAATTGTTGATAAGCTCTATTAAAATCTTTATAACCATTGATAAGCTTACCCAACTCACCTAATAATATCTTATAATTGTTTTGATTCAAAATAAATACACTAATTAATCTTATTATAATTTATAATTTTATAAAGCAAATCAGTTTTAATATCTTAAATCTTACATTGTTCAAATTTTACTTTTTTATTTTATGTTTTTGATTATTACTAAAGAAAGACTTATAAAGAATTCTGAAATAAAACTCATTTTACATATCCAATAAATAAAAACCCATTAGTCACTCAAGTTAACTCATTTCATTAAGATAATGCTTAATTTTAAATAATACAATATAATGGTTAAAAATGAGAAATAAAATAAGATGACATGACTTTTTTGTCAAGGCTACACAAGGTGAAGATAGTTTCAAAATGTTTGAAATTTTATATGAAACTAACATTATTACATATATGTAATTACATGATTTTTCTACATTGAGGTAATAAGATTTTCATCATACCATAATTAGGATAAGAAGTAAGTGTGACACTCGCATAACACAACAAATAATGTGTGTTAGCTATGCAACTTTATTAGAAACTCCTTCATAAAACTTGACAAGCTTTGTACATCTTGAGCCTCAATTAAAAAAAGTACAAGATTACTAAAGAGCATGAATTCTTATTATAAATTAAAGGAGAATCAAATTGATATATCTGAGAAAGGTGCTAACAAGTAACCATAACTTACAACCTTACCTAATCTTGATCTAACTTGTGGGCTTACTCCTTGCAAGTCTAAGCTCCATCATGCATGTTGAGCTCATTCTTGAAAGTAAGATACTTCTCACAACCAAATGGTTTTATTAAGATGTTGATGAGTATCTCCTTTGTGAGCACATTATCCATGTTCATAGTACTCCACTCCACTTATTCTCAAACATAATGAAATTAGATAAAGACATGCTTAGTCTACCCATGAAAATTAAATTATGAGCCATTACAACATTGCTTTAGTTGTTGCACCATTATATAACTGGTTCTTGTTGTTCATATAAGATCCCCAATTTGCCATTCCAAGGTTTTCATAAGTAAAGCTTGTCAAAAAGGGTTAGGGACACCCCTAGGGTTGCCCTAACCCTAATACCCCCCTTAGGAGTTAGGTTTAGGGTTAGGTTAGGCATATCTTTTCATTAAAAGTTGGCATTTCCGTGCCAACCCACTTACTTATTTAGGAGGGGAGGGACTCCGTCACATAATTAAAGTAGAGTGTTGAATTCAAAAAAGAGCTTGTTAACTTCCTACCGGTGCAAGCTAAGCTTGTGTCATCAAGGTGCAACCTTCTATTGTGCCACCCTAACTTCCACACAATAGGGTTGAGGCCTTGCTCCAGCCACCTCAACCACGCTAAGCTATGAACGACACTTATAACTCGACTTGTCTACGTATCCTAATTCACAAGGTGAGCTCGTTTGTGGACTTGGTCAGCTGGGGGTTTAAGCTCCTAAGAGTTAGGTTCCTAATATGAATTACTTTACCAGATTTCGTGGGGTTTTCAGATAGGGGATTCAAGGGTTGACATTTGGCAAGCTACCTTTGTGACACCAGGTAAAAACTCTGACATCAAGGGTGTCCCCTTAACATGATCCCATAATTGTTCTCTTGTCAATGGAAATGACTATAGGGGGGATTAATGGCATATTCAACTAGGTACAAGTTGGCATTTATGAAGCTCTTGGTGCGTATAAATTAGCACATCATAATAAATTTATGATGTGGTAAATATGATTTACAAGTGAGGATGTATATGTTGTACATGGAGTGTACAAGAAATTGTCTAATGAAGACACCTATTAGATTTCATTGGCCCAAAAGATCAAGGGAATGGCCCACATGGAAGATGTTCACCTAGTTTTATTAAGATATTTGTTAGGAAGGGTTCATGGTCTTCAATATCCCATTTCTTAGTATAGATAGCCATTTGGTCTTTGATCTTCAATACATTAAAGTCATTTAAATGATATTTGATTGAGGTTCTTTAATAACTAGTTCACTAGTATAGATAGTCATTTGGTCTATGATCTTTAATACGATATCTAATATACATAATCATCTAGCTTCTTGACTCAACTCTCTTAGAGAAGTCTTTGGCCTTTATTAGACATGGGCATTTTTATATACACTTTTGCCTAGTGAATTGATTTCTCTTTCATCTTTTGTGTACATGCGGGTATTATGGTTGTCCATGAAATAACACCAAAAGTGTGCACAATGTTCTTATGCTACTCATTCACAAACTATCACAACCATATAAGCATACAACAATGAAACATTCTTATGCCATTCATCCTCACAAACTCTCGTGTCATATAAAAGCCATACATGTAGATGGCAATGAGCATGCGTCTATAGCAAATAGTCCTTTAGGTGAACACCAAACACTTATGTGAGCATAAAAGTGTGTGTTGATAATAGTGATTCATGTTCTTTCATACTTGACTCATGGAGATGACGATTACTACTTTGCTCATTGATCAAGACATCTAACATTTAATCAATAACAATAAATCTTTTTAGATTTTGGTCATTAAAAGTAGTGATGACTAATATATTCAAATAATTTTATAATTGTGAATTTATTGTGTGAGGCTCTAATAATGAACCCTTTTACATACAATGTTTAAAATCATATTTTTCTTAATCAAGTTTTTAATTCTCATTATGATCTTCGTTGTTAGGATTATGAAAAGTTATATTTCATAATGGATTGTTATTTTGTAATAAGCTTTATATATACTAGATAGTTCTTGTCCTTTGTAAGTGTTATAGTATTGTTAAGATTCCAACATAGTTATCATCATATGTATATGACACATTTTTCATGCACTTGCAAGTATGTATGATAAATGTGAATGCCTACTTGTATGCATAGGGTATCTTAATTAATCAATCCTAAGAAAACCCTAAAGAAATTTAGAAAGTCATTGTTGCTACAACATGAGATCATGAAAAAAAGATCTTATATGGAATTATGTTAACAAAGGCGCTCCTATACAAGGTTGTAAAGAAATTTATTTTTGAACTTCTAAGCTTTGTAAAGAGTTTATAATGGTGTGCCTTATAGAATCTACATTCATCTTGGATGAGTTCAAGGCCTAAGAGTAGCCATTTGCATTTCAAAGGAATGCCACTAAAGATGTGTGAATTATTTTGCTACACGTATAGGAGTTTCAACCAGTGCAACAGATGCCCAAACTAAGTTTTATACAAATTGCCAGCCCACTTACATAAATAAGGGAGGGGGGAACTCCATCACATAAATAAGGTAAAGTATGTGTAGTGAAAGTTCTTGGGTTCAAAAGAGAACTTGTTATTCTCTTATCGGTACAAGCTTAACTTGTGTGTTAAAAACTATAGCAAGCTCTATTGTTTTATATTCCATAGGAAAAGAGACAAAGGTGTATTGGATCAAGGTCAAACATCCTCAACATTTGGTGCAAGGAAACCACCACGTTTCAAAAATATTCAATTACTTTTTTACAATTTATGTGTTATAATGCCATAGCAAAGATAATATTTGTTAAGGGACTCCTTATGACTTTAAAAGTTGTAAATACATGAGTAATTAGTTGTTAGAAAGTTGCAAGAACAACTAATGTTAACTACATTATTTATTACGAAACATACATACAAAACCATTAAGAACCATCATAAGCTTGTAAAAGGAAAGCTTCAACAATTTCAAAGAGGATGGGCAATTAAGGTTGCACTATTGTCATGAATGGCTAGTCTAACATCAAACATTGAGCCATAATTAATTTATGGCAACTTCGATTCATGGTGCTGTTTTTCTTAGGTTTATGGACAACGGGAGAGTAAAAAAATCTAATGCATAATTGTGGTAACAATTGTGTTTGATCATTTTCGAAGTAGGTCTTTAAAATGTGTTTCAAGTGGTGAAAGATAATGCTTTAAATTGTGTTGCAATGGGTGTAATATTTGTGTAGTATTTAACTATTGTTATGCTAGGCAGATGATTTGTAAAGCTTTGTTGTTGTAAAAACACACCTCAACCAACATGTCACGTCTATCTATGTCACATCTTCACCCACTTCAACTTATCTTCATCACAATTTCACCCAATTCAACTTATCTCTATCGTAACTTCACCCACTTGAGCTCAGAAGAGAAAAATCCCAATGCATAGTCATTCATACGTGTATTTTTCTATGAAGGTCACCTTGATTTTTTAATAATTTTTATAATGAAAAACACACTTTAGCTCTTGAGAGAAAATTTTTTTAGTGATTAGTCATACATGTATACATACACATTGTTATCTCAATGCCATGTGAATATGTATTAATGATTTTTTTTATAACACAAATTAAAGCACCACGCATGGTTGTGATTTTGGTATTAATGCCCAACTTATGCAAAATGAATGTCATAAGATCTTGCATGAACGTTGCGTTTATCATGTCTCTTGACTTATTGCTAGAGAATATTAATCATTTATCTTGGGTTGAGAGCACCCTATATCATATTGTGTCTTTCATCACTAAGAAAGAGTGGCTACTTACAATGTTTTGACATTTCTACCTAAAGAAAAGTTTGAAGCTTGCTTCTATACATTTTACTTATACTTTAATTATGTTAAGTCAGCTTTGTGATCCATTCGTCATGGGAGGCTTGTGACTCACGATAATGAGTGAAGTATAGAAGAAGTCCAAGTGGTTGTTGATGCCTAAGGGCATGGAGTTACAACGTCTAAATTGCTATTATAGGCATTTGGTTGGAGTGTCAGGACCTCTTAATACTCAATGCTCCAATATTAAAAGTGTTGAGGCTTATTGAATGTGAAGGAGCAACTTCAAGCTTGATTTTAAAGGCATGAACAAAATGGTGAAAGGTTTTGTCATAGTTTTTACTATGACTCCTCTTTACTTTGGACGTTGACTGTTGTTACCTACTGTACTATGTTGACAAGCCCTAGATGTAGTGAGAAACAGCCCCGCTTAGTGCACTTAGGTGTTTAGGGGTAGTCCGGCCGGCTGTCCTTAGATATCTCGAGAAACTCTAAGCGAAGGTAGCACTTACCTTCTAGAAAACTCTTACCCTCGTTTTCCGTGTCCCGGTTGGATTAATGGCTAGTTCCGGTGAGTTCGGCATGTCGGATATGCTTAGAAATACCCCCAGGTTTGACAGGTTAGGGTTTAGGGGTCGATGGATAACTCACCAAGTATGTTCCCTCTGGGAATGAGATTTCAGTGCTAGCCCACTTATGTAAACAGGAAAACAGGGGGGGGGGCCTCTGTCACATAAATAAGGTAGTATATAGGAGTGAGGGTTCCTGGGTTCATGACTGAGCTCGTTACTCTTCTCCCGGTGCAAGCTCTAGCTTGTGTCGTCAAGGCACAACCCTCTGTTGTGCCGCCCTAACTTCCAGATGCCAGGGGTACGTCCCACCTTCGGGGTAGCTTACCCTTAACGTTGGCGAATCCATGCCTGGGAGGTCTTGTCGGAATGCACGTTCCAAGAGGCAGAGGTTGAGGCTTGTCTCCAGCCTCCTCCTCCACGTCAAGCTAGGTGTAGCACTCACAGCCAAGCAAGGCACATCCGTGTCCTTGTCCAACTGTGGGCGTGGGATCTTGTTTGACAGGTTCAGTTACCAATTCCTGAGGGTTCATTGAGGGGTTCTAGAGTTGGCATTTAGGAGCCACGTTTGTGGTACTTGGTGCAACTCTTGAATCTAAGGGCTATGGCATGATAGCCCACATCGGGGAAGGCAGTGTCACATGGAGATGTGACACTGGGCTAAACGTCACATGGTACAACGCCTGAGGCACGCCCTTTGGGGTTATGTCATGGGTTTGTCGCCAAGGGGTTGGATACTCTAGCAATAGGCATGCTTGTGCTTGCACTAGGGTGCTAAGCCTTGGGCATGCTCAAGGGAGGTTAGGTCTCGTAACTAGGTGTGCTTTGGCACACTTGGCTAGGGGAGTGTTCTCCTTGGAATCCAGAGGTTGAACAACCTAAGCTCATTAGCAGAAGCCCTTTCGTGAGGCACTGCAAGGTCATGTGCTTAGGGTTATCCCAAACCTAGCCTTAGGGAGTTTGCTTAGCAGAACACTCGTGTTCGCCTACGGCACACTCGTGTCCTCACTAAGTACTAGCCTAGGTCTAGGGTATAACTTGGCCACTCAAACCCTTAGGGGTTAGTCGTGGTTCAGGGTACCCCTTGTCGCCCTAAAGGGGTTGTACTCCCGGATGAGGGTGATTCCTCAAGGGGTAAGTGACAATGCCTTAGCTCTGTCAGGGGTATGTGTGGAACACACGTCTCCTTGATGGGGGTTAGGGCATGAGCCTGTCTAGGTCTTCTAGGGCAAGACCCTAAGTCAACTAGGGTTATCCCTCAAGGGTTTTGGGGGTAGACACTCTAGGGAGACTTAGGCTAAACCCTAAGTCAACTAGGGTTATCCCTCAAGGGTTCTGGGGGCAGACATTCTAGGGAGACTTAGGCTAAACCCTAAGTCTCTGTCCACTTGGGCATTAGAGTCTAACCCTAGGGGTCGTTGGGGTTGTTCTGGGAACTTAGCGTTGCTCACACAGGGTGATGACGCCAAATGGCCACATGGCAGCCACGTGTTGCCACGTGTTGGCCCTTTGGGTTAAAACTCTGACAAGGTTTGAACAAGATGGCAACACATCATATCATGAAGGTTAAAAGAATAAAGGATATTAAATTCTTTATTATGAAAAACATGATAAAGACAAGCACACTAATATATGATGCATAATGTGCTTTATCAAAGTTGAATATTAAAGTAAATGTCAATTGGCAAGAGTACTTAATTCAATACTATGATGGTGATCTTCAATTGAAAGCAAAGATTGATAAACAATTCAATAACTTTCGTGGACAAATTAATGTTTAAATGAGGCAACCAATTGTTTTAGACCAACCTGAAGATGATGATTAATATTTATACAAATCTTGAAGAAGAAAGGCTTCAAACTTTTAAAGATTGACTTAAATGTTTTATAATTAAATCCTTAATGGTTGTGGTTGGTTAAGATACAGGATCGGTTCTTGAAATTCCTTGAAGACATGACAAATATAAATGACCAGAATATTCAAACATCCACCACCATGCCAACTCCTCTATGTTCACTTTTTACTAATTATCCTCGGTCTTTTGCTATTATCTTTTGTTTCTTTAGGGTTTCTTTAAGTTTTTCTTTCTATTTATGTATGATGAGTACGACAAGTTTATAATACTTATGTATACACATTTATCACATATGTATGAAATATATTATGGTAATTAACTCCAATTATTGTTCATGAGACTATAATTATTATTTTATAAATTTAACTAGCTTAGAAAAGATATTATAATAGAATATTGTTGTTCCCACGTGCAACAAAATAATTAAAAAAATGGATCGATCATGCAAATGCAAGTTCTATACTAAGAAGTACAATATTGTACAAATCTTTATGCAATAATAGCAAAATTGAAAGTAAAACATAATATAATATTACATTATAAGTGTCATAACATTTCCCTTTCCCCTTAAACTAACTAGGCAAAGGGTTAATTAGTATTTATAAAAGAAACCTTAGTCATAATAACCAAAGTTCACTTGGGTCTTTTGCCCACATATCTCACAATCTTTATCCAAGTAGTTAATCAACCAGGTTAAAACTATGATAAAAGAATATTTACTCTTTATGCAGTACTAATAATAATATACAAAATGAGAGTAAACATTACATTAGAAAAGTAAATAAATAAGATGAAATATATTCAAAGTAATATAGTACAAAATGTGAATAAGAGATCCCCCCTTCCATTATTTATATTATTCATTATTAAAAATTTTGCACTTTTATTTATTTATGTTGTTATACTAAAGGGACATTCACATAGACCCTTACCTACTTAAAATTTAAATTTTATGAAAACCAACACCAAACTCTTATATAGTTTTTCATTTATATAAAAAGTTTAAGAGATTAATTTTAAGGTTTAGGTCATTCACACCAAATTAAGTTAATACAAGTGAATAGTGAATCACAAGTATTTCTTAAGGGACCTTAGGAAGTCCCTAAACATTTTTGGTAATTTGGTGTGAATTATGACTATAATGTTGGTGCAAATTTGGCTAAGGTTTTGATAAAGCAAAGCTTAAATACATTTGAATTTGTAGATGTAGATATGTATATAAATGTCATATTTAATATATTGAGTATATATGTATGATAAGGTGAAAAAAATTATATGATTCACTTAAATGTATAAATAAAATTTAAATCATTTAATTAATTTTGAGAATTGAAAGTTTTGACATTGATATATTAATTAATAAAATGGTCTATTATAGATTCAAATTTTTAGTTTTAGATCGTAAAAATGGAAGATATATTTTACTTAAATGTTTTAAATGTTGTTTAGACATTTAATTATGTTATCACATAGTTTATAAAATTATTTAATATTTTTAACTTTTTAATTAATGTCAGTGTATATACCTATAAAACATTTTAATAATTAATATATTAATTGTAAAATTTTAATTATTAAAATTAAGTGGCTCTCATATGAGCAACCATGGTTTTTGATACTGTGAGTGACTAGGGTAAATGGTGTGGCACATCAATGGGGTGGAAGGTGCTTCGATCTAGTAGGGGATGTTAATTTTCCAGAAGGAGCACATCATCCAACTAGGTAAGCTTTAGCAACTAGCATCATCTGTAACATCTAGATTCATCTTTAGCAGCCTACATCATCAACTTTAGTGCCTCTCATTGCACAATAACAAGTTTCATAAGAATTGATGTAGATAGCACTTCATGGTCTAAGTTTGGATTACGGTTAGTTATGGAGTGGTCGGGCTTGTACCACTCCAACTCAGTCAAGTTTCTAGGCCACTTTGGAAACTTGACTGGGCTAAATAGCTCAGCCCTAACAACCCAAGCTCTTCAACTCGAGCTTTCTTCAAGCCTAATTGAATTTCCAAGCTTGGGTAAAAACTTAGTTAAGTTGAACAACTCAGCCTTTCTCCAAGCCTATTGGAAACTCAACCAAGAATATGAAAACTCAGCCCCTTCATTGTATATGGGGTTGGATAGCTGGTTGAGTTGTAGTCTAGCCGAGTTCCATCTAAGTTCAGCCTTAGCAAGGACTGAACTCAAGCCGAAATGTTCAATTTGGATTGTCACACTGAAGATGTCAAGCTCAAGTTCCCTACAAAAGAGGAGGACCTGGTCAACCTAATTCTGTGTAACATAGATATGAGAATGGATTTGAGGATGAAATAGGTTTAGGATTTGAAGAAGGAGAATTATGTTTGGAGGATGGTGAGAAGGGATATAATCAAGGGCATGAATGCCAAGAAAACATTAGCATTTGCGCAATTGAACAAAAAAAGAAATCAAAACTTTGCTAAAATTAAAATGATAAGAATTTCTTTTAAAAAATTGAACTCAACAAGAATAACACAACAATGTTGGAAGCAAATTGCTATTGTCGTGCATGAAAGAGGGTTCAAACAATGTGATTGGGACTAGTGTCAAAAAAGTGGGATAATCTTGTTAGCGAGTATAAGGTCATTCGTGATTATCATTTAAAGACAAGAGTAATTCCTTATGTTTCATTGATGTAGTAAGAGATCTGACATCATGGTCTCATGAATTGGATTTAAATTTATTTGAGCTTCTAGATTCATTTTAGGGGAAGAGACCCAGTACCAAGTTATATTTCTTGAATGATTTCGATAATCTGCCTTCGACTACCTCATATTTAATGACAACTTTCACATGCATATTTAATGAAAGATGATGATTTTGAAAAGGATGGAGATAAACCTCTAGACGGCACAAGAAAGAGAAGGAAACAATAAATGTTAAGATGCTTGAACACTTGAGAGAAAGGAGAAACTCCAACACATGAAATGCATGAGCATTCAGGACATAAACTTTACAATAAAAGAGTATGATTCTGCGAGCTTAAGATGACAAAATGTAGCTATTCAGAAGTTTGTGATGACATAATGGCTTGGTTTGCAAAGTAGCTTGATGAAAGTCACAACAAGGAGTAGTTTGTAGAGAAATATTATAGCATGGTGAGACACTTTTAGAATGGCTCAATGTGATGATCAAAATTTGGATGCCTCAATAGCAAAATTGAAAAAAGGAAATACCTATGGATATAAACAATAACTTAGTTGGAGGGACTTTAAACACGATATGAATATTTAATTTTAAAATGGATATGTATTACATCAGATCAATAGGTACGTGGTTCGAATCTGCTCTGGGAGTAATCTAGGGCAGAAACTGAATTGTTGTACTCTACAATGCGGGAGCAATGATCCAATGTGCAATCGCCGCCAATCTATCTTGCGGCATCCCAAGGCAAGATCGTAGAATTGCAAGAACATCATCAAGATTATCCCCGAATTGTTCCTCCTCCTCGCCAATTCCAGGTGCAATTAGCATATAATCTGTGATTTTCTCCTGCAAATGTGATACTTTTCGAGTATTTTCTTCAGTTTTTTCATGAAATATGCTTAGAACTCCCTGAGAATCTTGATATTTTGATCTAAAATCCAGGTGCACTCACGTAATCTGCATAAAGTCTCTACCTTTTGTGATAATTTTGTTCATTCAATTACAGATCCTATTAATTGCACCACAAGTTGTATACGTACCATGCATATGTATGTACGTACGAATTATAGACTAGCATATGGTACATGACTAGTGTGTGTGTGTGTGTGTGTGTGTCTATATATAATGTATGATACTGGTTGTAGTTGGTTCAGGGTTTAGGGTTGGCATTTCTCTCACTCACACACACATGTTGTTCGGCAGGTGTCTTAAGATGCAGGAGAAAGAATTACGATTACGGAGGACAGTTTTGGAGGAGACAGTTTAGGATTGACTTGTATGGTATCAAAGCGATGGAGAAAGAGGATTATTGCAGCTACCGGAGAGGGCGAGAATCTGGCAGCCCTGGTGTGATTCGGAAAAAGAGGCCTCCACGGCCTGTCATCCCCGAGTACAGGTTTCACATCCTGTTACAAGTAAGTGCGTGCGTGCGTATGTGTGTAGCTTATTAATCATATAATCCCGAGGACATGTGTTTGGCCAAAGAACAGTTATATATATATACATACACACACACACACACACAAGTCACAAATGGTACAGCATATACTAGGTGTATAGTAGTAACGGCTGTGGTTATTCAGGGGTTCAACTGGGAATCACAAGCCAAGAAGCCCTGGTATGAGTTACTGAAGACGAAAGCTGCAGAAATTCAAGCCGCTGGCTTCACAGACGTGTGGTTTCCACCACCTTCACAATCCGTAGACAAGCACGGTAACTCACATCATAATACATATAAGGGTGCATACGTGTGCATTGTTTTCATACATGTATGCACACATGTACATGGTACCTATTCTCTCTCTCTTTCTCTCTTGAAAATATCCTGTGGTGCATCCACACAAGACCTTCATAGATGCGCGTTGTACACACATTTCATCCATCTATACACGTACTTAGTGCCTATGCATATCTTGCAGGGTACTTACCAACTCAATTATACGATCTGAATTCATCGAGCTATGGTAACGAGGCACAACTACGGGATTGCATAGATGTAATGCACGCGCACAATATTTGCTGCATTGCGGACGTTGTTATAAATCATCGTAGCGGGTGGAAGCAGGATTCTACAGGGCACTGGAATATGTATGAAGGTGGCACAAATGATAGGAGGCTTGATTGGGGACCATGGGCTTTGGTCAGTAATGATATATATGACAGTGGTGGCAAAGGCAGCAAAGACAGTGGTACGCACATACTACGAATATGTCCTTGCGTGTGTATATGTGCATTATCACACGCACACACCTACACACACCTCTCTCTCTCACACACACTCACACGCATATGCTTCTTGCATATGAATGTCTGTATTATATTTATATATGGTTTATATAAATGGTTTTCACCTCTGTGTGTGTGTGTGTGTGTGTGTGTGTGAGAGAGAGAGAGAGAGAGAGAGAGAGAGAGGAGAGAGAGCTTTCAAGTCATAGTAATGTTTCTTGTCAGATTTGAATTAGATATTTATACTCATACACTATATACTATTTATACTCATATATGTATATATGTCTGTGTGTGTGCGTGTGTGTGCGCGCGCGTGCCCCACTGTTTATTCCTTATACATGAATGTACCTGTCTACCACTTACAATTATACTATGTGTTTTTCTTTATGCAAGCATACATATCTATGTAGGATACTAATGCATTATTTTCAACATTATATATGTGAGTTCTTTGCAGAACACACACACGTTTGTTAACTTTGTTATATATGCGCATGTATTTACACATATAAAACCCTCGTTATTAATTATTGGAAACATGATCCAGGTGAAAGCTATGGAGCAGCTCCAGATCTGGACCACTCAAACAAACAAGTGCAGGACGAGTTGACGGACTGGATGAATTGGATGAGAGCAGAGATTGGATTCGACGGCTGGAGATTCGACTTTGTAAAGGGTTACTCACCAATCTACACCAAGATGTAAGCTTAGCTTAAGTTAATCTTGCTTAGTTTGACTACTGACTAAAACATGGGTTTAAGTTAAACACTGTTCTCCTCGGGCTTCATTTACTCAAAGGACGCGTGACCTTCTTCTAGATACTGTGAGAGGACCAATCCCAATTTTTCTGTAGGCGAATATTGGACTTCTCTCGGCTATGAAAATGGACGACCTTGTGCAAACCAAAGTAAGATGCACACGCATACACACATATGCAGAGATATACGTATATGTGTATGCTTCTTACAGACCTGCATCTGTCTCGCGTGCACACACGCAAAACACAACAGACAGATATGCATCATACTATATGCATGCCAATATGCGTCCATTCATATATACACAGATAGTGTTTCACAGATGCTCATAGGCAACAACTTTGCGACTGGATTGATGGAACTGGAGGGTTCTCTAGCGTATTCGATTTTACTACAAAGGGAGTACTTCAGGATGCTGTAAAGAATGAGTATTGGCGGCTGCGTGACGCTGAGGGAAAAGCTCCAGGGTTAATAGGTAATCTCTCTCTCACACACACGCACCACACATACACACACACATACCTTATGAACTATGCTCTAGTTTCGAGCAGGATGGTACCCGTCTAGAGCAGTGACTTTTGTGGATAATCACGACACAGGATCAACACAAAGACACTGGAATTTTCCCGATGATAAAGTTCTTCTAGGATATGTGTATATTATCACACATCCAGGCATTCCTTGCGTTGTGAGTATTGTGTGTGTGTGTTGTGTGTGTTGTGTGTGTGTGTGTGAGGGAGAGAGAGAGAGATTATAATTGCATACAATTACCTAAATTAATGACGAAAAGCATTATATATGTTGTTTAGGAATTCTGTAATTTAAACTAATAGCACTTTTTAAAATCGATATAAAGAAAAAAGAAGGTATGTTAGCATTATCTTTTATTGTTTTATTTTATTTACCTCACGTATTATTTTTAACTTATAAATGTTTACATAATAATCAATCGATTTTCATTTGGTACTTAATCTGAAGAGGAGTGTTTGTATGAAGGATATATATGTAGAGAGATGTGTTTGTGACTATAATATGATATAATTGTTTGCAGTTTTATGACCATTTTTTCGACTGGGGAATGAAGGATAAGATATCACAGTTATTGGAACTTAGGAGGAACAACGGTATACATGCAGAGAGCAAGCTCACTATACTTGCTGCAGACTTCGACATGTATGTGGCTTGTGTTGATGAAAGGCTTATCATTAAGCTCGGAAACAGGTATTAAAATATAAAACTATTATAATATTGACTAATATAACAATGTATATAATATGTTCAAAATAATATTAAATATTTTTATAATACATATGTATATAACATAATAAAGGGGATAGTATACTATATAAGTATGAAAAGCCATTAATGTTTTCATTATGCAGGGATATTTACTATACTGGTATTACATCAATGTTAATGATATAAATATATTATATAGTTAAACTATACTATTTTCTTTAACATGTATTCTATTATGTAACATTGTGTATCGTTAGTCCATCATAGAGCACTATAATAAGAATTCTATTTCATCACATATATACATGTATAAACACACACACACACACACACACACACACTCTATAGATAGATAGATAGATAGACACATTTATATCATGTTTACACGATTATGCATTTCAGGACATAAACATGCATAGGTACATAAACATATAAAGTTGATGTTTATGTATGTTTCAATGTATGTATGTATATAATATTTACATTTCTGTCTAATACGAAGATACAAGTGACAAACTTATCTCTCTTCTCCCTCTCTCATGTGAAGCATGTCATTCAATCAGCCGCACTATGTGTATTATAGGCCCAGATGAACTTCTATATAAAGAGCACATAAATATCCGTTTGGTGAACTTGTAAGTGTACACGAACTATATGTATATGTACTTATGCATGTTTATATGTCCTGAAATGCATAATCATGTAAACATGATATATATATATATATATATAATATATATATATATATATATTGGGGTGTGTGTGTGTGTGTGTGTGGATTGTACATATATTATGTATATTGCGCTCTCTCCATAATGCATATATATATTATATATATATATGGTATAAATGTGTATATATACATATATGCTATGTATACACATTATATGTGTGTGTGTGTGTGTGTGTACGTTACTTACAATCTGTGACAGGTTTGACGGGATCTCTGGTACCAAATCCAACGGCATGGAAAATAATCATGACGGGTCCAGAGTTTGCAATATGGGAGAACATGAAGGAGCACGCGATACTCCCGCAGGCAAAGCTTACCTCCGACATTGTAATAGATGCGTCCACCACACATGCCGGAGAGGCAACCAAGACGGATGTGGAGATCAAGATTACCGGCGACATGTCGTGTGGGACTGTCGGAAGGATACTGGAGAATACCAGGGCTCGTGTCGAATGTCAAGGACTTGAACGAGGCAATGTTGCAGGGTTGCAAGGTGAAGCCACAGCCTGGTAAGAATAATAACAAGGCACAGAAACAGGACCAGAAGAAGATCGAGGTGGAGGTTGAGGAGGACGAGGAAGAGAAGAAGATGAAGAGGAGGAGGAGGAGGATGATGAAGATGAGGGAGGACGAGGACAATGAGGAAGACACAGACGAGGACGATGATGACGATGGTAGAAAGAACAAGAGGAAATGACTGTTCAAACGGCTTAGAATGTAAGCCTTTTACTTCACACACACACACACCTGTTTGCATGAGTACGTTTTACATGTGTATGGGGTCTCAGATTCTATACAGTCTAAATAACTGAAGTTAGGACGATAATACTTAATAAATATACGATTGTAAGTGGAGAATTTTATTTAATAAGAAAGTGACTTAATATAGATATTTTTAAAATTTTTTGCTTTTTTGGGATATTAAACTTTGATAGTATTAAAAAGGGTTTCACACACACACACTTCGTTTTAGAAGGCCCTGGGAGACTTTAAATAAAACGCATTTTAAACTATTACGTAAATCTAACATGGAATGACTCTATAGTAATATTTATTTATACTAAGTTCAATAAATAATAAATTAAGTTTCTATATAAAAATTTACCCCTCGTCTTAGGGTTTCTAGCAACATACATTGCAGTATTGAATTATACCTTGAAACACTATTATTCGCTGGTTAGCAGATTAAGTAATAAGGACTGAAGTTACCTCCTCATCACCATCATTATTTTGTTGGTCCGTAATCTCAATTAATATTTTAAGTTTTCTGTATATTCTTCCATTGACACCATACCGTTTTCCAACATCTGATCAAGCATATATATGTAGTCATTATAGTCCCAATACTTGTTAATGCATAGCATCCAAGCATATAGTCTGGAATGTTATTTGTTGCAGACATAGCGTCGCTTGAGGTCTATTTACTACTAACCCGACGTACACCCGTATAATCGGCGGCCGCGTCTCCAATCTCTCCGCCATCTCCCTCATCTTTCTTTCATATTCCTTAAATACTTCACCAAGCATATTCATCGCCTTCGAATGTTCTCTCTGAGTCTCCCCATTCATCTCTCTCTCGATCGTTCTTATCTGATTCACCATCTTCAATTGATAACCCCTTCTTTCGATCTCGTTCTTGTCCATGCCAGCCCTCTCCATATCTGCAAGAATAACTGCAATCGCCTGCTCGTCCTCATCCTCTGCCTGCTTCACCCTCTTCGCATTCTCCTCCCTTACTCATCCACCCTCCGCTTCTTGCTCTCCAGGCGCTCTTTAGCTGCATAAGAAAGGAACCGGTACGAATCCTTGTTGTGGGAGAGCATGGCTTGCAGGCAACCCATGCAGCCCTACACGAAGCAAGACGATGGAAATCCATGTAGCACAGCCTGCAGAACTCATAATTGCACAAATCGCAACAAGCGTAATAGGCAGCGGGGACACTAGACGGCCCGATAAGTCGACCATCAAATATCCTGTCACATATAGGGCAGACAAGCCGGTCGGCTACAGGTACATTGGAAATGTTATCCTGGAAGACGATCACCGGCTTGTTATCATAACCTTCTGCTTCTGCTTCATACTCATTGTCTGCTCAGAAACACTTATATACGAGTGCGTTTACTGTTTGCCAAGCGAGGGGATAAGAAGAGCTAGCAAGAATAGAAATTATGTAATTATGTTGTATGAGACTAGGAGCGTCAACGTTAATGGATATTGATTAACCATAATTATGCTTTTCAATGTATTATATGCATTTTAGGATTTAATAACACACGTGCTGTTGAGACAGCAATGTGCTTGGTAAATATTCTAGTTTAGGGTCTAAACCCTTTAAACCCTAAATGTAGATTTTGCTCATTATATATCTATGGCCACACACACGCAAACAGGCACACACGTACACAAGATTGTGTAGAGGTTATACATGTTCAACCGAAGGATATCTTCATATTTTAATTCCTAGTAATGCCTCTGAAATTATTAGAAACTCATAGACGATGAACAATCTGTTTTAGTGAATAGTATAAATTAACTAAACTTATTTTATAAATTTATTTCCAATTACATAAACTACTCCCCTGCATTGCTGATCAATGCCTACGTTGGCCTTAGAGCTAAGAACAGCTTTGTAATTAAGATGACCTTGTAATTTATTGTTAAATGAATTAATATAAATAAAGAATTTAATTACAATTATATGAATAAACTTTTTCATTACTATTATCTTATATAATATATTAAATGTGTCTATTTTATGTTTGTCTATTGTCAACTCCCTATATTTTCATACGACAGATTCTAGATTTTATTTGATGATATTCTATATTAATTTGATCATTATTCTAAACCATGAGTTATAATATGACTCTATTTTGTACTTTAGAGTTTGATTATATTACTACTGAATTATATCGATAACCTTAACTATTCTAATAAATAGCCTCACTTATTTTTGGATAGTCTAGTTGGGTGTGTCATTAGATATTTATAATAAATTCCAATCAAATGTAACACTTCCATTTAAAAATTTCTTTCCCGAATTTAACATCCAATTTAGTTTTCCTAGCTATCTTCCCCAACACTAGGGTTGTCATTAGGTAACTTGGCCAATTGGGTGCGAAGATGAATCCTAACTTAGGTTACTTTACTATGTGGGGTGTCCAAATAAAGTTTTTAAGGTTGGCATTTGGCAAACTACGTTTGTGGCACCTAGTCAAAACTTTGACATTAAGAGTCACTAAATATATTAAGTATAACAATTAGGAGGTTAAGCATGGGATAAATTCACTGTAATAACTAGGTTAAGGATAATAATTGAGTTAAAGGCCTAACTTAGAAATAAAATTATTATGTTAAGGATAAAAATTAAATTAAGAGTCATTAAATAATTAAACTTATGCATAGGTAAACTTAAAAAATTAAAGATAAACTCATCGTGTTAAAGTAGGAATAAATGCATTAAGTTAAGAATAATAATTAGGTAAATATAAAATATTATAAATAATTCATCAACAATGGGCATGTACCAGTCTTATATAATAAGTTTATTTAATATATTTATTTATCTTGAACACCCCATTAACAGCTATTTTAAATTCTAAACCTGTGTGGCACTATGAAGCCGTTGGATTAAACATTTTATATAATAAGTTTATTTAGTACATTTATTTGTTATGAATACCTCACCAATTACCATCCTCAATCATAAACTCACATGACACTATCAAGGTTGTTGGGTTCATACATGACATGGGTGTTTATGCTATCCTAAATTCTAAATTATATGACATTATTGGGCCACTAATAAGGCACGAGTCATGCACAATTGTGTGACATGGGTGATTACATTTAACAGTTGTCACAATCTTAAACCCGTGTGGCATTATTAGGTATGGGTTGTTCATAATTAGTTTAGGGCATGTGGTTAATGCAACCCTAGAGGTGTTTCTAGTCACATTCTTTGTAATGAAATTAATTCAAAATTTAATTAGGACAGAAAATAAAGATAAATTGAACGACACCCACTTAAACCATTACTAAATACCGAATGAACATGTTTTTATTGTATTTAATGCTATCAACATATTTCAGTATATAACAACGGTTAACCTAAAAATAATAATGATAATCATTCAACAATAGCAAAAGTTTACTAAAATCTATATATATAATATATATATCCCTATAAATGGTTAACTAATGTAATTAGTTTTAATGATTAGAATAAATTACGTTTCGAAAGTTATATATTATATATATATCCTTAGAAATTATATATTTACATATATACCTTTAAAACTTTTAAATATTTTGACTTTTAAAATAATAATATTAATTAAAAATTTATTATACATATATAATATATATATTTATGATTCTAATTAAAATATATGAATTAACTAATTTTAAAAATTTTATCTTTACATGTATACCCACGAACTCAAGTATTTCAATGTGCAGTGACCATTTCCATATTACGACAGACCAACAGACTCGTCTGGTATTGCACATTTAAATAAATATCATTAAGTGAATTATTAATTCAATAAAGTAAGTAAAACTTAACGTTTTTATGTACATACTAAATATATTTAATAGTATTAATTAAATATTTAATGGTAAGATGGGTAACTTAAATAGTTCAACATATTATTGAATGTTGTGAGAACATAAGTTAAAAATTATATGTATATATACGCCGACGTTCTCTTAAGGGCTCTATATTAGTTTGCTAAAGTATATTGTATTTAATATATTTATTTACTTGATAATTTTAAATTATTTATTTATGCATTATGTATGGTTAACTTTTTCGGCTATTATCTATATATTTTAGCTATTTTAATATATATGTAAATTTGATTTGTATTTTTTTGAAACTTATTGAAAAAGAATTTCAATTTTACCCAACTGCAAGACTTAAATTAAAGATAAGGAAATTCCAAACTAGTTCAAGAACTCAGATTATACTAGACAAGTTATATATATATATATATATATATATCAATTGATTGAATAATGTTTGTCAATCATTGAGTTCAAAAAGCGATATAAATGCTGGCTAGCATTTCATTTGACACCAAAATCATAATAATATATATATATATATATATATATAATGATATTATATTAATATACATAATATATTGAGCTGTACATACGTATATATATAAATATACATATAATAAGCTTATATATATACACGTAAAAAATCAAAACACTGAAGCATATACTTGTTATTATTTCATATAGAATATGTATATACGTCTCTCTCTATATGTACATATTCAGTTTACCCGGAGAGACCACCAAAAGAAGGAGTAAAGCAGGTTTAGCGGTAAAATTAGGGAGTTTAAAACCTGTAAAACAAAAGTCCAGTTAATGATAAATCCATATATATAATATACTGCGATCTAGTGATTTTAATACAGTTTAGTTCATATATACATATATCAAACGAGATCAAATAAAAATATATGCAAGATACTTTCAACCATATGTTTAATGTATATACATATATATAAACTTTCAAGTAAATAATATGGCGTACAAACAAGTAGATATAGAATTAAATATATTCAATAAATATATATGCTACATTACACACACACACACACACACACATATATATATAATATTAGAATATAAGTTACATTCTAACCAAAATACGATACGATAAGAATTGAATCACTACCTTAAACTTTATATGACATTAAATGATGTTTCATAATAAACTGAATACCTATATTTTATATATATGAACTATATGACAAATAGTATATATTTAACTTCGACAATATTTAAGCTTTATATTGTTAAATATTATTTCATATGTAAGTATTTAAAACAACACACACACACACACACATATACACTCATATATATATATATATTAAACTCACAATGTGCCCAATCTGAAACTAATAGTGCTATAAACTTCAGTTAAAACAATATATAAAGTAAAATTAGACTAACTCTTATATGTGTGTGTGGTGAAACTAGACTTAATTCTGTGTGTGGTGTTGGGCGCGCATGTGTCAAACTAAATTTAACTTTAACTCTCTTTTGTTTAGCAAATTAATAAAATCAAATATTAATAAATACCAAACCATGCAGTTTCAATTCTATTTGTTAAACTCACAAACTCTTAGACTAATAACACACAACACACACACACACAGATATATATATATATATATATATATAATTCTATAAAGTCTAGTTTCACACATATAAGAGTTAAGTTTAGTTTACAATATATATGTGTATATTGTTTTATTGAAGCTTGCACTATTAGTAACTGCCTTTTATTTGGTCAAAGGAAGCATGCTATTCTATACACATATATTACATGTAGATATAGGTTGTATATGTGTGAAACTAAATTTAACTCTTAACTCTTATATATTATTCTTTTGTTTAGCAAATTAATAAAAGAATCCAAAAATTAATAAATAAAAGTTCTGTTAATATGCATGGAATGGAAAATTAAAACACTAATCTTAAACCTTGAATTTTATATATAATAAATCCTATTTATTATCTAGGTCTCTATTTAATATTTGTATGCACTTGGTATGTATTCTCTGGAAAGTATTTATTTTTCATTAAAGGAGCATTACTAATATTATGAATATAAATACATATAATATTAATAAATATATAATTATATAATCTACGTTTTATTAAATATTTGTTTCGTGGTACATTTTATGTAATCAAATAACAAAGACAGAGATAACTCTATTAATAATATAACATTTTCAATTATTTAAATATAATATAAACGTAAAGAATTATAGCCTTAATTAAACATGTATAAGATTTGATATTAGGGTTTTACACCGTTTAGTTTGTCCAAAATTATTCATTTTTTTTTATCTTGCTAGCGAAAGTTTATATATATAATATTTTAAATAATCCCTATAAATTATGGTTAGTTAATGGTAACTAATGTAATTAATTTTAATGTTAATTAGTGTTAATAAAACTTAACTATAATGAAGTTATATATATAAACACATAAAAACACTATATTATGTATACAGTAGGTGTGTATGTATGTATGATACAAGCATATCAGTGCGTTTGTGTTTGTGTGTGTGTGATACAAATAATTGTCTATGTGCGTACGTGCGTGTGCGTGTCTGCTGTGTATCCTCTACAGCACGCTCCAGCTTTTTAAACCCGTGATATTTCCCATAAACTCCTGCCAGTCATTAATAAACCACGAGCACACACGCATGCACACACACACGGACACACATATTATATAATTATCCACTGCTTGAAATTAGGGCTAGGTTTAGGAGCGCTTTTAGACAATGGCCAAATGCTTTCTATGGTCGGGAGCAGCCGCTGCAGCGAAGAACCAGGAAAGGCGCAGCGAGGATGCGTACTTCATCGACAGCGACTGGGTTGGGGTTGCCGATGGCGTGGGTTCCTGGTACACAGAAGAACGCATCGATGCAGGCGACTTTGCAAGGGAGCTGATGACCAAGTGCAAGGAAATTCTGGCTCTGAAGCCACATGTCAAGGACGAAGACAATGGTTGCTCAAGGTGATGGCGGAGGCTACGCGGCAAACGAAGTCCATTGGTTCGTCGACAGTGCTACTTGCCGGAGGCTTGGCAGACGGCAAGAACGTCCTCCACATTGCAAACATGGGCGACTCTGGCTGTTTGGTCATTCGGAATGGCAAGCTGCTTGCCAAGTCCACTTTCCAGACGGCTGGCATCAATTTTCCTTACCAGGTTTGCAACTCGCAGAGACCCAGGATAAACCTTGTGCCATGGACCCTGTCATGCTCGGTGAGGTGCTTAAGGTGCCGGTTCAGTCAGGAGACATTGTCATCTGTGCAACCGACGGGCTCTTCGATAGCAGGACGCTGGAGCAGGTGGTTGTAGTGTCCAGTGGCCTTGCTCGAGATGGAGCTTCTCCACAAGCTCTGGCCAAGGATCCTCATGCTGCTGGGGCGTTAATGGATGGAAGGAAGATGACATAACGGTGGTGGTGTCACTCGTTGTGGATGACCACTGTCGTGGGCCGACAAAGTGTTGACCTTCGCTTCAGGCATCGCAGCCAAATTGAATCTGAGGCCTTTTTCTTTCAAGCCGGAGGACCACGTTTTATCGGTCCTGCTTAGGCTGCAGAAGATGGGAGGAGAGAGATACTTTAGTGGGCTAGATGACGATGCCTTGAAGAGTAAGCTCGAGGAGATGCTGCACGAGACTTCCTTCAATAATAATTGGAGAGGCAGAAGACGGAAGAGCCAGACTTTGAGCTACCAGTTGAAGTAAAGCAGGTGTTGGACGACTATGCCAGTGGGAAACTGAGTCTTGTCAAGTACAAGGGTGGTGCACAAGTTGTGAGCTGTGAAGGCAAGCCATGTTTGCTCCTCAGTCATCTGGGCGATGAGACTGAGGAGAACTTGGGTGTCCTCCAAATTTTAGAAGAAAAGCTGCAAATTCAATGGTCATGCTTGCGGGTGGACATGGTTCTGGAAAGACAAGGCTGCTTTACAAATACTTGTGTAGCAAGGGAGGAAGAGGTGGCCTGTACTTGACTGCTCGCAAATCAGAAGAGCACTGGGGATCATCTGACTTTGAGTACTTGGTGACGGAGGTTCTTTCGGGCTTGCTCAGACCGATTAGGCCAGATGGCCGACGAAATGTTCATATTCATACTCGCTCCCTTCCCAAGGTTGGAGACCAAATGAAGCTGCTGCTGGCTGCGAGGATGAGGATTTACGAGTACTGCAGAGACAGGCTGAGTGACAGGCAGTGGCTGGTGCTACAGGCGGCATGCAGGGCGTTAGTCTACTCAGATGGTACACCAGTTGGAGAAGCAGGAGACGTGTTCAAAATCTTCTTGGCCAAGATTTGCAAGGAGGATAAGCTCCGTGACCACTGGAAGCGAGGAGGGTTTACTCAGTTGTTAGTAAGATGCCCGTTTGTGTGATAGACGACATTGAGCAATGCCGGATGGCTTTACACGGGTGCTTCAGTGACAGGATGACTTGTGGGCTTGGGGTTGGCAAGAGCACTGGGAGCCTTTTTCCAGGAACTTGGTGGCAGAGTTGTATTCTCCGGGGCTGCTGGCGACCGTGAATTGCTTGAGAACCGTGAGAACTATAGCAGTAAGAACAAGCACAAACAAGAGATTGTGCAAGTGTTTGCCAAGGGATGCTGGCACACAGCAGACGAGGCAATCGAGTACAGTGAGCAGGTGCTGCTGCGAAAGATGAGCGAGGACGAAGCAGACTTTATGAGGACTTGTGTGTTCAGAGGTTCAAAGGCAGGTTCACGCCTTTGGTCTCTATGTTGGAGGTGATGCTGTCGAGGGACGTCAACCTGCGAGATGCAGCAGAGTACATTGAGAAAGGTTATACCACCACGGAAGATGGTGTCCTGAGGTGACTAGTTTCTGCAAGAGCATTGCGTCCTTGTCAAGGGCTTGCCGGGCTACCATCGGCTGGGCTTTCTTCGAGCATTCCGTGTTGGGAGGAGGCCCTAGTGTCTTCAAAGATTGGCACAGCTGAAATCCGGGAACTGGTTGAGTCGGGCCTAGCGAGACTGGGTGCTGGTGAGAGGGAAGCGTGTTCGGCTATCTGCGACGAATACCTGGTTCGCAAGGCTTACGAGAACATGCACGGATCACATCGGAATGGATGCAACCTGTTCAACCCGAGGGACGGGTTGAGGTCCACCAAGTCGGCCAAAAGTATGACTTGGTTCCCTTCTGCTTCCTGAGAATGTGGAAGGAGTACAAGGGGGTATTAGAAGACATGCCCATCTTCAAGGAGCTCCTAGAGGACGACAAGTGCCCGATGCAGCTGAAATCCTGTCCAAGTCTACGAGTGCTTTCTTGGAGAACAATGAACAATGTGTGCTACCAATGAGCGACGGGCTGAAACTTGAAGACTTCTTCTGTGATGAGCAGCCCAGGTGCACATTTCTACAGTGGATGGCCAAGGATTTCTCCACTTCAAGTGCAGCAGGGAGGATCGTGTTTGATGGCACTGGCATGAGTGTTGGCTATTTCCATCATCTTCACTTTCCTGAAGACTACGTATGGAGGAGGAGCTGTTGTCAAGGAGAGGTCATCTTGTGGAGATGGAACCCGGGTGGATTGGATTCCAGATGTTTACCTCTGCTTTGTGCTGGTTGATCCGTTCCAGGTAGTGGAGGGATTGCCCAAGTGGTCCTTCAAAGAGGTTGCCCCTGGAAAGCTCAAGGTCACTCTTGTGCTGGACAATGAGAATATCAAACTGGCCTTCACTCAAGCAGAGGTTCAAGTAGTGAAAGAGACATGTAACCGTTTTTCTTATCGCAGACGCGGATTTTGATTTTGCATGAAACATTATTATATACCTTATATTCCACACGGAGGAATTATATAATTTAACATTTTATATAGTCTCGTATTTTATTAATGAAATAGTTCAAAATATTTTATAAAAATAAATATACTCTAATATTACGTATTTTAAATTTAAATAATACTAATTAAACTATAAAGTCTCAAATTAATAAATATTTTTATTGCAATTTTGTGTTAAACTTAAATGTTAAAATTAGATTATCAAACCACCTTTTTTGTCATTACATGCATATGTTGTTTAATATATAATAATATATTTTATTTATATTAATATGAATATAAAAAGCTGTATATTTAGTGAATTTGTATGAATGAATTGGTTGTTGCTATATAACGTGATATATAACATTTACAGATCTAATAGGCTTATATCCAAACATATACCTTATAATATATAATAATTAAGATTTTTAATAATATTCTTATCAAATAATATATATTGGATGTATATGCATATGTGTGTGTATATGTGACACGAGCTTCTCTAAGCGCTCTCTCTCTCTCTTCTCACACCCACACGTGTGTGTACATATATATGTACATTTGTACGTGTGTTTAGAGTTTCTTTAAGCTTTTCTCTCTCATTCTCTCTCTCTCACACACACACACATACGCACGTATGTATGTATATGCATATGTATGCACATGTGTGTGTGTGCAGCTGTACAGTGCCTTCCACTGCATATTCCAAGGAATCAATTACCTGAAGCATATCGATCTGGGAAAACAACTCAGTAGAGGTAATATTATTTTACAATAATATACACAATTTAATTTACTGGCTACTTAACATATACACACTTAATATTAATATTAACTAATTATTTTTAATATACACAACTTAATATAATATTAACTATAACTAATTTTGACGGGGCAACTTCCTCCTAAACAAACATATTGTGTGTATATATAGTATATAGCAAAAATGATTAAATATATAGCAATTAGTAATATATTACATATTATAATAATTAACTATAAAGATATATCATATACATATAGTAATATATATAATCTTGAACCTAGAATTAGCTTAACTTGCAGGTACCATATTATTTTTACTTTCTTGATTATTTCGCATAATCGTTAATAAACATGAGCACACACGCATGCACAGACACACACGGACACACATATCATGTGCGTTGTGTGTGTCTGTGTGTGTAACTATCGTATCAAATATATATGAATATGTAGATGCTCATTTTTATTTAGGAGTTTAGTGTAAGTTCAGATAATTAAAGAGCTTTGCTGCATATATTATATATATTTAATACTATATTATATATTATATATCAGTCTGTATATATATAATACTAGGTGGGCGCCACTATGTAATTAATGGATAAAGAACATGGTCTCCCATAGTTAATCATGTGGAGGTTTAACACAAATCAGTTTAAATTTCTTAAATATATTTAAATTAATAAAGATATTGAAAGGTATATATATATAAATTAATTGTCTTAAATTTAATTATATTTATTATTTTATATTTTCTTAAATCAGTTTAGAAGTTTCTTAAATATATTTATTTTAGAAACTATTCATTTCTTAAACATTTGTCTTAATTTGTTACTACGATACGTTTAAAATTTAACATTTAATAAACTTTATTTTATTTCATTCTAAAATATGTTATGAATTAAATATAAATTTTTAATATTTATTATTATTTTAAAGCCAAAATACAAATTTGAAAGGTATATATATTAATTTAAAATTTTAGAGGGGGTATATACGTTAATATGGTTATGTTTTTAATCTAATATAGCTCCTTAGATTGATGGCGCTAAGCTTGGATAAGCATTTCACATCTGGATTAGTCTAATACATATATATTAAATAATATACAATATATGAACTTCAAGTTTTGTGAATATCTAATATTTAATATCAATATTAATTAGATCATATTAATACTAAGAATATACATAAGTAAATAAGTTAAACGTGTTTTATGTATATTATATATTAATATGATAAATATATAATATTTAATAAGCGTGTTAAACTTATATTTTATAACATATTTACTTGAGGTTTTGACGGGCAACTTCAAACTTTCAACGGTTGGCAACCAGCATCTCGAATCCACTCCTAAATAAACATATATTATATATATATATATATTATATATATATATTACTATATGAGATAATATATAGTATATACTCCAAAAATTATTAAATATATAATTAATAGTATATTACATATTATATAATTTAGCTATAAGATATATATGTGTGTGTGTGTGTGTGTGTGTGTGTGTGTGTGTGATATACAAATAATTGACTATGTGTGCGTGTGCGTGTGCTGTGTATATCCTGCCATGTCATTAATAAACCACACACGGACACACATATCTGAGTGCGTTGTGTGTGTGTGGTTCTGTAACTATTGTATGAAATATATATGAATATGTACATGCTCATTTCTTTTAGAGTTTAATGTTAGTTCAGATAATTCAAGAACTTAGCTGCATATCATCGAATTCATAAGTTAATGTAATTCACACACACACACGAGTAATGCATTCCAGAATCGACGATCCTGAAATCAGGTTACCCATCCTTACCATTTAAATATTTAAATTAATACTATTAAATATATTAGTATGTACATAAACATTAAACTTTTAATATTTAATAATATTTCACTTAGTGATATCTATTAACATGTGCAATACCAGACGAGTCTATTGGCTTTCTCGTAATATATTTATAATGGTATATAAACTATTTTTTAAATGTAGATACATAAATATATTTATATATTTTTATACATAGAGTTAACCTTATTAAACCTAGTAAAACGCCAAACAATGTGATTCAACTTGGTAAACACTTACACACTAACAGGTTGGGCTTAAACATTCATTAAACCTGGTAACTGATACATTAAACCTGTATGGAAACTCAAAACATATATGCATATATAATACATGTGTGTGTGTGTGCGAGAGAGAGAGAGCGCTTAAAGAACCTGTGTCTTCGATACACATATACACACACATATAATGCATATACATACATACATAATATGTGTGTGTGTGAGAGAGAGAGAGAGATTAGAGAAGCTCTTGTCTTTGATACACACTATATGTATGCACTATAATAAAGCTCCCTCTCTCACACGCAATGCGAAGTACTTACTGTCTTCTGTATTTACAGATGAAACCATTTATATTATATAAGCACGCAGACATGCACGCACACGCACACACACACAGCTGTGCATGAAATATGCCAAAATTTCTGTACATCTAATTCTCTCTCTCTCTCTCTCTTCTCTCTCTCTCTCTCTCACACACACACAACACACACACACACACACACACACACACATGGAAGATCATAGATCCAACAATTATATGTGAATATATCCACATAGTTCTTCTACTAAAAGCATGCCATCTTGAGTTAAAAAGTAGGGAAGACTCTTTTTAATTATAAGAATTACACACACACACACACACACGTATATATATTATTTTAATTATGATATACATAATATATAGAACATGAAGGCAGTGTCAGTTTCCAGATGTAGTTTCATAATTAATTTAGCTTAAATAAATAATAACTTAATTAATTAGAATGTTGGAATTTTTTTTAAATAAAAAATTATCTAGTATCTACCATCTTATATAATGCCATAATGCATTATATTCTAAATATATACATTTGTTATAAATATATATTTTATATGCATGTATAAATGTATTAGTAATTTGGAGGTTTATATATGTATACACACACACATACATATATATAATACAAAATTACAGGAAAAATCTATTACAGGAAAATCTGTATGTTGTTTAATATATAATAATAATATATATTTAGTGAATTTTAATTGGTTGTTGCTATATAACGTGGTATAATAATTTATAGATTTAAGAGGCTTATATTCAAATCCTTATTATACATAGATGTCATATACCTTATAATATATATACAATATATCCGTACTTTAGGATATTCATGTTCGATATAATTTGTTTGAATTATATTTGATTTATATATCAATAAAAAGATAGTTTTGATAATGTGCAAAGATATGTCAACAATCATCTATATTATATCTAAGTTTTATAATCAAAATCAATCAAATATAGATTTAAGGGAAATTACATATATATATACATGCCTTATACCGCTGAACTTTCCGAAATGACACACTTTACCCTTAAAATTCAGGGGTAATATATTATATAGATTTAATAATATAGATATTTTAAAAAGGGTTAACAATCATTTGAGTTTCATTTAATTATAGAATTTATGTATTATTCTGAACTCATTTATATAATTAGCATTAAACAAAGGCATACTATTCGTGTAATGTGAAACTTATTTAATAGGCATTAACCACATTTTATCGTTTGTTGATGTGTTTATATATATAACTTCATTATAGAATGAACCTAGATATACATACATGAAAAAGGTTAAAAAGTTTACCAGTTTTATTAATATCTAATCATTAGAAAATTACATTTATACCCTTGAAATTATCATAATTGCGTGCATACCCTTAGAAGTTTTATATTTACATATTCATTTAAAAAAATTTAAATTTACATATATACCCTTCGAAAACTTCAATCTATAATATATATAAAAAATTACCCTTTTAAAATAACAATATTAACTAAAAATATATTTAGTTCATAATATATTGGGAATGAAATAGTTAAGTGTTAAATGTTAAAAATGTCATAATAAAAATAGAATATTTTTAAAATAATTATATTATATTATGATATATTTAATAAGTTGTATTTTGGACCTAAATATAATAAAATGCAAATTAATATAATTTTATATTATTTTTTAAAACAAATTTAATTTTTAATTTTGAAATTTATGAAGTTTTAAATTGAAGTTTTAATATAAATTATTAATTCATAATATTTCAAATTAAATCATAAACATATATTATATATATAAAATTTGGCTATATTGTTATTTTTAAAAGTCAACATTATGATTAAAGTTTTTTAATGATATATATGCAAATTTTAGAAGTTTTAAAAGGGTATCTATGTAAATAAGAAGGGCTATAAATATAATTTTCCCTAATCATTAAAATTAATTTACATTAGTTAACATTAACTAAACCATTTATAGGGATTATTATATATATATATATATGGTTGATAAACTTTTGCTACCATTGAATGATTTCATTATTATTTTTATGACTACTCTTTACATAATTATTGTTAGTACTAATATTTAATGGCCTTAAATATAATAAAAACATGCCCACTTGCGTATTTAGTGATAGTCTAATTAAGTGTTGTTAAATATCTTTAGAGAGCTAAAAATTACTTTTTTAAAACTTGTCTTTTTTTTCTCTAAAAGTTACATTTTAAAAACCTCTGAGGGAATCACATGCCCTAAAATTGATCCTGCCTAATTCAATAGCCTTAATAATGCCACATGGGTTTAAGATTATGATGGCTATTGGATGTAATCACCCCATGGTCGTGCATGACTCATGTCTAATCTAGTGGCTCAATGTGCCACATGAGTTTAGAATTTAAGATGACGTAAGCATTCATGCTATGTATGACTCATGCTTAATTCATAGTGTCATGTGAGTTTATAATTGAGGATGCGGTTGATGGTATTCATGACAAATAATATATTGAATAACTTATTATATAAATGCTTATCCAGCAGTTTGGTATTCATGACAAATAAATATATTGAATAAACTTATTATATAAAATGCTTAATCCAGCAGTCTTGATATTGTCATCTGGGTTTAGGATTTAAGATGGTTGTTGATGGGCGTTCAAGACAGATAAACATAGTGAATAAACTTATTATATAAGACTAATATATGCTCACCGTTGGTGGACTTAATGATTTAATAATAATTATTATTTACCTAATTGTTATTCTTAACCCTAGTGAGTTTAATCCTTACCTTAACACAATGAGTTTATCTTTAATCTCTTAAGTTTATTTATGCATGGCTAAACTATTTAATGATCTTAACTTAGTTATTATCCTTACATGATAATTTTATTCCCAGTTGGACCTTTAACTTAGTTATTATTTTTAACCTGGTGATTAGATGTTTAACCTAGTTGTTATGGTGAATTTATTCCTGAGTTAACCTTAAATCGAATTGTTATCTTTAACTTAAAAGTTTATCCTCGTTGTTATACTTAACATAATGAGTTTATTAATAAGTTGGACTCATTGTTTATCCTTAAGATAATCATCGAATGAGGCAAGATATCAATAGTAAGATGGGGCGTTTATGACACATATGGACACATGCAATATAAGTTATGAGTCCTTAACTCAATTCTTATCCTTAACCTAGTGGGTTTATTCTTAAGCTTATGCTTAATTATTTATTAATTCTTATGTTAGAGTTTTTACTTGGTGCCACAAACGTAGGTTGTTAATGCCAACCCTAGAAACTCTCTTTGAAAACCCCACAAAATTTGTAAAGTAACCTCCCATCTCTTAGGACTCACACCCCCAATTGCTAAGTCCACCATTCATCGTGAGTTAGGACTGTGGGCTGTCGAGCTGCAAATTTGTTCTAGCTTGGTGTTGTTAAGGCGGCCAGAGCAAGCCTCATCTAGTAATTTTGCAAAACATCACTGCCTTCCAAACTTTTAAATAGGTTATTAGATATGAGGAGTTAGCTAACTCCTTGGACGCAACGTATTGGTCTCAAGGGTGTAATCCTATCAATATTAAGGGTAGGCTAACCCAAAGGTGGGACGTACCTTTATCATTTGGAAATTAAGGTGACATATAAAGGGTTGTGCCTTAACGACACAAGCTTAATTTGCAGTAATAAGAGATTAATGAACTTTTTTTGGAACTTAAGAACTCTCATTACATATACCTTACCTATGAAGCCCCCCCACCTAATTGTATAAGTGGGTTGACATGGAATGCCAGCCCTAGTGTTAGTGAGTATACTACCTTAACCTAACCTTAAACCAACCTTAGGGGGGCAGAGTGTCATAGTTCTAGGTTGACCACATAGGTAAAGTTTATGGGATATGTGGGAAAGACTCAAGCAAACCTAGTTGGCTTAAGGGAGAGGTTAACCACATGGGTAAAGATTGTGGAATATGTGGGAAAACTTAAGCGGACCTAGTTGGCTTAAGGGGAGAGGGACAACAGACCTAGTTGGCTTAAGGGGAGAGAACAATTGGTGTTTATGAGAGGGTCATGATGACCCAGGTCCGTTTGAGTCTTTACCTAGGTGGTCAACCCATCAGGTTAGAACTATGACACTTTCCACCCATTTAAGAAAGTGGATGCCCTTATCCATGGACTTAAGGGTTGTTATTATGCCTTCCTTCACAAGCACAACTCATAGGCATTTCTACTTACGCATGTCTCGCACCCATCTTAGAGGCAATCCACACATTGTGTGATTGCATGTTTGTACTCGCATCACATGTCAATCGAGCCAACATTGTGTGACTGCATGTTTGTACTCTCATCACATGTCAATCGGGCCAACTATGTGTGGATTGCATGTTTGTAAGGTTGCATTATGCCTTCCTCCACAAGGCGCAACTTAGAGGCGTTTCTACTTACGCATGGCTCGCACCCAACTTAGAGGCGATCCACACATTGTGTGACCCGCATGTTTGTATCGCATCACATGTCAATCGGGCTAGAGGCGAATCTGGACCAATAATGTGTGGATCGCATGTTTGTACTCGCATCACATGTCAATCGGGCAAGAAGCAAATTTGGGTCAACAATGTATGAATCGCATGTTTGTACTCGCATCACATGTCAATCGGGCCAGAGGCAAATCTCAGATATGCATGGCTGTACACATGTGATCGAGGGGTCTAGTTAGGTAATGACATGTGCACCAACCTTAGTGGCATGAGCTTTATTCACAAGTTCACTCCTAATGGGAATCAAACCCGGGACTGCTCCAATACAAATTGTCATAATTTTCCCTCTCTCCTTAAGAAACTAGGCCAATTGGCATTTATGAGAGGGCCCTTAGTCATGATGACCCAGGTCCACTTGGGTCTTTTCCACATATTCCACAATCTTTACCTAAGTGGTCAACCCACCAGGTTAGAACTATGACACAGAGGGTGTGGGGTTAGGGCAAACCTAGGGTTGACACGTCAGACTCACCACAACTACTAGGAAACCTAAATGGGATGTTAAATTTGGAAGAGAGTTTTTTAGATGGAAGTGCTACCTTCGCTTGGAGCTTCTTGCAAATATCTAATAACACGCAGTTGGATTATCCTTAATATCCAATGCACCAAGTGGGGCTATTTCTTACAACACTTAGGATGTCAACATAACTTAGTAGGTAATAATAATCAAATTCTAAATTAAAAAGTAGAGTCATAGTAAAAACTATGACACACTCTTGCCCTTTGAAAATGTCAACATCTTCATTGACATCAAACTTTAAGACTAGACTAGGTTAAAAAAATAACCGAAACTAACGCTATCACTCTATGTAGAGTTTGGCAAAAAAGTTCACATAATTTTCACTACCCTTTTGCATTACATAAAGTAAGTGCTTCAAAAACTATTGTTCACTCAATTGCTAGCTTAGATGCTGAAGGCATCACCTGCGACATGAAGTTGCCTGTTTTTGCATGTTTGCAAAGTTTGTCACCAATACAGACAACAAGTTAGTTAATTTTTTTAAATTTAATTAAAATTTATATTGAAGGCCTTTTGTTAGAGTTTTTACTTGGTGCCTGAAGGCAACTTGCCAGATGCCAACATTGAAATCCCTCTCTAGAAACCCCACAAAATCTAGTAAAATAATCCATATTAAGAACCCATCTCCTAGGAACTCACACCTTTAGTTAGCTAAGTCCACGGTCAATGTTCACCTCGTGAATTAGGAAGCGTGAGCTAGTTGAGCTGCAGGTATCGTTCCTAACTTAGCGTGGATGAGGCGGTCAAAACAAGGCTTCATCCACTATTCTTGGGGAATGTAAATTTGAGCAATCCTTTACAAGCTTACGAGTGGGTTAATAGACCAAAGAATTGATTAACTCCTTAGACGTGATGTACTCGGTCACAAGGGAAAAATCCTACCAACGATAGGGTAGGCTAACCCGGGTTTAATAATGATTATGGGAATAATCAAGAAAATAAAAATAATATGGTACCTGCAAGTTAAACTAATTATAGGTTCAAGATTATATATATTACTATATATATATATATTATATATAATATATATATATATTATATATATCATATATCTTTATAGCTTATTATTATAATATGTAATATATTTAGTAATTTTTGCTAATACTATATATACACACAATGTTTGTTTAGGAGTGGAATAGGCGGACTTGGCGGGGTTTCGGAAGTTGAAAGTTGAAGTTGCAAGCTAACCCGTCAAAATCAATTATAGTTAATTTTAATATTAAGTGTGTATATTAAAATAATTAGTTCATATTAATATTAAGTGTGTATATGTTAAGTAGCCAGTAAATTAAATTGTGTATATTATTGTAAAATAATACTACCTGTTTTATGCATATGCATAATCTTTTATACTCCAAATTTAAACACATAACTAACTTCGGTTAATTGATTCCTTGGAATATGCAGTGGAAGGCATTCAACTGCGTCATTTGAATCCGTATATTTGGAATTAAGTTCCCCGCCTGCACAACACACACATAATATGCATATACATACATACGTGCATGTGTGTGTGTTGTGTGAGAGAGAGAGAGAGAGAGAGAGAAAGCTTAAAGAAACTCTTGTCTTTGATACACACATACAAATGTACATATATACGTACGTACGTACCTACACACACGTGTGGGTGTGAGTGAGAGAGAGAGAGCGCTTAGAGAAGCTCGTGTCACATATACACACACATATGCATATACATCCAATATATATTATTTGATAAGAATATTATTAAAAATCTTAATTATTGAACATATTTATGATATATCCTACAGTACGGATATATTTTAGTGAGGTATATATATTGTAAGGTATAGGATACTATGTATATTTGGATATAAGCCTGTTAGATCTGTATATGTTATATTTCACGTTATATAGCAACAACCAATTCATTCATACAAATTCACTAAATATACAGCTTTTATATTCATTAATATAAATAAAACATATTATATATATTAACACATATGCATGTAATGACTATCTTTGTTTGAATTATATACTTCAGTATTATAGATTCAAGAAAGATATATTTAATTAGTATTATTTAAATTAAATATGTATTTTAATATTTTGAACTACTTCGCAATATTTCATTAATATAATATTCCCTATATTATATATATTATTCCTCGGTGTTAAGGTATATATAATAAATGATATAACTATTGATGTTTCACGCAAAATCAAAATCCGCGTCGGCGACAACAAAAATGGTCACATGTATCTCTCACTACTTCGACCTCTGCTTGAGTGAAGGCCAGTTTGATATTCTCATTGTCCAGCACAAGAGTGACCTTGAGCTTTCCAGGGGCAACCTCTTTGAAGGACCACTTGGGCAATCCTGCACTACCTGGAACGGATGAACCAGCACAAGCAGAGGTAACATCTGGAACCCAATCCACTCCGGGTTCCATCTTCACAAGACGACCTCTGCCCTTGACAACAGCTCCCTCCTCCATAATGTCCTTCTTAGGAAAGTGAAGATGATGGAAGTAGCCAACACTCATGCCAGTGCCATCAAACACGATCCTCCTGCTGCACTTGAAGTGGAGAAATCCTTGGCCATCCACTGTAGAAATTTGCACCTGGGCTGCTCATCACAGAAGAAGTCTTCAAGTTTCAGCCCGTCGCTCATTGGTAGCACACATTGTTCATTGTTTCTCCAAGAAAGCACTCGTAGACTTGGACAGGATTTTCAGCTGCATCGGGCACTTGTCGTCCTCCAGGAGATCCTTGAAGATGGCATGTCTTCTAATACCCCCTTGTACTCCTTCCACATTCTCAGGAAGCAGAAGGGAACCAAGTCATAGTTTTTGGCCGACTTGGTGGCCTCAACCCGTTGTACCGGTCGCATCCATTCGATAGATGTGACTCCGTGCATGTTCTCGTAAGCCTTGCGAACCAGGTATTCGTCGCAGATAGCCAAACACGCTTCCCTCTCACCAGCACCCAGTTCGCTAGGCCCGACTCAACCAGTTCCCGGATTTCAGCTGTTACCAATCTTCGAAGACACTAGGGCTCCTCCAATACGGAATGCTCGAAGCAAGCCCAGCCGATGGTAGCCGGCAAGCCCTTGACAAGGACGCAATGGTCTTGCAGAAACTAGTCACCTCAGAGGACACATCTTCCGTAGTGGTATAACCTTTCTCAATGTACTCTGCTGCATCTTGCAGGTTGACTTCCTCGACAGCATCACCTCCAACATAGAGACGAAAGGCGTGAACCTGCCTTTGAACCTCTGGAACACAAAGTCCTCATAAAGTCTGCTTCGTCCTCGCTCATCTTTCGCAGCAGCACCTGCTCACTGTACTCGATTGCCTCGTCTGCTGTGTGCCAGCATCCTTGGCAAACACTTGCTCGATCATGTTCTTGTTCTTCTTCTCAAGCAATTCACGGTCGCCAGCCGCCCCAGAGAATACAACTCTGCCACCAAGTTTCTGGAAAAAAGCTCCCAGTGCTCTTGCCAACCCCAAGCCACAAAGTCATCCCTCTCACTGAAGCACCCGTGTAAAGCCATCCGGCATTGCTCAATGTCGTCTATCACACAAACGGGCATCTTACTAACAACTGAAGTAACCCTCCTTCAGCCTCCAGTGGTCACGGAGCTTATCCTCCTGCTTGCAAATCTTGGCAAAGAAGATTTTGAACACGTCTCCTGCTTCCCCAATTGGTGTACCATCTGAGTAGACTAACGCCCTGCATGCCGCCTGTAGCACCAGCCACTGCCTGCCGCTCAGCCTGCGTCTGCAGTACTTGTAATCCTCATCCTGGCAGCCAGCAGCAGCTTTCATTTGGTCTCCAACCGTAAAGGAAGGGAGCGATAATGAATATGAACGATTTCGTTGGCCATCTGGCCTAATCGGTCTGAGCGAGCCCGAAAGAACCTCCGTCACCAAGTACTCAAAAGTCAGTGATCCCCAGTGCTCTTCTGATTTGCGAGCAGTCAAGTACAGGCCACCTCTTCTCCCTTGCTACACAAGTATTTGTAAAGCAGCCTTGTCTTTCCAGAACCATGTCCACCCGCAAGCATGACCATTGAATCTTGCAGCTTTTCTTCTAAAATTTGGAGGACGCCCAAGTTCTCCTCAGTCTCATCGCCCAGATGACTGAGGAGCAAACATGGCTTGCCTTCACAGCTTACAACTTGCGCACCACCCTTGTACTTGACAAGACTCAGTTTCCCACTGGCATAGTCGTCCAACACCTGCTTTACTTCAACAGGTAGCTCAAGTCTGGCTCTTCCATCTTCTGCCTCTTCCGCAAATTATCGAAGGAAGTCTCGTGCAGCATCTCCTCGAGCTTACTCTTCAAGGTATCGTCATCTAGCCCACTAAAGTATCTCTCTTTCCCCATCTTCTGCAGCCTAAGCACGACCGATAAAACGTGGTCCTCCGGCCTATCGAAAGAAAAGTAGGCATTAGCTCTCAATTTGGCTGCGATGCCTGGAGCGAAGGTCAACACTTTGTCGGCCCACGACTTGTGGTCCGAAATAGAAACAGTCGAGTCATCCACAACGAGTGACACCACCACCGTTATGTCATCTTCCTTCCATCCATTACGCCCCAGCATCATGAGGACCCTGGCCAGAGCTTGTGGAGAAGCTCCATCTCGAGCAAGGCCACTGGACACTACAACCACCTGCTCCAGCGTCCTGCTATCGAAGAGCCCGTCGGTTGCACAGATGACAATGTCTCCGACTGAACCGGCACCTTAAGCACCTCACCGAGCATGACAGGGTCCATGGCACAATATTCATCCTGGGGTCTCTGCGAGTTGCAAACCTGGTAAGGCAAATTTGATGCCAGCCGTCTGGAAAGTGGATTTGGCAAGCAGCTTGCCATTCCGAATGACCAAACAGCCAGAGTCGCCATGTTTGCAATGTGGAGGACGTTCTTGCCGTCGCCAAGCCTCCGGCAAGTAGCACTGTCGACGAACCAATGGACTTCGTTCGCCGCGTAGCCTTTGCCATCACCTGAGCAACCCATTGTCTTCGTCCTTGACATGTGGCTTGCGAGCCAGAATTTTCTTGCACTTGGTCATCAGCTCCCTTGCAAAGTCGCCTGCATCGATGCGTTCTTGTGTGTACCAGGAACCCACGCCATCGGCAACCCCAACCCAGTCGCTGTCGATGAAGTACGCATCCTCGCTGCGCCTTTCCTGGTTCTTCGCTGCAGCGGCTGCTCCCGACCATAGAGAGCATTTGGCCATTGTCAAAGCACTCCTACACCCTAGCCCTAATAACGTAGGTTAATTGTTTTTAATATAGCTAATATTAAACAAATGTGCATAGTGTGAAACTTAGCCACATTTTCAAGCAGTGGATAATTATATATATGTATATATACTATAAGAGAAGAAAAAAAACAAATACTTGAACTAAATTTTTGCATTTTACTGGTTTGCCATACCATTTGCCAACTTGAATTACAAAAAACTATGACACTAATGATGTCTCTAGCCATTGATAAATGCTTGCCATCCATGCTCTCTTTAATAAAATCCTGTAAAATCATCAACTCATTGTTGTAAGCCACTATACCATTACTTTTGAATCCACGTCAACTGTTTGCAACAACCTTTTAAGCCGTGTTCTTATAGTCACTGAAGCGTCTGGAAATCCTTTTGATATGATGCCGGCTGGAATAGCATGAAATATTAAAGAAGGCAATATCTAGAAAACGAACATTCAAATGCATCCCCGTAACTTGGACATATGCTCAACCCTTCTTCACATAATCCTCTAAAGAACCTGGAGTTAACTTAGTAACATTTAAATCAATTTGTTACCCAGCTGGAGTGTTAGCATTTGAGGTCTCATGATGAGCTCCGACTCCAACATATTTCATACTTTCCACTGGCCTTATATTATACCTTGTGCACAATGAGAAACCCCATTTTTTTGATAAGAAAGTTGTCCATTTGCACTATCCCTTAAGAACTTTGAAAAGAGAGGCGATCCACTGTCAAATCTCTTTGTATGAGTAGATAGCACTCCTTTAAAGCTTCAATAGTCATGGTCAAGGAAGGATCTAATGTTTGAGCAATCTGTCAGCTATGCTTACAAAAGAATATTGAGTTTGTTTAACTCTGCCAAAATGTCCACTAGAAGATGAATAAAGAACTATACTTTAAAAAGTTTAAAAAAAACATATAAAGTAATTCTTTTTAAAGAATGTGATACCTGAAAAATAGTCAAGCTAGAGTACTGAGCTTTATAAGCACTTTTCCATTGCTCCAACAAAGCTGGCATAGCCACACAAAGTTGTTGCATGACTTCACCCTTCAACAACCAACAAACATCACTTGTAAGTGCATCAAAGGTCTGCCGATTTATTGCAAAACCATTCTTAACTACAAGAGCTTCTTAATGAGCTATATAATGAACCCCAATGAGCTTCAAACAAATCCCTCTAATCTTCTAAACTACTCCACCATTACAACCAATCATGCTTGATGCTTCGTCCAATACAAAAGTCACTAACCTCTCTATGCTCAAATTTCATTTCCAATAGCAAACCTTGAAGTGTTTCAAAGATGGATTCCGCTTTTCCATCTTAAATAGGCAGTAGTTTCACAAAGTCACACCATAGCTTCTTTGCTTGATGCAAGTAAATTGCATTCGATAATACGTAGGATGAGTAGATTGGAAAGTTTGAAGCCCCCTGGTAAATACAATTCTAGACTTCACAAGCTATAATATCAGTGGAAGATTGTACACACTAAATGGTGAACTAGCTTCGTCACATGAACATTTAAATAATCACTTACAGATTAAGTTTAGAAATTACAATATAAATTAAGATGCAAGTTGTAACTAAAATGGGCATGGCTATAGTCCCATTTCCTAATAATTAGCAATTTTAGCTATTTAATTAGCATTTTCTAATATTAAAGGAATATTCTTTAGAATATATGTTTGAAAAGAGAATATTCTTTAGAATATTCTATTTTGTATTCTACCCTTTAATAAATTATAGCATTCATTGAACAAAAATTAATAACATTATAAAAGTAGAATGTATTAAATTATATAATATATTGCCTAATATAACAATTAAGGAAGAGCATAAGAGGTACATTATATAAATATTGATGTTGTTATTAAAATATTAATATTTAAATATAACATTATTAATTAAAAATTTGTAGTAGTAATAATATATATAAAATCCTATAATAATATAGTCAATCTTCCATATCATTTTTTAAATTTATATAGTTAAGTATACAATTTGGTACTATTATTAAAGAGTTTATAATAATTATGAATATTAAATATATGATATTTTATAATTTTGTAATTGCTTTAAGCTTCAGAAAACATACATTCCCTTGCAGTTTTGTTAATCGTGACTTTATCAACGCTTCTTGACATCCACCCATATCGAATGGATTTAACATTTATAAAACATGCTGGGTCTTTTTGATTGGGAGACCATGTTTTCTCTAGGCATCCATTATATCTTTCGCTCTCCTTCTCGTGTCGCCTTTTTTGTGGTTTGAACCATGCAACCTTAACAATACTATTTTTTGTGATTACTTCAGGTGTGTCGATAATTTGACCCATCCAAATAGGCTGATTATATGACGCATCTGGAGTAATGAGAACCATCATTAGTTTTTGAAGATCCTTGCAGCAATCAAAGTATGCTTTAGGTTTTTGGTTCCTTTGTCCAACAAAGTGTGGGGTTTGCACTTCCACATCACTACTGGCTTCTATGTCGTCTGTGCTCAGTGATGTCATTTCAATCTCCTCTCGCCACCTTGTTTTAGGCCAGAAAGGGTGTTGCAAATTCTGTACTTGTGACAGTAGGCCCTTCCAACTCTCGAACAACAGTCTCCCAATAGTTGACCACATGCTTATATAGTTCTGAGTAACCAGTTGCCTTATCAGAATTCTTTGGCATCGATTTTTGAACCCATGCCACATATTTTTTGATGCCATCAATAATAACCTCTTGTTCCTTGAGCTGGGCACTCAATGGAATAGGGTCTGGTTGTCCTTCTGGGAGAAGTGGCTTTCCATCCTCTCCACTTTTGAAGAGCATTAAGCCCTCTTTCGGTAACCACTCCTGCTCTGATGGCCGTAACTTGTACTGCATAATAGGTATACCATCTCGTATGGAGAAAAAGAATTGTAGCGGCACAAGGTGACCAACTAAAGAATCACTCCCTTCTGGCACCTCAGTCACAAGCAAAGCACAACTTTTTTTGGAGATGCAATTTTCAAAAAGATTCATCATATGCGGTAAGGTAAGTGCACTTGTCCTTTTTGTAGAGTTGGAGACCTTGCTGAAGAACGCATCAATATCTTCATGAGTGTGACCAACCATAAGGAAACTGAGCGTGATTGTTTCAAACACACCTTTGGCAACAAGCATTGACAAGTATGCTAGCACATATCTAGAAAATAAAAGTAAGTATGAGCTTGAGAAACCCTTAAGTAAAATGATTTACCTATTTTTGTTCTCGCCTGCACAATTATCCATCTGTAAAAGCAAATGACGAGGAAGCTTATTTGATGTTGAGGACACATGTACACTATTTGAGCTAGATCCCTCCACTGAACCTGAACTCTCAACAGGGCCATCTGTTTTTTGTGCAGGTTGCTGACAATGCCTCTCATATTCCCAAGTAGCCTCAAGTGCAGACGTGTTCATGAGAGCATTATGTAAAGGTTGAAGGTGTTGTTTCTTCACTTTGAGATCACTGATAGGATTGTCTGTGAGTGGGCTTCAAGGTTTCTGAAACACATGGCTAACGACCCAATAGTGAAATTGGAGTCGCTAGACCAATGTGGAAGTGAAAAGTGTCCATATGACTCACAACCGTGTCCATGTGTTAGCACACCTGTTAAAGAAATCGGAAGTTTCATGACATTTCCAAGGCACTTTGGTGTTGCAAAGAGCTTTGGAATGCTGGTCTTTGAATGATCCATCTTGTCATGGATCAAGCACAGGTACTCTGATGGGCGTGACACAGAAAGCATGCGGTGTGCATAGTACTGAGACCGACAAGTTTGTTGTGCAATCATGTGGGCCTCCATCTTCCTTTGAATGGTAGTGATCTCCACCAAGGTTTTTGCACAAGCCTCTGCAGCCTTCAATGATGTACAAGTGTCACACTTAGAAAAGCTAGAGTGTTTTGCAATCTCCACATCCTTAAAATGAGTATTCCATATGTTGTTGAAGGTACCAGTGCAGATTGCTTGGAGCCCCATCAAACTGAGGCACTTGTTCACATGTTCACACAGTTTCAATTGAGTGTAGATTGAAGGTAAAACCTTGAGATTTTCCCTGACCCCTGCATTTGTGGTTCGGCATTTGTGAGGCATCCTGTCTGCATTTGCTTCCACAAAAGCCTTGAGTATCTCTATGGCTGCCATGATGTGAGAGCGGGTTTTGACCAAGCCAGTGTTCCCATGAACTGAGGTTCGCGCTCCATCTAGCCACTCATCCCTCCGACGGTAGAACGTGGTCTTTGGGATCCCGTATATACTGTACCAAGCTTTGAAGCAGATGGCCACCTTATTAAATACCATGGATGTACTCTGATAACCTGTGTCCGAGGCCATTCCATCAATACACCCAGTTAGTGCAGCATATACAAACTCATGCCTTTGCTTTTGGGTGAGCATACGAAAGACATGTCTACATTGGGTAATTTCATTCCGGTCTGCCATCTGACAACACTTCTTCTTGCAACAGTCAATCGTGGAAATGCTCGTAACACTTTCGGAAGATGTAGGATCCATCTTTACCCTCTTGCTGAAACTTGCAGGGGAAGATCTACAACCCATGAATCGCCTTTTTCTTACAATAGGACCAATGCAAGGAACCTCTTCAAATATGAGTTGTTCTTCCGGGTTGTTATTATTGAAATCCAACCCAGAATATGTTGAACCATCTTGCCGTCTTAATTCAGATGTTCGCCACCTCACGAGGGATCCAGGATACAATGTGCCATTAGGTGAAACCTCTGTCACAACTACACCCACGAAGTCGGACCCTAGTTTCTCTTCTGACACTGCTTCCATTGGATTTATAGCTGTGATGATGCCTCTTCCGACTTCAATCTCACGAAGAAAGAGAATCACCTCATCCATCACAGCAGGCAAGCCATCATCTGGTAAACTCGTGCTACTATTTGTTTGTGACTCTGCATATTTTGTGTCAGCCTTGACTTCATCCAAATTCCACAATACAGGAGAACCCTCCTCAAATTCCATTCCCAGAACCTCAACATGCTTGAAAATGGTGTTCACCCATACGTACACACAAGATCCTTGGGAAATATTGTGACATGATGCATTATTATCTCGAACTTCCACAGTTCCAGTGCCAACTATCTCGTTGTTCCGAAGAAGACATACTTTATCTCCAGTATTAAACATATTGTCCTGCACATAAATAATTGTATTATTTATGATATCTGTTTATGCAATATTTTTAAGAAATCTGAATTACGGTTACTTAATAATATGCATATGCAATAATACATAATTATGTTTAGAGATAATATCTCATGTTTGATTAATACAACTGATGGGCGGGATTAATCCCGCCCGAATCCCTCCGACGAGGAACGGTCGGCGGGATTAATCCCGCCGCCGACTCAACCCCTTCGGAGAGAGTCGGCGGGATTAATCCCGCCTTGGACTCCCTCCGACAAGGAAGAGCCGGCGGGATTAATCCCGCCGCCTCTTCCTCCTCGGGGGGAGTCCGGCGGGATTAATCCCGCCGACTCTCTCCGACGAGGAAGGGAGTCCGGCGGGATTAATCCCGCCGCCGACTCAACCCCTTCGGAGAGAGTCGGCGGGATTAATCCCGCCTTGGACTCCCTCCGACAAGGAAGAGCCGGCGGGATTAATCCCGCCGCCTCTTCCTCCTCGGGGGGTCCGGCGGGATTAATCCCGCCGACTCTCTCCGACGAGGAAGGGAGTCCGGCGGGATTAATCCCGCCGACTCATCCTCGCCGGAGAGAGTCGGCGGGATTAATCCCGCCGGACTCCCTTCCTCGTCGGAGGAAGAGGCGGCGGGATTAATCCCGCCGGCTCTTCCTTGTCGGAGGGAGTCCAAGGCGGGATTAATCCCGCCCACAATTCTTACGACGGGGAATGGGTGGCGGGATTAAACCCGCACATAACTCTCTCCAAAACTATGATTTCAAAGAGATCTCGGGATAAATCCTGTCCCCAAATCTTTAAAACAGGAAGTGGTGGCGAGATTAATCCCGCCACCCCTTCCCTGCCTCCTAAAATGGTTGGCGGGATTAATCCCGCCGACAACTCTTTCTAATAAATTCTGGTAACTCTTCATCAGTTGAGAAGGTTATCGACGGGATTAATCCCGCCACTCTTTTTCAGTGGCGGAGAAGCATTGCCCGGGAGATGGTGGCGGGATTAATCCCGCCACTTCTTCAAAGAGGCGAAAAAGAAATGGCCGGATTAATCCCGCCGCCCCGGTTAACCTAGAATATTAAGTTAAAAGGATATTTAAACGTGATAAATCCCTAACGGAATATATTATAATCCTAATGCATTTCTAAACCCCTAAATTGTAATTTTAAGAGAGAATGTAAGAGAGTGAATCTTAATAAGTATTTTTAAATTTGTTTATAATACTTACTTGTAAACAGCACTGAAGGCGCCGTGCTTTCCTATAAAGAATAGCACCCAATTTAATCTCGCTCCTGAGATGATCACTATGAAGAAAAAAGAAGATCTAAAGAGTGAAAAATACAGAAATGAAGAAACCCTTGCCGGAGAAAGAACCAGATCTGAATTTGAGTGGGAAATTAAATGCATTTTCAAATTTACATGTCAGACCGACAATACATATGTCAGAAATTCAAATTTTTTAAAAAGAACAGAAAAAAATTTAAGATGAGTTGACACAAAACACTCACACTGACATATATACTCTCCAGTTCCAATGAGTATTTTAAAATTGCATTTAATGTTATTCAAGTGATTCAAGCTGTTTAATATTACGAAATTTTAGACTATATTCTACATTCTTAGTATTCAAGTATATTTATATATTATATATATATATATATAACTTATACAATAAATAAATTGATATATTATTATGTATCATTTAAAATATATTCATAGTCTGTTTATTATTATTATTTTCTTAATTACTCGAGTATTTAGTTTTCATTTCCTAGTATCAATGGGATATTCTTTAATATTTTATTAATATTTGAAGAATATTCTAATATTAAACCTGATTATCATAATTAAATTAGTCTTGTTTTTTATTGCAGTAATTATTCTACATTTGTATATATTAATGGGATTTTCTCAATTAATTTGTTATTATTTCAAGAATATTCATGTGTTAAACCTTATTATCAATATTAAATTAATACACACTATGAACATATTTTAAATTATACATAATAATACATCATTTTATAATATAGTCATATATAGTTTTAATAATATATATATTAATATCATTTCCTTAATTACTTGAGTAATTAATCTTCTTTATATTAATGGGATATTCTTTATTATTTTCTTATTAAGAATATTCCAATATTAAACATGATTATGATAATTAATTTAGTTAATTATTTGAGTACTTAATTTACATTTGTATATATTAATGGGATTTTCTCAATTAATTTCTTATTATTTCAAGAATATTTCAATGTTAAACCTTTTTATCAATATTAAATTAATATATATTATTAAAACTATATATGGCTATATATTAGATAAAATCATATATTATTATGTATAATTTAAAATATGTTCCTAGTGTGTTTATTAATTTTATTTTCTTAATTATTCGATGTTTGTTTTGCACACATATATAAACACAATCATAAATTTACACACGCATTACAAGAACTTACAAAAACACATATGCACACACATGCACAACCCTAAACCAAACTGAAGAAATAGTTGCTTCTTTATTGAAAACATCATGTTCAACGCATGTATGATATATGTACTCAATCTGTGTGACTGTATGTAACACATTGAATTTACATGTGTAATATTTATATTAAGCTTGTTGGGAGCAAACCCTAAACCCTAAACCCTAATATGTAACACAATGAATTTACTCATGTAATATGTATGTATGTCTGTGTGTATACACGTGTGCATGTATATATGTGTACTCTGTATGTATATATGTGTACTTTCTGTCTTCTCTCATACATACACACCATGCATGATCCATGTTAATATGTACTGTCTCTCTTCTCTCAAACATACACACCATGCATGATCTATAATATGTACTCGGTCTCTCTAATATTATGTACTAATATGTATGTATGTCTGTGTGTATAATACACACCATGCATGATCCATAATATGTACTGTCTCTCTTCTCTCATATACTATGTATGTATATCTGTGTATAATATGTGTAAGTATATATGTGTACTAATATATGCAATGTGTACAAAAATAATTTTTCAACACTCTCTCTTCTCTCATACATACACACCATGCATGATCCATCCTAAATCCAAAACCCTAAACCCTAAACCCTAAACCCTAAACCCATGTAATATGTGTGTATGTCTGTGTGTATACACGTGTGTATGTATATATTATGTGTATTAATATATGCAATGTGTATGTACACATGAAACTTTAACACTCTCATGGACACACACATGTTAAATCCCTGCATGATTTATATTTTTGAGGTGTATGTGATACACCCACACACGCACGCGCTAATAATATAATGAAAGAATATTCGTTTAGGGCGAATCTATATTTTATTCTTTTTAGGGTTTAAGTATATTCTCAGAAGGAATATTCTATTAGGGTTGATATATATATTTAATTCCTTTAGGGTTTAGGTATATTCTTAGGGTTTCAAGAGGCGGCGGCTGTGAAATCGGCGGCGGCGGCTGTGCACACAGGTGAGATCTGTGTGTGTGTGTGTGTGTGTATGTATGTATATATGTATAGGAGTGTGCGTATAATTTTATTTATTAGTTTTATCTCTCGCACACACACGCACACTCCTGTGTATGTATATGTGTGTGTGGGTGTGTGTTTGTTTATCTGTATGATTTATTTGTTTCGCTCACACACGCATACACACGATATACATATACACATATATATATATATACCTATATACATATATACATACATATATTATGTGTACCAGTATCTGTAAATTTTTTTTTTGATCTTGCTTTACACACACACACACACACACACACACACACACACACACATATATATATATATATATATATATATATTATGTGTACCAGTATCTGTAAATTTTTTTTTATTGATCTATCTCTCCCACACACACGCGCACTGCTTTACACACACACACACACACACACACACACACACAACATAATATATATATATATATATAATCAATGCATATTAACAAATAGTATACAACACTAGTTTATATATATGCTTATATATTCATATGGGTTATATATCTATATACACATATATATATATGTGTTGTTTTCTGTATAATTTTATTTATTTATTAGTTTTATCTCTCGCACACACACGCACACATCTGTGTATGTTATGTGTGTGTGTGTGTGTTTGTTTATCTGTATGATTTTATTTGTTTCGCTCACACACGCATACACAATATACATATACACACATATATATACCTATACATATATACATACATACAACACTAGTTTATATATATGCTTATATATTCACAGACTCTCTCTCTTTCTCTATAGATTATATATCTATGTACACACATATATATGTGTGTGTTTATCTGTATAATTTTTATTTATTTATTAGTTTTATTTCGCACGCACACACACGCACACTCCTGTGTATATATATGTGTGGTGTGTGTTTGTTTATCTGTATGATTTTATTTGTTTCGCTCACACGCATACACACGATACATATACACAATATATAACCTATGTACACACATATATTAGGTGTACCAGTACTGTATAATTTTATTTATCTATCTCTTGCACACACACGTACACTCCTATACATACATACATACAATATTATTATTATATATATTATATTATATATAATATATATACACACACACATATATATATGTGTGTGTTTTTATCTCGCTAAGCCCCTCGAGCGGCGGGATTAATCCCGCCGCTATAGGTTTATAGCCTCGGCAGCGGGATTAATCCCGCGCTATATGGTTGGGGCCATGGGTGAGCGGCGGGATTAATCCCGCCGCCGAGGCCCTTCACGCAGGCTATGGGCGGCGGGATTAATCCCGCTGCTCTAACGACAAACCGAAGAGCGGCGGGATTAATCCCGCCGCCCATGGCCTGCGTGAGGGGCCTCGGCGGCGGGATTAATCCCGCCGCTCATCCATGCCCTGCGCGGAATGCGGCGGGATTTATCTCATCGGCAATGGCCTGTGTAAAGGTTCTAATGGGCGGGATTAATCCGCCGGATTCCGCGCAGGGCATTTACAGGGGATGGCATAGATTAACAAAATTGACTTAGACCGTGACCTAGACCATTAAAAAAACCATGATGGCTTAGATCAAAAAAAATTTAACTCAATATATATAATGATTTTTGATGATTTTCAATTATATAAAATATATAAATTAAATCTTATATTCTTTAATATTATGAATATATAGTATTAATTTATTAATTATATATATTAATAATATATATTTAACCCTAAATTTTGGTTTTACTATTCATGAATAGTGAAACCATGGTTTTAAAATCAATTTTGACAATTTATGGGGGATGGGCGGCGGGATTAATCCCGCCGCCGAGGCCCTCACGCAGGCCATGGGCGGCGGGATTAATCCCGCGCCGCGGCTCACAGGCCATGGGCGGCGGGATTAATCCCGCCGCCGAGGCCCCTCACGCAGGCCATGGGCGGCGGGATTAATCCCGCCGCTCTTCGGTTTGTCGTAGAGCGGCGGGATTAATCCCGCCGCCCAGGGAATTCACGCAGGACATGAACGGCGGGATTAATCCGGCCCCACGCTCATGCCCTTCGCGGAGGGCGGCGGGATTAATCCCGCCTTCATTCCGCGTGAACTGGGCGGCGGGATTAATCCCGCCCCCACCCATCCCTGTTCAAAAATGCCGCAGCCAATATATATGTGTGAGCGCATGATTTACGAGAGGGCGGCGGGATTAGCCTCCGAACCTTCATTACCCGGTGGCGATTAATCCCGAACCTTCATTACCCCATTGGTATGTTGAATCAATCCCGACTAACTCTGTCTGAGACGGAGAAGGTTTACAAAATACCAATGGAGGGAACTGAGAAGGGTGGTGGGATTAATTTCACCATCCCTTACATGGTGGGCGGGATTAATCCCGCCGCGTACGCATGCCCTGCGCGGAATCGGGCGGGATTTATCCCGCCGCCATTGGCCTGCCTGAAGGGCCTAGGCGGCGGGATTAATCCCGCAAGATTTCGCACAGGGCATTGGCGTTCGGCGGGATTAATCCCGCCGACTAAGGCCCGAGTGAAGGGCCTGGGAGGCGGGATTAATCCCGCCGACGCCAATTCCCTGCTCGAATCGGGCGGGATTATCCCGCCGCCATTGGCCTGCCTGAAGTGCCTAGGCGGCGGGATTAATCCCGCCCGATTCCGCGCAGGGAATTGGCGTCCGGCGGGATTAATCCCGCCGCATAGGGACCGAGTGAAGGCCCTGGGCGGCGGGATTAATCCCGCCGAGTCTTCAATGCCTGTTGGAGGAATGAATCCCGCCACCCTTCCTTTTTTCTCCATTGGTGAGTCGGACCAATCCCAAACGTTTCTGTCTGAGACGTAGAAGGTTTTCAACATACCAATGGAGAGAATTGGGAAGGGTGGGAAATTCATTTAACCATCCTTACATGGTGGGCGAGATTAATCCCGCCTTTCTGGAGTCACTGAAGGGGTGTGAGAAATAAATCCTGCCCAGTTCTCTCTGAGACCGAGAAGGGTGGCAAGATTAATTCCGCACTCCCGTTCAAGGCCTCCAGAAAGGTGGCGAGATTAATCCCGCCCACTCTTTCAGGAGGCATTGAAGGGGTGGCGAGATTAATTTCCATGTGAATATATATGTGTATTAGTATATATAAGTTGCATATCTCATTTTATTTACTTTTATCATCTTATCATAATATTTCGAGTAAAAGCTAGGAATCTATGTAAAACTGTCCAGAGCTCACATTTGTGGTGGTTCTAAAACGAAATGTTATCTTTCTTTTGCACTAACACAAATGTGAGCTTCGGACAGTTAATTACGTCTACTTCTCTCTGTGTATTATTTTTGTATATTCGGGTTTATACAAGTGTGTGTGCGTTTTTATATAATTTTATTTATAGTGTATTATTTTGCAGAAGGACGATTTGATCAAACAAGGAGATCGAGTCATTAGTATGGAGTCGTCGTCAAATTCTGGGTAAGAATTAAAATAAAATCTGTTATACTCGGATACTTGAACTAATCATTTTTGTATTCAGATGTGGAATTGAGGTGACATTAAAGACAAGAGCAGGAGAAGAGATGGGCAGGGGGATTCTGGAATCAACTTGGCCATATTTTAAGATAAATGGGAAGCGCATTGGAGCAACCATGCTGCTGTCAAATTAACCTCTGTCACATCTCATGGACAAGCAAAACAATGGAAAGTAGATTCGCTAGTCAAGCACCCGAAAGCAGGCTGCGAACCCAGATTGGACGATGCTCGACAGATATGCCTTGTTCCATCCAATGTCACGTTCTCGGATCCAGAGGTCGTCAGTTACAACATTAATCTCGGGTGGTTTTGTCGACTTGTGGATAATGACGTTCACGTGTTCACTAATGATGTTGACCTTGGAGTTCTTCTTCAACTCAACGAAAGCCCATCTATGGAGGGGATCCATCTGGATGTCTACTTCGAAGATCTTCAGACTCATCGAGTAGGTGTATTGTCAGGAGATATTGCTTCACAATACAGAAAATCAGCAAGTGGAGCAATCTTCCCTCTTCACATTGAAGAAGAACACAGCGACATCATAAGGGAGATTGAGAGGTGGCTCGGTCTCAGGTTCTCTACAGATCACGTTCAATTTGCTTAGGAAGCTTCGGGAGCTGGAGAGTGTGCCGAGAACACTAGAACAGCTGCAGTCGGGGATCACACATGTTGATTCGGATCGCAAAAGAAAATCATCAATCGTTTTGTCAGCTGCACCTGTGGCATCTCATGCTGCAATAAGTCACAAGGAAATGATGTTGGATGATAAGATTTATCCTTGTAGGGTTAAATATTGCAGCGTCAACCCAAACTTCAATTACAGGCCACTCAACCAGGAACGTGTAGCTGAGCTCATGGAGAAGATGAAGGACGACAATTCTTATACCGTTCCACATAATGCTGTTTTGTGTCCATACTATGAAAGAAGGAAGGGTGCTGACAAAGTCTGGATCACAACACCAGAACAACTCATGAAGATTCAGACGGAGAATAAAAGATCTATCAAGTACTACATCATTAGTGGCCAGCACACAATAACGGCAGCCCAACGACTTCTCGATGAACACAACAAAGGAACGATGGCAACAAAACTTTCCGAGCATACCCGTGAGAAGCTGACAAAAAGATCGGCGTTTTTAGCTAAGCCGAATCTCACAATCGAGCAGTACCATAAGTTATCGGCGGAATGGGACGCTGCCGACACCAACCACTACAACAGCAAAATATGGGAGAAGTTTAAACACACGCGAGCCGTGTGGGAATCTCTTCAGCGACCACAAAGAGCTACCGCAGGGAATACACAATCTGCGGAATACCGGGTAAGCAAATTGTTTGGGCGGGATTTATCTCGCCGGTATATTAATCTTTTTTTCCTCAGAGAGTTGAAGAAATTGCAGCAGTTGATTTTGCCCAGGTGGGCGGGAAGGAAACATCTTTCTGATGATGTTGATTTCTTGCCCCGAAGATAGGATCTTTGCCAAATGGTTGGGGATTATGGAATCCTTTTCAAAAGGAACACTGAAGAAGAAGCAGACAAGTGAAGGGGAGCCCTCAGAAAAGTCTGCAAAGAAACCCAGTAAGACGCCGAAGGCTAAGTCTGTTCAATCTACAAAGGATGTAGACAACGATTTCAAGCTCACATGGTTGAAGCCTTTAAATGGAACAACGATGGAGGAGATGGAAGTCTTGGCTGATTTGGTGATCGATGGCAAACTACAAATTAATAACAGCAGCCCAACCTCTCCTTTTCATCTCAAGGCAATGGAGTTGAAGACGGTCAGGCATTTCAAGGAGTGGTTGGGAATACACTGCCACAAACTGGGTTGGACCTCGACTTCAACATATGAAGAGGTAGCAAATATTTGCATGTGACGAACGATGATATGCTTGTCGAATGGGTGAACCAATCGGAAGATCTAGGCAAGAATCTATTGCACGCCAACGCCAAAAAGGAGAACATTGGGATGACGCCTTCTCTTATGGCAGTCCTTCAGCAGCGGAGAACCGAATTGAACCTTATAAAGGAGGATGCTACGAATCACGACAAGCCCTACAGATGTTTGTTGTTAGATTCGGAGACTTTATGGGGTAACATCACTGCTTGTAGGAAACCGTTTCAATTGTTCGTGATGGATCGGCGGGTGTCAAAAAATCTTTCGACAGATAGGGCACTAGAGGATCTGGTGGAGAAACTTAGCCGTGCAAGCATATACATAGAAGGTATTTATTATTGAATTCATGCTTGCGCTCTTCACTGATACCTACTTTTTCAGGTATTTATTTCTTGATTCTTGCTCATGTCACCGATACTTTTGCCTTCGCCTTCGCCAAGAAGAATAGACATCGTTGGACAGGATTTTATATGAACGATGCTAATCCCAAGTGCATTGATACGTTGTTCACTTGGTTGTTAGGAATGCGCCAAACAATTTCAAGCTTCCAAATGACTGGCCAGGCATCTGTTTGCACTCCAACGGCCCTGAACCTCCATCCGATACACCGATAGGTATGAGTGACGTATTCGGCAATGTACGTTATCCAAACATTACAAGTCAAGCGGCACGGAGCATCGTCAACTTGATCAGGGGTCCTCACAGTGATGCGTGGGTTTTTGACTACTGCACTAGGGGGTCCGTCTTGAAGGAGTGTTACCTTCGGCATACATGTGTGTTTGCCGTTGAAGGATAAGACCATGGTTGAGGACCTGAACAAGTGGATAGATTGGGTCTCAACTGAGTACCCCAACGAATCCATAAAGGCGTATTTGAGAAAGTTCCCTCCAGATAAGTGCGATAGCTCTGAAGGTGAATCTGGTTCAATCTCGGAGTCTGAGAACGAACATCAATCAGATATTAGACCGGAAGTTATCTCGAGGAGTACAGAACATTCGCACACTCCAGGACCCATGGAAACATCAATAGAAGATGCAGAAGATCTTGAACCATCTCACAAGCGGCTTAGACCTTCTTCGCCTCATTCAGAAGGTAATAGCGAAGAAGAATTGATAATGAATTGATAGAGTGATGAATAGTTGTAAATGAGTGTAACATAAGGCATTTTTGTATATTTCTTTTATATTTGTACAGAAAATAAATTCTCAAGGATTAATGAAGCTTTTAGTTCAAACATGGGTCACACATTAACAAGGTAAATAATATACCTTGATAATTTTAAGGTCAGCTAATTATCATTTTGCAGATGTAATGAAAAATTGAGAACATGGATTTTCAGCATTGCCATGAGGTAAGAGAGGGGTTTGGCGACAATTTCTTGTGCCACATGTCAGAATGACAGAGTTCATGCAGGAAATGGATAATAATGCAGCTCAAAACATCGTTACCATGGGGGCCACTTCAGTTTTTGCATCATCATTTTTATTGGCTTCAGTTCCGAAATCAATTTCTTCAGCGCATGCAATATCTGAATCTTGTAAGGATGATGTACAATTAAATGATGAAGGGATAGGCAACGAAATAGTGGCAACGGATAAATGTGAAAGGGAGCAAACAAGTGATTTGCAAAGTATTCAAGAGGCAACGCTATCTCGTTACTCATGGCCATATTGTGTTGTTGGATGTCAATGGTGTTCTGCTTCATCGACAAAGGCCCGAGGATAGAAAAAAGAAATCAAACAAGGAGATTTCATTCCTTGTCATGGTAAATTTCGATATGATATTATTTTTCGTCCAGGGTTGGATCGTCTCTTTCAAAAGCTTAAGGAGATGGGTGCGCTTGTGGGGATTTGGTCATGCATGCAGATTCATAACTTAACACCGCTGTTGAGTTTACTTAAGAAACATTGTAGTGTTGCAGAAGAGGTGATTCGTAAAGATTGGATTTTTGACCAGCGAATGTGTCATAAACCTCTCGAATTTCACAATATAAGAAAGGAAAGCAAGCCATACTTCTTCAAGAATGAAAGAATAATTGGGACTCATGGGGAGATCAGTCGCTTAAGGATAACGAAGAATGCACATATCTTAGTAGTAGACGACTCTCCTCAGAAGGCTATGCTCAACCAAAACATTGCTTGTATTCATCCAATCACTTTCGATCCATATTCTGATACCGATATCATGGATGAGCTAGTGAACTACTTGGATACGTGCCTCAGAAAGAAGAATCTCGAAAATTTTTGTGAGCAGTATCCACCGTATCATACATTTCCTGAAGCTTTTCTTTCTCGTGATATTGAATTTTATAAAATGAAGGATAGCAACCGGGCGCTTTATAATATTATTCTTAAGGAACGTCAGTTTTTAGATGAGCCTTTATGCAGACCTTCTCTTATCACATCTTATGTATTAACAAGGATGGCAACTCCCAATTGCATTCGTGAGAGTGTTAAGTGGTGGCAACAACATCAAGATATTGACCAAAATGATTTGATTAATCCGGAGAGTGATGATTTAGACAAAATGAAAAGATTTCTTTGTATGATAGAAAGAAAGTATTTATAAAAAATTAACATGTTGATAAGAAAATGATTTCATTTGTAATTATGTTTGATAGTATTTTTCATTATTGTAAACTATTTTTAGAATAATATGAATATTCTAAGATATTTTAGGAATATTCCTTACTAAGTAAGGTTATTGAAGGATTAATTAATTAATTAATTAATATTTAAGGCTTAATTACATATTAATTAAATGATTAATTAATAATTAAAACTTAAGTATTAATTAGTAATTTATTTTATATTCCCATTTTCACGTATCATGCCCACTTTAGTTACAACGTGCATTAAGCTTTAATACCTGAATAATTCTTTCATGTTGATCATTTATTTGTCTTTTACATGCTAAATCCATTGAGCCTTCTGTTGCTGCTGCTCCGTTCTTTCATATTAGCTTTATAGATAGCCTTTGAATTATAATTTTAAAGTGTGATTGTAAAGTAAAAAGTTGAAAATTTGTGCTACCTTGTCTTGTGTATTTATTTTGTTTTTTAATAGCTAACATTTGATAACTGCATGAAAACCTGAAGTAAAATATTAATTAATTAAAATAAAAGAAAGGATAATTTTTTAATTTTTACCTGATAGATATCTTTTAAGTTTACTCTAAAGATGTTCTAAGGTCCATTGACTACGCCACTTTCTGATCAATTCTTTTGCTTCCACCTTTCTTTCACTCTCATTTTGGTCTTGAGGCTGAGTATTGCTAAATTCTCACTTGTAGCAGCATCATTGCTAGGTTTTGGAGTGGATAGAGAAAATAAGAGTCAATGAGCTCTTTCTACTAAGTTTTTGCTTTTTTTTAATGTGGCTCATTCCTCCTAAAATAAGAGTATATCATTATATATGTGAGATGTGCCTCGCTTGGTTGCTACTAAATCTAATAAAGAATGCTATTTTACATGGGAACATGAGCAACATTGATTAAACTTGCAATATCATTCATCACAATAGCACTTCCTCTTCCTTACTATTGCTGCTGGCGCCCATCCTTACCGACTTCTTTGACTTAGTTACTTATTAATTTGTATTTTATTTATATAATGTATAAAGTCTCTATTGTATAAAAATACTTATGACTATTTATATAAAATCATTAATAGTCATTTGACTTGTGTAATTTTTATTTAGTAATCATAATGGCATTTTTTAAAATTACATAGCAAGTCATTTGATAATAATAATTTTTTTAATTATATTTGACAAACCTAATGCCTAAAACCTGGTCAATTTTAGGCCTTGCCCACCAATGGCATACTTCAAAATCATTTGATGCCTGGGATATTCGTCAACAAGCTGCAGTATGTACACAACGTTTTGCATCAGATAATGTTAATATATATATAATAATATAAATTATATAATGTTAATGTCAAGCTCTCCATTCTCTTGCAATGGCTTTTAATAAGCAAATTGCAGTGGATGAGCTAACCAGAACTGTTGAAGTTAACTATATATACGAAATGTATATTCATAGAACTATATATATATATATATATATATATATATATACACACACACACACACATACGTTTGAACTAGTTGAGCTGAGCCGAAAAGTATTAGTTAAGCAAATTAGTCAATAGTTATATTAGTCAGTTATATATATATTATATAGATAGATAGATAGATAGATATATATAGATATAGATATATATATATATTCAACTTATTTATGAAAGTCGTATAAAGTCGAAGGTGATTCCATTCTTATATAATTCATATCATATTTTGGTTAGAATGTAACTTATATTCTATTATATTTATGTATGTATATAATGTGTAACATATATATTTATTGAACATATTTAATTCCTACTTTTTTGTATGCTGTGTATTACGAATATTATCTTATCCCATATTATTTACTTGAAAGTTTATATATATGTATATATTAAACATATGGTTGTCAAGCCACGATCAGGAACCAGGAAGGAGAGTAGGATTCCAAGAACAAAAAGGCTTAACTCAGGAACAGGACCGAGTGCAGGACAGGAACTAGGAATAAGACAAGAACAGGACGAATCCAGGAGCATGACAGGATCAGGATAGGATCCGGGAGCAAGACAGAAAGCGCTGGATAGGATCCAGGAACAAGATAGGAACAGGACAGGATCCAGGAGCAAGACAAGAGCAGGAGGCAAGGAGCGAGACACGAACAAGACAAGAACAAGAATGATCGTAAAAGACTGGTGTTGATAGTAACTAATTGTACAACAATTAGGTCGGAGCTTTTATGCTCACAACTCCAAGCTAATCTGGTAATGAGCCTAATCTAGTCACTAGCCAAAAATGGTCATCCTTATCCTATAGGAATATCCTGTGGGAATATCTTGTAGGCATATCATGTGGGAATATCCTGTAGGCATATCCTATGGGAATATCTTGCGGGAATATCCTGTGGCATATCCTGTGGGAATTCTCTGCGGGCCGAATATTGTATCTCATATCTGTAGGCTGAATCCTGTATGTCGTATCCTGTATCCTGTATCGGGTCGTGACAGCACCTCCTCCCTAAAGATGAGTTCCACGAGTCTGGGACCTAGTTTAGCAGGATAACGGCGATGGAAAGCAGCAACTTTGGAAGAAGCATGGAGTAAGTTGGATGCAGGTTCCCAAGTGCGATCGGTAGGCAAATAACCTTTTCAATCCACCAAGTATTGAAGTTGGCGGCGATGAAGACGAGAATCAAGGATGGTTGCAATTTCGTACTCAGGTTCACTGTCAATGACCACAGGGGGGGAGGAGAAAAACATGACCATGAAGAGAAGAAGGATGATACGGCTCCAACAAAGAAGTGTGAAACACAGGATGAAGTTTCACCGTAGATGGTAACTCGAGTCGGAAAGCTACAGGATTGACTTCCGCCACAATCCTATAAGGGCCCAATCGTTGAAAATCCAACTTAGAAGAAGGCCTGTTGGTGCAAATATGTCGACGAAGAAGCCACACGAGATCACCAATCTTGTATGCAGTGCCGGCTGACGATGGCATCAGCATGATGCTTGTACCGTTCCTGTCTGCTGAAGATGAACCCAGAGATCATCATGTACCTAACGAAGGTGCTGGAGATAATCCTGTACTGCAGGAGCGGAAGAAGGAGAAGCAGGAGGAGCAAAGTCAAAACATGGATGGTAGCCTGTAAGAGCAAAGAAAGGTTCTGGCTTGTAGATGCGTGAACGGAGTTGTTGTAGGCAAACTCCGCCATAGGAAGAAATCCAACCAATTATCCTATTGGTAACTGATGAAGCAGCGAAGATATTGCTCCAAGGTCTGAATTGTGCGTTTTGACTGCCCATCAGTTTGTGGTGATATCCTGAAGAAAGATCCGCTTTAACCTGTAAACTCCGGAGAAGCTCTCGCCAAAACTTGGACATGAATTGTGGACCTGATCAGAAACAATGCTCTCAGGAAGACCATGGTGTCGGAACACTTCGCGAATCACCAACTAGCAGTTGTCTAGCCTGTAGCAGTCTTGTTACATGGTAAAATGAGCATGTTCGATGAAACAGTCAACCACCACAAGAACTGCATCAAATGCGAGAAGGAGGAAGATCTGTGAGGAAATCCATAGAAATGGATCTCCAAGAAGCAGAAGGAACAAAGAGGACGAAGAAGACCAGAGGGTGCATGACGAGGCATCTTCGATGTTGCAAGTGTCACAACTCCGTACAAACCTTTCACAAAACCTCGCAACCCAGGCCACCAATAGTTGCGAGTCACCAACTCAATTGTCTTGGCCACACCAAAATGTCCTGTAGCCGGGGTATCATGACAATCCTGTACCACACGAGTCCTGCAAAACCAACAGGAACGTACAGGAGACCTTCCCGGTACAGGAGTTTCCTGTATGGCAAACAGCGTTGTAGTCTAAACGGGAACTGGAGGAAGAGGAGCTTGCAATGTCAGGACTAATGTGTGAGAACACATTCCTTGCCAAGTCGTCTGTAGCCAACTACGAATGATGTCCTGTAGAGTGTTAAATTGCTGGAGCCTGATGAACCTGTAGTGCTACAAGCCGGAAGTCGATCAGACCCAACAACACTTTTTTACAGTTATGCAGGATCGCCCGGGATCGGTGCAAGGTAAGAGCGCCTAGACAATGCCGCCTTGCCATTCCGAAAACCGGCCTGTAGACGATGACGAAATCAAAATGTGATAGGAACTCTGCCCACCTAGCCTGTCCGACTGAGAACTCGAGCCGTTTGAAAATACTCCAGGTTCTTGTGATCCGTAAGAACTTGTACAGGATGCGCAGCACCTTCAGGAAATGCCGCCACTCCTCGAACGAATCCACAATGGCCTTGAGTTCCTTGTCATGAATCTCGTAATTGATCTCCGCCGAAAGGAACTTACGAGAGTGAAAAGCTACAGGATGAAGCAACTTGTCTTCTCCAACTTGTGATAGGACGGATCCTACTGCAAAATCCGAGGCATCTGCTTCAACGAAGAAAGGACGAGAAGGATCAGGATGTGCTAAAATCGGAGCTGTCGTGAAGGCGTCCTTGAGTGTTGTGAATGCATGTTCCGCCTTGTCGGACCAAGAGAAAACCCTGTGCGCTTGGTGAGTTCCGTGAGTGGAAGTACACGCTTGGAGAAGTCCTGTATGAACCGCCTGTAGAAGTTTGCAAAGCCAAGGAAACATTGTACATCTCGTACAGACTTGGGCCTCTCCCACTCCACGATGGTCTTCACCTTGTGCATGTCCATGGAAATGCCAGCAGGAGAGACGATGTAGCCCAAGAACTCCACAGAATCCCTATCGAAAAAACACTTCTCCAACTTCGCATACAGGCCATGCTCGCGAAGCCGCTGTAGAACTAATCGTACATGCTTGTCATGTGCCGCTGGTCCTTTCAAAATGTCGTCGAGGTAGATCACCACAAACTGGTCCAAGAAGTCACGAAAGATGTCGTTCACCATGTGTTGGAACACGGCTGGGGCATTGGTAAGGCCGAAGGGCATCACCGTGTACTCGAAGTGTCCATACCTTGTACGAAAGGCAGTTTCCACTCATCGCCTGGACGAATCCGTACAAGGTTGTAGGCCCCTCGTAAGTGATCTTCGTGAACACCTTTGCTCCTCGCAGCCGATCGAGAAGTTCCGGGATCAATGGCAACGGTACCGATTCCGAGTGGTGACTTGATTCAAACCCTGTAGTCCACAACCAAACGTAAACTCCATCCTTCTTCTTGACAAAGAAAATAGTGCTGCAGGGGAGGTGACGAATGAAGCAGATGCCAAGTTGTCCTCGATGTACTGACGAAGAACCTCCAACTCTGTGGGTGACAGTGCATAAATCGGTCCGAACGGTGGAGTCTTTCCTTCGCAAGATCAATAGGACAGTCGTAGGACCTGTGAACAGGAAGAACTGTAGCCTTGTGCTTGTCAAAAACGTCCTTGAAAGGAGTGATACTTGGATGGTAGGAAGAAGGAGGAGGAAGAAGAAGGAAAAGGAGCAGGAGAAGGAGATTGAAAAACAGGAGAGTCAGACACAGGAAAGGTAGAAGAGGACGTAGGAGTTACTTGAAAGGCAAAAAGGTGGAAAGGAGCAGGATCAGTGGTAAGTTCATGCATGGTAGTGGTAAGAACTCGGAGAGGAGAAGGAGGGAGCTGTGACTGAAAAAGAGGAAGGATCTTGGGGGTGGAACAGAAGCAGAGTAACAAAAGGAGGCAGGATTGGGAGAAACCTGTGTGGATGTTGACGAGTGTACAGGATTGGAAGAATCCTGTACAGAAGTCCGTGGTTCGAGGGAAGCCTGTGAGTGTGCTGACGAACCAACAGGAGGTGGATCCTGTTGAGGAGGAACCTTCGACACTGATACAGGATTGGAAGAACCCTGTACAGGAATCCGCAAACTTACAGGAGTGGAGAGAATGCGGATGTGCTGGAGCTGACATGAGGTGATCCTATCGAGGAGTCTTCAATACTGATACAGAATAGGCACGGTCAATCCTATAGCTTGTACTGCCTAGATACTAAGGATGTGTCCTGCACAGGATGGTACAGATTGATCCTAACTGTCGGAGAGGAAAACGTGGCTAGCCCTCCAGTCGATCTTGGATTTGCAACAACGAACCATGGCATGCCCAAAATGATGGGAGTCGACCGAGTCTTGATCAAGTTGAAGAAATTGAACAGTTGAATGTGCCATGACTGCAAGAGAGAGGTTTGGTAGCATGGGTAACTGCGCCAGAAGCAATAAACGCCATCGGCCACCTCTACAGGAACTGCACGCTTCAACTTTACCACCGAAATGCCATGTTGAGTTGCAAAAGTGTCATCCATGAAGCATGCATTTGCACCAGTGTCTAACAGGGCAAATTCCTTGAGCTCTCGATTATTAAGATGAATGTGTACAGGAAACTTAAGTGATGGAATGGTATGAGCAGCACCAATGGAGCCTACACCTATGTCATAGTTTTTACTATGACTCGACCCTTTACTTTGGACGTTGACTGTTGTTACCTACTGTACTATGTTGATAAGCCCTAGGTGTAGAAAAACAGGCCCGCTTAGTGCACTTGGATATCTAGTGATGGTCCGGCCGGGTGTCATTAGGTATTTGCAAGAAACTCTGGGCGAAGCTAGCACTTCCATCTAGAAAACTCTTACCTTGGTTTTCCGTGTCCGGTTGGATTAATGGCTAGTTTCGGTGAGTTCAGCATGTCAGGTATGCTTAGAAATACCCCAGGTTTGACAAGTAAGGTTTAGGGGTCGATGGATAATTCACTAAGTATGTTCCCTCTGGGAATGAGATTTCAGTGCTAGCCCACTTATGTAAACAGGAAAACAGGGGGGGCCTCTGTCACATAAATAAGGTAGTATATAGGAGTGAGGGTTCCTGGGTTCATGACTGAGCTCGTTATTCTTCTCCTGGTGCAAGCTCTAGCTTGTGTCGTCAAGGCACAACCCTCTGTTGTCCGCCCTAACTTCCAGATGCCAGGGGTACGTCCCACCTTCGGGGTAACTTACCCTTAACGTGGCGAATCCATGCCTGGGAGGTCTTGTCGGAATGCACGTTCCAAGAGGCAGAGGTTGAGCTTGTCTTCAGCCTCCTCCTCCATGTCAAGCTAGTGTAGCACTCACGGCCAAGCAAGGCACATCCGTGTCCTTGTCCAACTGTGAGCGTGGGATCTTGTTTGACAGGTTCATGTTACTTGGTTCCTGAGGGTTCATTGAGGGGTTCTAGAGTCGGCATTTAGGAGCCACGTTTGTGGCACTTGGTGCAACTCTCGAATCTAAGGGCTATGGCATATAGCCACATCAGGGAAGGCAGTGTCACATGGAGATGTGACATTGGGCTAAACGTCACATGGTACAACGCCTGAGGCATGCCCTTTGGGGTTGTGTCATGGGCTTGTCGCCAAGGGGTTGGATACTTTAGCAAACAGACATGCTTGTGCTTACACTAGGGTGCTAAGCCTTGGGCAACCGCTCAAGGGAGGTTAGGTCTTATAATTAGGTGTGCTTTGGCACACTTGGCTAGGGGAGTGTTCTCCTTGGATTCAAGGGTTGAACAACCTAAACATGTTAGCAGGGGCCCTTTCGTGAGGCATTCGCAAGGTCATGTTCTTAGGGTTATCCCAAACCTAGCCTTAGGGAGTTTGCTTAGCAAAACACTCGTGTCTGCCTACGGCGCACACTCGTGTCCTCACTAAGTACTAGCCCTAGGTCTAGGGTATAACTTGGCCACTCAAACCCTTAGGGGTTAGTCGTGGTTCAGGGTACCCTTTGTTGCCCTAAAGGGGTTGTACTCCCGGATGAGGGTGATTCCTCAAGAGATAAGTGACGATGCCTTAGCTCTGTCCAGGGGTATGTGTGGAACACACGTCTCCTTGATGGGGTTAGGGCATGAGCCTGTCTAGGTCTTCTAGGGCAAGA
>PUQB01000557.1:0-25234 GCA_003024785.1 Selaginella tamariscina | reverse complement strand
GGAGCCTGCACCTACGTCCAACTTCGCGGCTCCTAGACGAAGTGGACATTGGAGTTTTCCGACTGAACTTCGGCTTCGACTTCACGCGTCTTGAAGTTCCTGGCTTTAATAGGACAATCTGCCACCTTGTGTCCTGCTCCACCACAATACAAGCACAGGTTCTCACTGCGACGACGTTGCTTCTCGGCAGCGGAAAGAGGCCACGCTTGGATTTCTCAACCTCCATAGGAACTACTCCAGAAGGTGGTGCAGGACATGTACCATAGCTGTAGGATTGGTTTGCAGGAACTGTTGACGGGATCTTCCTGACGACGCTCGAACAAACGGTTGTCGCAACGAACAGCTTGTTGCATGATCTTTGCTAATGTTTGGCATCCGGTAACGTAAGGAGAAGGTCCTTCACGTCGTCCCTCAACCCAAAACGGAAGTGTCGATCAATGCAGTCTCGTCCCATGGAATGTTCGTGCAAAGTTGCTGAAATTCGGATGCATAGACAGAAGCTGGTGGCGGGATTCTTGAGTGAGCTCCGTAACTTCGTGCATGCAGAACGGTACTTATCAGGATCTCCAAAACAGGCTTCAAAGGCAGCCACGAAACCTTCAAAGTCTTTCCATCAGTGGATCGTCACGCTCCAGCAAGGGGGCAACCCAAGCCCGTGGAGATCCACTTAGTAAGGATGCCAAAAGACCCACCTTTTGAGCATCAGTCGAGTAGCGTCGTGGTTGCATATAGATCAAGAGTCGGATCTGATTCAGGAAACCTTGGAAATCGGCACGATTACCACTGAACTCTCTGGCATGCTAACCTTCGGCCCGAAGAAAAGTTTGATGAAGAGGAAACCACGATGCCTGGAGAGAGCCTGCGCAGCAGCCTTGGAGGATGATCAGCAGCTGCATGTGCCGCAGTGGTGGAACCTTGCAGGTCGGTGACCACTTGGCGCAAAGTGGCCAGCTCATGAAGTAGCATTTGTGCTCGTGTTGAAAATGCTCAAAATCAGCCATGATCTAGGAAAGAAAAAAGGAGGAAAATGAAGGAAAGGAATCAAGAAAAAGGTAGCTGGAAAACGGAGAACTATGAAGCAGTTACTATCAAACTGTCAAGCCACGATCCAAGAAACAGGAAGAGAGCAGGATTCCAAGGACATGAAGGCTTGACTCAGGAACAGGACCGAGAGCAGGACAGGAAACCAGGAATAGGAACAGGGCGGATCTAGGAGTGACAAGATTAGGATAGGATCCGGGAGCAAGACAGGAAAGCACAGGATAGGATCCGGAGCAGGACAGGATCCAGGAACAGGACAGGAAATAGGAGCGAGACAGGAACAGGACAGGAAACAAGACAAGACAAGATTGATCGTAGTAAGACTGGTGTTGATAGTAACTGATTGTACAACAATTAGGTCGGAGCTTTTATGCTCACAACTCCAAGAGCTAATCTAGGCATGCATGCAAAAGTGGTTGCATGCATGCAAAAGTGATTGCATGCATGTAGAGGCTAAGATGAGTCCACATGTCCCTTATCCTCTAGGCATATCCTGTGGCATATCCTGTAAGAATATCCTGCACCGAATCCTGTGTCCGGAATCCTGGTAGGAGTATCCTGTAGGGAAATCTTGCAACCATATCCTGTATCCGGAATCCTGTAGGAAAGTCCTACAACCCATGTCCTGTATCCGGAATCCTGTATTCTGTATCGGGTCGTGACACGACTACCCTAAGGGTTTGAGTGGCCAAGTTATACCCTAGACTAGAGCTAGTACTTAATGAGGACACGAGTGTGTGCCGTAGGTGAACACGAGTGTCCTGCTAAGCAAACTCCCTAAGGCTAGGTTTGGGATAACCCTAAGCACATGACCTTGCAAGTGCCTCATGAAAGGGCTTCTGCTAATGAGCTTAGGTTGTTCAACCTCTGGATTCCAAAGGAGAACACTCCCCTAGCCAAGTTGCCAAAAGCACACCTAGTTACGAGACCTAACCTCCCTTGAGCAGATGCCCAAGGCTTAGCACCCTAGTGCAAGCACAAGCATGCTTATTGGCTAGAGTATCCAACCCCTTGGCGACAAACCCATGACACAACCCCAAAGGCGTGCCTCAGGCGTTGTACCATGTGACATTTAGCCCAGTGTCACATCTCCATGTGACACTGTCTTCCCCGATGTGGCTATCATGCCATAGCCCTTAGATTCAAGAGTTGCACCAAGTGCCACAAACGTGGCTCCTAAATGCCGACTCTAGAACCCCTCAATGAACCCTTAGGAACTAAGTAACATGAACCTGTCAAACAAGATCCACGCTCACAGTTGAACAAGGACATGGATGTGCCTTGCTTGGCCGTGAGTGCTACACCTAGCTTGACGTGGAGGAGGAGGCTGGAGACAAGCCTCAACCTCAGCCTCTTGGAACGTGCATTCCGACAAGAGGTGGCGACTGTGAAATCTCCCTCTCTCTCACACACATGTGAGATCTCTCTCTCTTTCTCTCACACACACACTCCTGAGTTTATTTATTTATTTTTTATTCACATATACATTTATATGTGTGTGTATTTTAATAATAAAATTTATTTATCTATCTCTCGCACACACACGCACACTCCTATACATATATACATACATCACACACACACACACATGTGTGTGTGTGTGTGTGGTGTTTGTTTATCTGTATGATTTTATTTGTTTCGCTCACACATGCATACACACGATATACATACACATATATATACTATACATATATATACATACATATTAGTATCTGTATAATTTTATTTATTTATCTATTTCTCGCACACACACGCCACATCCTATACGCACACACACACACACACACACACACACACACACACACACACACACACCACACATATATATATATGTGTGTGTGTGTGTGTGTGTGTTTATCTGTATGATTTATTTGTTTCGCTCACACACGCATACACACGATATACATATACACATATATATATACCTATGTAAATATACATACATATATTATGTGTACCAGTATCTGTATAATTTTATTTATTTATTTATCTCTCACACACACACGCACACTCCTGTATATACATATACATTATATACATATATTATATGTGTGTGTGTGTGTTGTGTGTGTGTGTCTGTATAATTTAATTTATTTAGCACATACATACGATATACATATACATATGTGTGTGTATCACTATAATTTTATCTGGCACACACACGCACTCTCCTCACACACATATACATATACATATATATATGTGGGTGTATCTGTATAATTTAATTTATTTAGCACACACACGCACACACATGATATACATATATATATATATATATATATATGTGTTGTGTGTGTGTTGTGTGTGTGTGTGTGTTTATATCTATACACACGCATACATATATATATGTGACCATATAGCGGCGGGATTAATCCCACCGGTCATCTGTTACCCTCATGAGCGGCAGGATTAATCTCATGGCCTACGTGAAGGCCTAGGCGGCGGGATTAATCTCGCTGCACACCCATGCCTTGCGCGGAATGCAGCGGGATTAATCCCGCTGCCCATGGCCTGCATGAAGGGCCTGGCAGCGAGATTCCGCCGCACGCCCATGCCTTGCGCGGAGGGAAATGGAATTAATCCTGCCCCTCACCCATCCCTTCTTGGAGGGCGGGGGATTAATCCTGCCACCCATATATATGTGTGTGTGCGCATGATTTACGAAAGGGCGGCGGGATTAATCTCGCCGACCCTTCTACACATGGTGGCGAGATTAATCCCGCCAACCGCCTTAATTCATATGAGAGTGTCGTGGGCGGGATTAATCCCGCCCACCAGACATGGAAGGGGTGGCGGGATTAATCCCGCCACCTTTCTCTTTTCCTCCATTGATGAGTCGAATCAATCCCGACCACCTCAGTTTGAAACGGAGAAGGTTTATAGCATACCAATGGAGGGGACTAAGAAGGGTGGCGAGATTAATTTCATCATCCCTTACATGGTGGGCGAGATTAATCTCGCCACCCTTTTGGATCATCTGAAGGGGTGTGCCAAATAAATCCTGCCCAATTCTCTTTGAGACCGAGAAGGGTGGTGAGATTAATCCCGCACACCTATTCAGGGGCTCCAAAAAGGTGGCGAGATTAATTCCGCCCACCCTTTCAGGAGGCATAAAAGGGGTGGCGAGATTAATCCCGCCCACCTTCCATGTGAATATATATGTGTATTAGTATATATAAGTTGCATATCTCATTTTATTTACTTTTATCATCTTATCATAATATTTTGAGTAAAAGCCAGTAAACTATGTGAAACCCATGGCCATATTACCCATGGCCATATTATGTTACTCATGGCCATATTGTGTTGTTGGATGTCAATGGTGTTTTGCTTGATTAATAAGGGCCCGAGGATAGAAAAAAAGAAATTAAACAAGGAGATTTCATTCTTTATCATGGTAAATTTCGATATGATATCATTTTTTGTCTAGGGTTGAACCGTCTCTTTCAAAAGCTTAAGGAGATGGATGCACTTGTGGGGATTTAGTCATGCATGCAGATTCAGAACTTGACACTGCCATTGAATTTGCTTAAGAAACATTGTAATGTTGCAGAAGAGGTAATTCGTAAAGATTGGATTTTTGACCAGCGAATATGATATAAACTTCTCGAATTTCACAATATAAGAAAGGAAAACAAGCCATACTTCTTCAAGAATGAAAGATTAATTGGGCTTCATGGAGAGATCAATCAGTTAAGGATAATGAAGAACACACATCTTAGTGGTAAAAAGGCTATGCTTAACCAAAACATTGCTTGTATTCATTCAATCACTTTTGACTCATATTTTAATACCAATACCATAGATGAGCTAGTAAACTACTTGGATACGTGCCTCAGAAAGAAGAATCTTAAAAACTTTTGTGAGCAGTATCCACCGTATCAAACATTTCCTGACGTTTTTCATTTTCGTGATTTTGAATTTTATAAAATGAAGGATAGCAACCAGGCACTTTACAATATTATTCTTAAGGAACGTCATTTTTTAGATGAACCTTTATGCAGACCTAGTCTTATCACATTTTATGTATTAACAAGGATGGCAACTCCTAACTGCATTCGTAAGAGTGTTAGGTGGTGGTAACAACATCAAGATATTGACCAAAATGATTCGATTAATCCGGAAAGTGATGATTTAGACAAAATGAGGAGATTTCTCTGTATGGTTAGGAAGAAAGTATTTATAAAAAAATTAACATGTTAATAAGGAAATGATTTTATTTGTAATTATGTTCGATAGTATTTTGAAAGTATTGTAAACTATTTTTAGAATGAAGAATAATATGAATATTCTAAGATATTTTAGGAATATTCCTTACTAAGTAAGGTTATTGAAGGATTAATTTATTAATTAATTAATATTTAAGACTTAATTACATATTAATTTAGTAATTAATTAATAATTAAAACTTAAATATTAATTAGTAATTTATTTTATATTCCCATTTTCACGTATCATGCTCATTTTAGTTACAACGTGCATTATATGTATCTCAAATTAATTAATTCAGTTATTTGAAACATATGTGGTCTGTGTTAAATTTATCAGCACGTTTGATAATAGATATTTTATATAAATATACATGTGTGTATTGTATTACATTAAAGTGAAACTATGAATATGAATATACATTTTAAATATGTTATATGTAGTCATATGAGATCAAAATAAATTAATAATAATTTAATTTCAAGAATAATAGATACACATATTCATAAACATGTGCAAATATATATGACATATATAATGTGTGATTCAACAATCTTGTTTTACTTAAAAATAGAGAAAATCTTTCAGCATCTTTTTATTATTATTTTTAATTTTACAATCATTAATTAAATGCTTAACATATTCTTGTCGTATTCTAATATATACTGAGTATGATGAACATACTTCCAATGAAACAAATTAAGACTTAAATAATATTTATAGTAGGATGAATTAAATTTATTTATTGAAATTTAAATAAAACATTCACAAATACATTCCAAGTGTATATGTATCACATATATAGTATCACTGACGGGTATATATGTTAGTTGTATAGTTGTATTAACACTTTTATGCAGGGTTTGAAAGATGTTTAATAGCATGTGCCAGTTATCCTGAGTACTGGATCCGATATCCTGAGCGGCAAAGCAATCTGGAGTTAGCCAGTGATGCATTAGAGCGAGCCTCACAAATATTTGTCAAGGTTTAAAACATTAATATATGCATATATATATATATATATATATATATACACACACACACACTCACACATTAAATGCACAAGTTACATATGCATATACACATACCTATATGTGTGTGTGACTATGTGACTATGCATGTATATATGTATATTTATTGGTACTCAAAACTGCCGTGTGTACAGAGGCTCCCTGAAACGCGCATATTCACGGCCAGGAACGGTGAGATTGCTGATGCTCGCAAAACTTATAAGTATCTGACGACTGAGATTGCTCCGGGGCATTTGGAAATAATTATAAAGGCCGCACACTTTGAAAAACGTCAGGTAAACACGCACACATGTTTTGTTTAATGTAACATATTAATATGTTGTTAAAGTTAATAATTATTTATATTAAACGTCTAAATTTAGACATAGATTTAGATTTTAATTTTATACAATATTTAAATAATCTTTAGCCGATATAAGATATTAAAACAATAACTTTTACATGTTGAAAATATAAAATTTAACCAATATTAATTTGTATATAAACTTAATCATTTATATTAAACATTTAAATTTAGATTTGATTTGATAATGTAAAGTTATTAATTCATTCAATTATATTTATAATGTTAATAGTTTTAATAATCCTATTTAAGAAATATAAAATTAAATCACATCAATATTAATTACTAGTGAAAAATTAATTTTGCATAAAATGTTCATGCGGTTTTAAATTTTGTAAGGTAACCCCAATTTTATATAAAAAAAAAAACATTTAGTGTTATAAATAGATGTTATATCACAACGAAAGCTATGCTAAATTATTATATAAATTAATATTTTAAGTTGATTTTCTTATAAAACTATATGTAACTTTTAATCATGACATAAGATTTTAAGTTATCTCAAACATATAGTTGATTATCACGTAATCAAGTTATAAATTATTGTTCTAATACATCCGTGGATACACAAGTCACCGTACGCATGAGAAACATGTTAATTAAATTAATGTTTAAACCATCGTGCACAGATCGTGCAGCCAGTTGCTTACAAGCTCTAATAATTTTCTTAGAAAAATAAAAGGCTGGTGCCAGTTTCAATTATTTTCTTAAGAAAAACAATAGGCGGATTAAGTTCTTGCCAGCTCTAAATCAATTTTAAATAAATTGAAAAGAAAAGATTTATCTGTTCTTGGCCCCGTGGCTCAAATTTAACGACTGTACCTTAATATATAAACTGTAGGTTTGCAAAGCTATCAGCACTTGTTCTTGCTCATATTTCTTGTTCATTTTTATACACTCTCTAAGATCGTTCATTCCAACTTCCAAGGGAATGGCTCCAAGGTAAGAAATGTATGCATGGAAGCAAGCAATATTTCTAAAGTTTCTTTTCTATTTTCATGGTTGTACAGTGGAAACGGCGGCAATGCAGAAGCAGCGGTGGCTGCAGGAATAATTGTTATTGCAATACCTTATTCTGGCAAGTTCTAAAAGTCAGATGTTAGGCTTCCACTGTATTAAATAAATGGGAAGCTTATTTGGTATATTTATAATTAAGATTAAACACTCACAAAGATATGCATCATTATGCCACTCCATATAATGGTTGTTTGTATGTATAGGTATATAAGTTATTCTTTATACTCACATACACATTACATGTAAAGCTCCATTAGATTTTCTTCTTTCAAAGAGTTATGCAAGGTTGTCGATTTACTTAATCTTGTGTATCGCATGAAATATATATATATTTGCAGTGTACATTTCGTAGAGAGTTCTTACACAAAGAAAAAACCTTGCTGACACACACACACTAATAGACATTAAGCTATCTCAAACACATATATACACAAGTAAATATGTATACACTTCTATGTGAAGCATACAGACGCGTCTGCATGTTAAATACGCTTAATCTTTAAGACATCATCGTACACAAGTATGTATTACGGGGATACAATGGAAGAGCATGTGATAGTGAGTTTTATTTCATAGTGATCGGTAAAAATGCCAGCGTAGGAACGTTTAAACATATGGCTATGGCTACAATCCGTCTAAGAGGTCGTACATGCGAATGCATTCATCTGTATATAAACCAGTCTCAGAGATAGTGGGATACATCCGTAGACAAGAACCACATAAAAGCATCTCACTTCATTGAGTGGCTCATAACCCAGTGTAGGAATACCACAGGAAAGAGAGTATATCACACAGTGCCCTCGTTGTGATATATACTGTGCATATACTCCTCAATCCACGCCTGAATCCACGCTCTCCAACACTCCCCCTTGAGCAAGGCTTTGGCTAACAAAGTCGTTGCTCAGGAAGAAGCGAGAAGAGATAAAGAAATAACAACCATGACTCTCCCTCTTGCCTCCCATGAGAGCAGTAACACAACCTTGAAACTTCTCCTCTTGAGAGAAAACCAGCACACCTTCCTTCTCCCCCTCAGAAACTCGAACGACACATGTCTAGAGAGGCTCAATGTTTAAGGAAATCCGTGAAAGAATTCTAAGGTGGACCATGAATGAAACAAAGAAATGGGTAAAGTGTGATATATTTATTTCTTAATCAAATAAATATATATACAAAATCATTGGTTCACATCACTTTTATCTCTAATCAAGGGTAAGAGATACTAGAGAATGTCAACAGTCCCTCTCAAATCTTACTCTTGCACATAACATATTCCCAAAATTTATTTAACCTTAACAAACCTTTCTAGTGCTAGTGGTTATGTGAAGATTGATTTTTCGATTTCACAAACTTAAATTGACTTATCACTTATTCACGGATGAAGTGATGTCTAATATTAATTTACTTCATCCCTACATGGAACATACAACAACACGATTCTTAACCATAAGGATGTAACTCTTATTATCATACGATAACATTGTTGACTTAATCACAACGATGCAATTTTTATTATCACATAACAACACTATTGACTATGTTGTAAAACCTTTTTAACCAAATCACTTGACGAGTTCGCATGTGACCTTATTACATATTCTACTTCTACCGTTGACAGAGTCACATTTTCTTTTTTTAACTTTAGAACACTACTCTACCTACTAATATTGCACATATACCAAATGTTAATTTTCTAATAGTCCCGTTACCTTACTAATTAACATTATCATCTGAAACTCAATTTGTCTCGTAAATCTTTAATGTATGAGAATACTATCTTTACAATAAGTTAATGTTCACAATCTGGATTTTTGAAAAATTTGCTCTATACTCCAACAACATAAGAAATATTTAATAGTGTCTGCAACATCGTTACATATATATATATTAAGGTTCCAATGGCACTCTGATATGACATTCTTACCGTTTATCTTGGGAGAAACCTCGTCACTCAACGTAGCTCTAACTACTATGGTGTAAAACACAGCTTGTATATAGACATGCTGAATCGTGTGTAATGCATTATAATTAAGTTGACAAATTTTAATTCTTTAATTAGCATTTATTAATAAGTTATTTTAACTAATATTAAAGAGTTATTTTAACTAATATAATTATTAATAGATACTAATTAAATAAATAAAAATGACTAATTGAGACTATAAAGAGTTTCATTTTGGTTTCAAGGTGTTTTCCCATATGGGCTCCATTTTAAATAATGTTACCAGGTATTGTTTGAATTGTGTAAAATACATTAGGACAATATCTTTTTAATAAAGATGGTTATCTTGAGATCACTTTAAATGTCATATAATTTCCGATAATAATTGAACTCACCCTAAAGATCGCGTGATATTGTTGTAATTTATGACTCTAAAAATCATATAGTATTTCTAACATACATGCACACATCCATGCGTGTCGAAACGTACTTTGTACATATAGTTGTACATGGTGCAAATCCTATTTAACTCGCCGTGGAGATTGATAAAGTCGTTGTCGGAACTCAAGTTTGTTTTTAAAGAGGTATGTAGCATTAATATTTTCTTATATAAGAAAATTTATATTTTATTTAAATAACATATAAAAATATTAAGATGGAACATAATTTAAATAAACATATGCACACATTTCCAGCTTTAATATTAATATTACCATCTTTTAAAATAAAATTTAAGGCTGAAATAAAATTTAAATTATTTAATTTATATGTCTTTATAATTTTTTAATTTTCTTTTAAAAAATCAAATTTAAATTATCCAATTAAGTATATTCTTATTATATTTTGCATTATCAGAAACATAGCATATATACTAACTTGTTTAAGATTATCATTTAAGACTCAAATGATTCTAATTTTTTTACATAATTACAATATATCTTAAAATATTGGTATTTGAAATTTAATATTTACAATTTCATTATTATAAAAATTTAAACCTAAAACTATAATTTAAACTATCTAAATCAATTCCTCCTACTTTTATTATAAAATATTACTAAAACAAGCTTCACAAACATTTAAATTGTATTTTTGTATAAAAATTTAAAATGTACAGTATATATTCATGAGCTATATACTAAATTATTAAGGTTGAAAATAAAATATCGATATATGGATAATTGTGTTTATGTATATATAAATATACATATGTACGTATGTATATAATACATATATGTACACATTTAGTACGTTGTCGAAGGGTTTTAGGAAAAAATTTCCTTTATATTTGTATAAGTCTTTTATTATTTACATTACTTGTAAGATTCACATTTTGATTGTTACAATTTATACTTACTAATAAATTTTCTGTACTTTTGAACACATAAATATTTGCAATTGTATGTATAAGTATATAAGTACTTACAGATTTTGTACGTATATATTTATATACTGTATTATGCAAATACTTTGTATAAGGAAAAGTTCCTTGGGAAAACTAAAATAAATATATATTTATAATTATTTAATTAAATATTATTATATATTTATACTCATGTTTTATTAATCCTTCTATAAAACTTCATTAATCAAAATAAATATATTTATTAATTAATTAAAATTTAATTTGATCAAGTTTTTAAGGGTAGCCAAGTAGCACGGACCATATGTTTCACTAATTAAAACATATATCTTAATTGAATGACTTAGATTTAAGTTTAGGATAATAGTAATAGTTTAATTCTAAAATTAATAGTATCTTATATTTAAAATAATACTTATGTTTTTATTAATCCTTTGTAAGATAAATGTTCTAACATAATATATCAATGTAAAGTATGTTATAAATATATTATTAAATTATTTTATTTTATTTTAACCTTACACTTTTTTAATCTTATGAAAATTATTTTATAATTAAAGTTTTAATATCTGAAGGATATGCTCTAATTCAAAAAATATAAATAAACTTAAAATATACTAGTTTCTACTATTAGAATATATTAATTTTTAATTCGGATTTTAAACTACATCTTAATTGAATGACTTAAATTAGTTTAGTTTGTGATTAAATTTGTTTATAATAAACCACATTATTTACCTATTAAATTAATAATTACTTTGTTAAATCATGTGATTTATTGTTGGATGAATAGTCAAAAGCACTATTTCAAGCTTTTTACTTTATTAATTATAAAGATTATTATCATTAAAGCTTTTAATTATTAATTAGAAAAAAGAAAAAATTAGGAACGATACAATATAATGCAAGTTGTAACTAAAATGGGCATGGCTATAGTCCCATTTTATAATAATTAGCAATTTTAGCTTTTTAATTAGCATTTTCTAATATTAAAGGAATATTCTTTAAAATATATGTTTGAAAATAGAATATTCTTTAGAATATTTTATTTTGTAATCGACCCTTTAATAAATTATAGCATTCAGTGAACAAAAATTAATAACATTATAAAAGTAGAAGGTATTAAATTATATAATATATTATATTTAAGATTGTATGGGCCTAATATAAAAATTAAGGAAGAGTATAAGAGGTACATTATATAAATATTGATGTTGTTATTAAAATATTAATATTTAAATATAACATTATTAATTAAAAATTTGTACTAGTAATAATATATATATAATATACAAATCCTATAATAATATAGTCAATCTTCCATATCTTTTAAATTTATATAGTTAAGTAAACAATTTGGTATTATTATTAAAGAGTTTATAATAATTATGAATATTAAATATACGATATTTTATAATTTTGTAATTGCTTTAACTTCAGAAAACATACATTCTCTTGCAGTTTTGTTAATCGTAACTTTATCAACGCTTCTTGACATCCACCCATATCGAATGGATTTAACATTTATAAAACATGCTGGGTCTTTTTGATTGGGAGACCATGTTTTCTCTAGGCATTCATTATATCTTTCGCTCTCCTTCTCGTGTCCTTTTTTGTGGTTTGAATCATGCAACCTTAACAACTATTTTTTGTGATTATTCAGGTGTGTCAATAATTTAACCCATCCAAATAGCTGATTATATGACACATCTGGAGTAATGAAAACCATCATTAGCTTTTTGAAAATCCTTGCAGCAATCAAAATATGCTTCAGGTTTTTGGTTGCTTTGTCTAACAAAGTGTGGGGTTTGCACTTCCACATTATTACTAGCTTTTATGTTGTTTGTGCTCAGTGATGTCATTTCAATCTTCTCTCGCCACCTTGTTTTAGGCCAAAAAGGGTGTTGCAATTCTGTACTTGTGACAGTAGGCCCTTCTAACTCTCGAACAACAGTCTTTCAATAGTCGACCACATGCTTATAATAATTCTGAATAACCAGTTGCCTTATCAGAATTCTTTGGCATTGATTTTTGAACCCATGCCACATATTTTTTAATGCCATCAATAATAACCTCTTGTTCCTTGAGCTGGGCACTCAATGGAATAGGGTTTGGTTGTCCTTCTGGGAGAAGTGGCTTTCCATCTTCTTCACTTTTAAAGAGCATTAAGCCCTCTTTCGGTAACCACTCCTGCTCTGATGGCCGTAACTTGTACTGCATAATAGGTATACCATCTCGTATGGAGAAAAAGAATTGTAGCAGCATAAGGTGACCAACTAAAGAATCACTCCCTCTTTTATATACTCCTTGAGAAATTTTTTGAAGTCTGGCACTCAGTCACAAGCAAAGCACAACTTTTTTTGGAGATGCAGTTTTTAAAAAGATTCATCATATGGTAAAGTAAGTGCACTTGTTCTTTTTGTAGAGTTGGAGACTTGCTGAAGAACGCATCAATATCTTCATGATGTGACCAACCATAAGGAAACTGAGCGTGATTGTCTCAAACACACCTTTGGCAACAAGCATTGACAAGTATGCTAGCACATATCTAGAAAATAAAAGTAAGTATGAGCTTGAGAAACCCTTAATAAAATGATTTACCTATTTTTGTTCTCGCCTGCACAATTATCCATTGTAAAAGCAAATGACGAGAAGCTTATTTGATGTTGAGACACATGTACACTATTTGAGCTAGATCCCTCCACTGAACCAAAACCTCAATAGGGCCATCTGTTTTTTGTGCAGGCTACTGACAATGCCTCTCATATTCCCAAGTAGCCTCAAGTGCAGACGTGTTCATGAGAGCATTATGTAAAGGTTGAAGGTGTTGTTTCTTCACTTTGAGATCACTGATAGGACTTGTTGTGAGTGGGCTTCAAGGTTTCTGAAACACATGGCCAACGACCCAATAGTGAAATTGGAGTCGCTAGACCAATGTGGAAGTGAAAAGTGTCCATATGACTCACAACCGTGTCCATGTGTTAGCACACCTGTCAATGAAATCGGAAGTTTCATGACATTTCAAGGCACTTTGGTGTTGCAAAAGCTTTGGAATGCTGGTCTTTGAATGATCCATCTTGTCATGGATCAAGCACAGGTACTTGATAGGCGTGACACAGAAAGCATGCGGTGTGCATAGTACTGAGACCGGCAAGTTTGTTGTGCAATCATGTGGGCCTCCATCTTCTTTTGAATGGCAGTGATCTCCACCAAGGTTTTTGCACAAGCCTATGCAGCCTTCAATGATGTACAAGTGTCACACTTGGAAAAGCTAGAGTTTTGCAATTCCACATCCTTAAAATGAGTATTCCATATGTTGTTGAAGGTACCAGTGCAGATTGATTGGAGCCCCATCAAACTGAGGCACTTGTTCACATGTTCACACAGCTTTAATTGAGTGTAGATTGGAAGGCAAAACCTTGAGATTTTCCCTGACCCCTGCATTTGTGGGTTCGGCATCCTGTCTGCATTTGCTTCCACAAAAGCCTTGAGTATCTCTATGGCTGCTATAATGTGAGAGCGGGTTTTGACCAAGCGAGTGTTCCCATGTACTGAGGTTCGCGCTCCATCTAGCCACTCATCCCTCCGACGGTAGAACGTGGTCTTTGGGATCCCGTATATACTGTACCAAGCTTTGAAGCAGATGGCCACCTTATTAAATACCATGGATGTACTCTAATAACCTGTGTCCGAGGCCATTCATCAATACACCCAATTAGTGCAGCATATACAAACTCATGCCTTTGCTTTTGGGTGAGCGTATGAAAGACATGTCTACAGGTAATTTCATTCCGGTCTGCCATCTGACAACACTTCTTCTTGCAGCAGTCAATCGTGGAATGTTCGTAACACTTTCGGAAGATGTAGGATCCATCTTCACCCTCTTGCTGAAACTTATAGGGAAGATCTGTAACCCATGAATTGCCTTTTTCTTACAATAGGACCAATGCAAGGAACCTCTTCAAATATGAGTTGTTCTTTCGGGTTGTTATTATTGAAATCCAACCCAGAATATGTAGAACCATCTTGCAGTCTTAATTCAGATGTTCGCCACCTCACGAGGGATCCAGGATGCAATGTGCCATTAAGTGAAACCTTTATCACAATTACACCCACGAAGTCACCCCTAGTTTCTCTTCTGACACTACTTCCATTGGATTTATAGCTGTGATGATGCCTCTCCCAACCTCAATCTCATGAAGAAAGCCATCACAGCAGGCAAGCCATCATCTAGTAAACTCGTGCTACTATTTGTTTGTGACTCTACATATTCTGTGTCAGCCTTGACTTCATCTAAATTCCACAATACAGGAGAACCCTCCTCAAATCCCATTCTCAGAACCTCAACATGCTTGTAAATGGTGTTCACCCATACGTACACACAAGATCCTTGGGCAATATTATGACATGATGCATTATCATCTCGAACTTCCAATTCCAGTGCCAACTATCTCGTTGTTTCCGAAAAAAACATACTTTATCTCTAGTAATAAACATATTGTCCTGCACATAAATAATTGTATCTGTTTATGCAATATTTTTAAGAAATCTGAACTGCGGTTGCTTAATAATATGCATGTGCAATAATACATAATTATGTATAGAGATGATATCTTATGCTTGATTAATACAACTGATGGGCGGGATTAATCCGCCCACGACTCCCTCCGACGAGGAACAGTGGGCGGGATTAATCCCGCCGCCAATTCTACCCCTTCGGAAAGAGTCGGCAGGATTAATCCCGCTGCTGACTCTACCCCTTCGGAAGAGAGTCGGCAGGATTAATCCCACCACCGACTCTATCCCTTCGGAGAGAGTCGGCGGGATTAATCCCGCCACCGACTCTACCCCTTTGGAGAGTCTCGGCGGGATTAATCCCGCCGCTGATTCCCTCCGGCAAGGAAGAGTCAGTGGGATTAATCCCTCCGCCGATTCCCTCTAACGAGGAAGAATCGGTAGAATTAATTTCCGCCGAATCTTCCCTCTGACGAGGAAGAAGCGGCGGGATTAATCTCGCCGCAATTCTCTCCAATGAGGAAAAGGTGGCGGGATTAATCCTGCCGCCGAATATTCCTCGTCGGAGAGAGGCGGCGGGATTAATCCCACCGCAACTCCTTCCGACGAGGAAGAGGCAGTGGGATTAATCCTGCCACAACTCCCTCCGACGAGGAAGAGGCGGCGAGATTAATCCCGCCCACAACTTGAGAGAGGTGTGAATACCAAATATGATTCGATTAGGTCTGACTCATACAAGGTATTTATACTAAGTGTCTGTGCTAGGATTAGCGCTCTTGGTGCCAAGTAAATCATGGTGCCCAGATTAGCCAGCGCCCAGATTAGCCAATGCCCAAATTAGTGTGCCTAAATCCTAATGCCACATGGCACCTCCATGGCAGAGTATATGTGGCGTATATACGTAGTATATACCATGGAACCTTATATCATCCCCCTCTCAAGACGTGGCTTCTGCCTATCAAGGTTGTCCTCCTCCCTGGATGAGTGTCCGTTGGTGGAATGGTAGTAGTCAACACACATGAGCGACATGTTGTGACTCCTGAACACCATCATGCCGCTTTAAGCGATACACTTGTGTTCTCAACTGTTCTTCAACACTCCAAGGCCCGACCCATCGCGGCTGAAGCCCTGCTGCGTGTGTTTGATCCCCTAGCCTTGGAAATTTGACGAGAACCAAATCTCCCACTTGGTATTGAGGTGGCGTTCGATATCGTTGATTGTAAGTCCAACGCTAATACTCTTGTGCCCGAGCTAACTGTTCTCCACCTTGAGCATACAACAGAGGAAGGACTTGATTCAAATGCTCCAACCACATATGCCCATCCATATACCGTGCCTCGTGAGGAGTGATGCCAACTGCTGGTGGCAATACAGGTTCACGACCATACAAAGCTTTGAATGGGGAAATCCATGTTGACTTGTGAGGGGCTAAAACATAAGCGAATTGGAGATATGGAAGCCACATATCCCAATCCGTATGGTCAGGGCTCACATACTTGGCAAGCATGACTTTGAAAGTCCTGTTCAACCGCTCCACCAAACCATCAGTCTCAGGATGATAAGCTGACGCAAAAGATTGTTGAATCTGTAATCGTTGCATCAATAAAGCTACTGCTTCGCTGCTGGGCCCGGTCCTTGATCTGATAAAATTCGTTCGGGGCAACCATGCCTCAGCACCACTTGAGCTAGTAGGAACTTAATGATTAAAGTTGCTGTAGCATTTGGCAAAGCACACACTTCTACCCACCGAGTCAAGTAATCAGAGCACACAATGATGTATCGATTACCGAATTGCGACATAGGGAATGGTCCCATGATGTCATACGCTACCAGCTCAAAGGGGCGAGAAACTCGAATTGGCTCCAGGGTTGCCGTAGGAGGAAATGTGGACACATTATGCAGTTGACACTCCGGACATGTATGAATGTACTCATGCAGGTCTTGCCGCAATCGGGGCCAATACAAGTGCTGCCGAATCCTCTCAAGGCATCGTTGGAATCCCATGTGTTTGGACATCGGGTTATCATGAAAGAACTGCAACCAAGAGTTAATGTAAACTGGTGGTGCCACCACACAACACTCGGAACCGTCTCCAACAAAGACAAGCAAGTCATCCATCAGTATGAAAGATCGTGCATATGTGCGAAAGTTAAGATCCTCGCATGGTACCTCACTACTCAAGACCTCACGCAACCTCTTGATCCATGGCTCCATCTTTTGAGCCTCCACAATGTCTTCATGCCTCGGAAGGACATGATTAGGGAGGGCGTCGAGCAACAATGCCATAGGGGCTGCCACTGCCATAGGAGCTCGGGATAACGCATCCACGTTCGCCATGCTAGATCCTGGGCGATGAACAACCCGAAAATGATACCCTTGCAAAATTAACGCCCAACGTGCAAGTCATCCCATCACATTCCTCCTCTTCATGATTGAGTTGATGGCAGCATGATCAGTTTCCAACAATGTGTTGGAGCCATGTAGATATGCATGGAACTTTTAAAAGGCCCATACGGCTACCAGACATTCCTTGTCCGTGGTGGAATAATTTTTGTCTGCATCACTAAGGCTTCGACTTGCATAAGCAATCGGGTACGACTAACCATTGGGAGTCTCCTGCAATAGATCGGCTCCCAACCCGACATCTGAAGGTGCTCCTCCCACGTAGCAGAGTGAATCAAAGATTGTCGATGTACACACGTGCAAATTCTTCAAAGCCCTCCAATAGCTCGTCCATCATCCGCTGGAAGGTTGCTGGGGCCCCAACCAACCCAAATGGCATAACCATAAATTCGTATAAGCCGGATAGTGTTTGAAATGCTGTCTTTGCTGCATCTTCAGGAGCCATAGGGATCTGCCAATAGCCAGAAGCCATGTCAAGGATAGTGAAGTACCGGCTATTCCCCAACGCATTGACCAAATCATCCACCCTTGGTAGTGGATATGAATCTGGAACAGAAACATCGTTCAATGGCCTGAAGTCAATAGTGAAACGTGTAGTCCCATCCGGCTTCGGAACTAGGTGTGGTTCTGTTGCCCACAGACTTCGGGACTTATGTATCACCTTCAACTCTAGCATCTCCCTCACACAGCGATTCAAGATATCCTTCTCCTTTGGAGAACGTCACCTAAGCCCCATCCTTACCAGTCGGGATGTGATGTCGAGTAGTCAACAGGGGATTTGCATCTCCTACAATGGGTTTGAATAGGCTCGGATACCTCGCCAACAAGTCCTTGATGTCCTTAGCTCATTGCTTTGGAGAAGGCTCTGCCTTAGGCGCCATCATGCCCTGCAATGTTGCCGCCATGCCATTCGGTGCATGTCCTATAGCCTGCAATGGGGGGCATCCTGGGATAGACAATGTGCACATTTCAAAATCACATCTTGCCTTGACTGCACGGAGCCAATTGACACCCAGGATGATGTCATGGACTTGGCTCGGCATCACCTGCAACGGAAGTATATGATGGTATCCTCCTAACACCACAGGCACATGTGCAATTGGATGTGATTGAGTAAAAGACTGCTTATCAGCAAACACTACCTTCAAAGTCCGCTCGGTTGGTACTGTGTGTAAGTGCAAGGACTCAACTATTGATTGATTGATAGAAGATATACTAGAACTGGACTCCACCAGGACTAAAACAGGAGTTCCTTTTACCATGCCGGAGAACACAAACATAAAACACTTGGTGTCCAGTAACTCACTCGAGACCCCTATGCCAAAGGTGCTTCGGGGAAGTGTCGACCATGCGCAGGAATCAAGTTCTTCAGAGGTGGTGCAATGTGCCTAGTGCATGGGTCCTCTGACACCCCATGCACTACTCCTCATTTTCTGGCTGCGAAAGAGTCTCCACTTCTTCTGCAGTCTCGATGGCAGCTACTTGATGTCGATTTGCACATGCTCGTGCAACATGTCCCCAACCTCGGCATTCGTAGCACTGAATGTTCTGCCCACGACCACGACCACGCCCCTCCTATGGCCTGAGGACTTGTCCTCCATCTGAACAGCACCCACCTCCATTGGAACAGGATCGGATGTCCCAGGAATAGGTGTCGATACAGGATACACACGTTGTGCTGCACCCAACGAGTTCTCAAAATGCTGTGCAATCTGCAAGGCCTCCTCCACAGTCAAAGGACCAAATCCCTCCACCAAGCCAGCCAAATCAGGGCGAAGAGCCGGCCACAACAAGCCCAACCGTACCTGTTCTGTCATGCTTGGATCCGCACGATTGACCAAGTTCCAAAACTTAATCCCGAATCTTTGGATGGTCTCTCCCGACACTTGCTTCAAGTTGTGGAGCTCGTGAAAAGCTACAGTGGAATCCTCAGGCTTACCAAAAGCTTGCTTGAACCGTTGGGACAAGATGTTCCAATCTTGTCGATCAAGAACGAGGACACCATTGTACCATTGCAAGGCAAGTCCTTGCAGACATGTTGGGAACTCTCGCAACCGCTGGGATTCAGACCATCCATGGTAGTTAGCAATCCCTTGGAAATGTTCCCACCAATGGTACACGTCTGCTCCAACCTCCCCTTTGAAGAACTCTGGACGAACACGTGGATTTGAACCCAAAAGGTGTGAATTGGGACTCTGCGGCATACTAGCATTCTACTGCATTCCTTGGTGAATTTTTTGCAGAAGAGCAGTCTGATTCACCACGCTTAACTGCAGTGCATCGAATAACTGCAACCACCTTTCTTCGGTGTCATAGTTTTTACTATGACTCGACCCTTTACTTTGGGGTTTGACTGTTGTTACTTACCAAGTTGTGTGACGGACCCTAGATGTAGTAGGAAACAGGCCCGTTTAGTGCACTTGGGTATCTAGTGATGGTCCGGCCGGGTGTCATTAGGTATTTGCAGGAAACTCTAGGCGAAGCTAGAACTTACCTTCTAGAAACTCTCCCCCTGTTTGACGTTCCAGGTTAAGGTTCTTTGCAAAGTATAGCTTGTCAAAATAAGGGTTAGGGACACGCCTAGGGTTGACCTAACCCTAGGGTTGCCCTAACCCCACGCCCTAATACCCCCCCTAGGGGTTAGGTTTAGGGTTAGGTTAGGACAACCAGTTTCTCTAAGGGCTGGCATTTCCGTGCCAGCCCACTTACTCATTTAGGTAAACGGGGGGGGGGGTCTGTCACATAAATAAGGTAGAGTATATGTAGTGAGGCTTCCTGGGTTCAAGAGAGAGCTCGTTAACCTCCTACCGGTGCAAGCTAAGCTTGTGTCGTCAAGGTGCAACCCTCCGTTGTGCCGCCCAAACTTCCACACGACAGGGGTACAACCCACCCTAGGGTTATACTATCCTTATCATTGGCAGGATCTTGCCTTTGAGATAGGGGCACGTCACTTCCAAGGAGTTAGTCAGATTCCTTGGTCCGAAAACCTGCCCGCAAGCTCAAAGACATTGCCCGAGTTCACGTTCCGCAAAACTAGTGGTTGAGGCCTTGCTCCGGCCGCCTCAACCACGCCAAGCTAGGAACAACACCTAAAGTTCGGCTAGTCCGTGTATCCTGATTCACAAGGTGAGTCTCGTTTGTGGACTTAGTCAGCTAGGGGTTTGACTTCCTAAGGCTTGGGTTCCTAATACGGGTTACTTTACCAGGTTCCGTGGGGTTTCCAAGAGAGGGGATTCCAGGGTTGGCACCTGGCAAGCCGCCTTTGTGGCACCAGGTAAAAACTCTGACATTCGGTCACCATCACGAACAAGAACACAAGGGAAGAGGGAGACAAAAAGAACACAAAAAAACTAAGCCGTAAAAGGATTACCCAGCTTCTCCACCAATGAGAGAGGTGTGAATATCAAATATGATTCGATTAGGTCTGACTCATACAAGGTATTTATACTAAGTGTCTGTGCTAGGATTAGCACTCTTAGTGCCAAGTAAATCATGGTGCCCAGATTAGCTAGCGCCCAGATTAGCCAGTGCCCAGATTAGTGTGCCTGAATCCTAATGGCACCTCCATGGCAAAGTATATGCGGCGTAAATACATAGTATATACCATGGAACCTTACAAACTCTCTTCGAAGCTATGATTTCTAAGAAATCTCGAGATAAATCCTGCCACAAATCTTTAAAATAGGGAAGTGGTGACGAGATTAATCCCGCCACCCCTTCTCTACTTCCTAGAATGGTTGGCGGATTAATCCCGCCGACAATTCTTTTTAATAAATTCAAGTAACTCTTTATCAGTTAAGAGAGTTATTGACGGGATTAATCCCACCATTCTTTTTCAGAGGCGGAGAAGCATTGCCCGGACTAATTCTGCCATGGCTATTAAAGAAATGGTGGCAGGATTAATCCCGCCACCTCTTTTAAGAGGCGAAAAAGAAATGGCCGGATTAATCTCGCCGCCCCGGCTAACCGAGAATATTAAGTTAGAAGGATATTTAAACGGGATAAATCCCTAACGGAATATATTGTAATCCTAATGCATTCCTAAACCCCTAAATTTTAATTTTAAGAAAGAATGTAAGAGAGTGAATCTTTATAAGTATATCTAAATTTGTTTATAATACTTACTTATAAACAACACTGAAAGCGCCGTGCTTTCCTATAAACAATAGCACCCAATTTAATGTCACTTCTGAGTTGATCACTATAAAAAAAAAGAAGATCTGAAGAGTGAAAATTACATAAATGAAGAAACCCTTGTGGAGAAAGAACCAGATCTGAATTTGAGTGGGAAATTAAATGCATTTTCAAATTTACATGTCAGTCCGACAATACTTATGTCAGAAATTCAAAATTTTTTAAAAGAACAGAAAATAAAATTTAAAATGAGCTGACATAAATAACCGACACTCTGACATATATACTCTCCAATTCTAATGAGTGTTATAAAATTGCATTTAATGTTATTTAAGTGATTCAGTTGTTTAATATTACGAAATTTTAATAATTATTCTACATTCTTAATATTCAAGTATATATTATTAAGTTTATATTATATTATATTATATATATATATAATATATATACACACACTTATATAATAAATAAATTGATATATTATTATGTATCATTTAAAATATATTCATAGTTTGTTTATTAATATTATTTTCTTAATTACTCGAGTAATTAATTTACATTTCCTACTATTAATGGGATATTCTTTATTATTTTCTTAATATTCAAAGAATATTCCAATATTAAACCTGATTATCATAATTAAATTAGTCTTATTCTTAATTATTTCAGTAATTATTTTACATTTGTATATATTAATGGGATTTTCTCAATTAATTTCTTATTATTTCAAGAATATTCCTATGTTAAACCTTATTATCAATATTAAATTAATAATATTATTAAAACTATATATGACTATATATTAGATGAAATGATATATTATTATGTATAATTTAAAATATGTTCATAGTGTGTATATTAATATCATTTTCTTAAATACTTGAATAATTAATCTTCTTTATATTAATGGGATATTCTTTATTATTTTCTTATTATTCCAAGAATATTCTAATATTAAACATGATTATCATAATTAATTTAGTTAATTATTTCAGTACTTGATCTACATTTATATATATTAATGGGATTTTCTCAATTAATTTCTTATTATTTCAAGAATGTTCCAATGTTAAACCTTATTATTAATATTAAATTAATAATATTATTAAAACTATATATGGCTATATATTAGATAAAATCATATATTATTATGTATAATTTAAAATATATTCATAGTGTGTTTATTAATATTATTTTCTTAATTATTTGATGTTTTTTGCACACATATATAAACACAATCATAAATTTATATATACACATGCACACTCATTAGAAGCACTTACAGAGACACATATGCACACACATGCACAAGCCGATGAGTGGATCACGATATAGATAAAGCATCTAGCTTTGTATTTATGATATAGAGTTTAAAACCAAAACCAAATATTTATAATTACACACACTCTACACTAGGACTTACATATGTTTAGTGTTTAGAGTAAATAATTAGAAAAATGTGCATGCATTTAGTTTATATTAGTATAAAATTTTATACTAATATATATATTATGTACCATATAAAATTTTATAATAAAATACTTGCATTGGGTTTAAACCCTAAACCAAACTGGAGAAATATGTTGCCTATTTATTAAAAACATCATGTTCAACGCATGTATGATCTATATGTACTCAATCTGTGTGTATGTAACACATTGAATTTACACATGTAATATGTATGTATATCTGTGTGTATACACGTGTGTATGTATATATGTGTACTAATATATGCAATGTGTATGATTTTAATTTGTTAACACTCTCTCTTCTCTCATACATACACAGTGTCACCGTGCATAATCCCTTCTCTCATACATACACACCATGCATGATCCATAATATGTACTATCTCTCTTCTCTCATACATACACACCATACATGATCCATAATATGTATTGTCTCTCTTCTCTCATACATACACACCCATGATCCATAATATGTAGCCTGTCTCTCTTCTCTCATACATACACACCATGCATAATCCATAATATGTACTGATGTTACAATATTATGTACTATGTGTGTATATCTGTGTATAATATGTGTATGTATATATGTGTACTAATATATGCAATGTGTACAAAATTAATTTTTTAACACTCTCTCTTCTCTCATACATACACACCATGCATGATCCATCCTAAACCTAAACCCTAAACCCTATGTAACACATTGAATTTACACATGTAATATGTATGTATGTCTGTGTGTATACACATGTGTATGTATATATGTGTACTAATATATGCAATATGTATGAATTTAATTTGTTAACACACTCTCTCTTTTCTCATACATACACACCATGCATGATCCATATTAATATGTACTGTCTCTCTTCTCTCAAACATACACACCATGCATGATCCATAATATGTACTGTCTCTCTTTTCTCATACATACACACCATGCATGATCCATAATATGTACTCTGTCTCTCTAATATTATGTACTAATATGTATATATGTCTATGTGTATAATACTATGTGTGTATATATATATTACTACACATGAAAATTTAACTCTCATAAACACACACATGTTAAACCCTTGCATGATTTATATTTCTAGGGTGTATGTGATACACCCACACACATGCACACGCTGATAATATAATGAAAGAATATTCGTTTAGGGTGAATTTATATTTTATTCTTTTTAGGGTTTAAGTATATTCTTAGAAGGAATATTTGATTAGGGTTAATATATATTCTATTTCTTTTGACCTCCCAGGCATGGATTCGCCAACGTTAAGGGTAAGCTACCCGAAGGTGGGACGTACCCCTGCATCTGGAAGTTAGGGCGGCACAACAGAGGGTGTGCCTTGACGACACAAGCTAGAGCTTGCACCGGGAGAGAAGTAACGAGCTCAGTCATGAACCCAGGAACCCTCACTCCTATATACTACCTTATTTATGTGACAGAGGCCCCCCCCCCCTGTTTTCCTGTTTACATAAGTGGGCTAGCACTGAAATCTCATTCCCAGAGGGAACATACTTGGTGAGTTATCCATCGACCCCTAAACCCTAACCTGTCAAACCTGGGGGTATTTCTAAGCATATTCGACATGCCGAATTCACCGGAACTAGCCATTAATCCAACCGGGACACGAAAAACCAAGGTAAGAGTTTTCTAGATGGAAGTGCTAGCTTCGCCCAGAGTTTCTTGCAAATACCTAATGACACCCGGTCGGACCATCACTAGATATCCAAGTGCACTAAGCGGGCCTGTTTTC
>PUQB01000556.1:0-167794 GCA_003024785.1 Selaginella tamariscina | reverse complement strand
TTAAGAATTGCTTGTATTAAACAGTGGTGAAGAAGAAGGTGGTAATGGTGGTGGCGGTGGTGGACTCTTCTGTTTTCCTAACAAATACAATACGAGCTCTGAGTGTGTGCGGGCGTGCGTGCGTGCGTGTGTGAGAGAGAGAGACCTTTGCTATCTTCAACGTTCATAGGTGTCGATTCCATTTTTAGCCACCGGGATAGAAAATGAATACCCTTGTTATCATTCTGGACGGTGCTGGAGTTACACTAGACGGTTTCACCGGTGTAATTTCTTCAAAACAAGTTTAAAAAATCAAAAATAAAATAACAATTAACATATTTCTTATTTTTTTCAGTCCTTTCAAAACCTGTATTTGCTATGGATGATATGTCGCGCATTGATCCTATAATTGAATTTAAAGAGTGTACACATGGATGTATCTATGTATGCCTGGATGACATAAATTAAACTCATGCTATTAAGTAACGTACAGATTGTGTGTATGGTGTGTACCTGTCCAGCTTATGTATGCTGGAAGATCTGGAAGCTTTGAAGGCAAGGCAAATAAAAATAAAGAAACCGGGTTTGAACCCATATCCTCTAGTCCAGGCACACTCTATGAAAGAGAGAATATTCTTATATAAAAATATTAAAATGTTTATTTCATATGTAGATCTCTAACTCACTCGTTGATTGTCCTCTACAGAAGTGACATCCGGCGGCAAGATCGTCCACCAAAGTGAAACTATATTAGCCTTCTAATTTACTGAAATAGTTTCAATTACCTTATTCCTTGATAAAACATTCAACCGTTCGTGGTTAGTCTCCAAAAAGAAGCGAAAAAGCCCCAATGTGCCTTCGTTTTCATCCTCCTTTAGCTTTTGTAAGTCACGTAGTACAACACACATACATATATACATCACAAACACACACCCAGATAACAGCATCAACACGAAGGAAAATGCTGAACTCCACTGAGTTCTTTCATCCATACAACTATGTCCCACACGCATACCTGCCAATTTCCAGCATCCAGCTCTACGTTGATAACTGGTAGAGGGGTAAAATCCGACACTTGGGATGGGGGTTATTTCGTTGTTGAGAAAACTGCTTCGTTCCTGATATTGCATCCACTTTGGCCTGATGTATTTCCAATGTTATATACCATTGGAAATGTATATATATATATATAATACATGACTATATAGCCGTATACACAAAGTTGCTATACTTTTCGTTCTATATCACACACGCACACGCCACACACATCTCCTGCACTTTCGTCTGATGTATTTTACATGTTTCAGCACACAGGGACATACGCAGTTTATGTCTACGATGTGTGTCCACACACGCAGACAGGTATACTATGTACCTTTGCTGATTGAATTCTCTTTGATAAATTCTGCAATCTATGCTCCATTGCAATATCGGAGAAAAAGAAATCGAATCCTGCCGAACACCATATTAGGGTTCTTCGGAAGTTAGCTTGAGTTAACTTTAATTTAAGTTTTTCATAATTTTACTATAAAAGAAAATAAAAGTGGAGGGACCAGGGATCGAACCCCGGTGAGTAAACTTTTTCAATTAATGTTAAAATTTAAAGAAATTTCTACACAGAAGTTACGAATGACAACTAAAATTAGAACGTTCTGACTGTAGAAGGGAAGCTGAGTTTGCACATGATTTTCACACGTTAAACAGTAAAACCCTAAACTCTTTACAAAATTCTAAAGATTGGTTCTGTTAGTCAGGTTTAGTATTACCCCAGAAACTGAACAAGAACCTGCCATGTGACATCTGCTAGTAGCCAAAAACTTAGATACGACAACCCTATTCAAACATTGAATCTTCCGGTAATTTAATCTTGTTTAATCCTTTAGTGATCATCATAGCTATGCCTCGCAGCCTCCTATGTAGAATACTAGCGATGAAACTCTGGAAGCGCAAATTAAACCTTAATTTGTCAACAACGGAAGGAGCTAGGTCTTCCTGGAAGCTCCATTGGCTCGGTCAAGTCATGAAAGTTTTACTATATAACACACATGAGCCATCCCCAACACACTGTCAAACACAACACCAAAAAAAGAGAGAGAGAGAAAATCGTTCTAAGGAATTAGTTCATCTCTGGGGTTACATTCGCAACTGTTACATACAAGGCTTGTTCAGTTCCAGTGTGACATAAGAAGTTTGCTATTGGTATGGAAGCCAAGGGGATTCTCGAAAACATTGCATCTGACGAGGCAGCACTCGAGTTTGTAGAGAGAGTAACCAAAGATGTGTCCACTGTACAGAACGAAGCTCTTCAAAGGATACTGCAGGCAAATAGTGGTATAGACTACTTGGAAAAGTATGGTATCTACGGTATACCGTCCAAGGAAGAATTCAAGAAGCTACCGCTCGCTTCCTACAGCGATATAGAGCCATATGTACAAAGAATAGCCAATGGGGACGAGAGTGGCACTATACTGGGTAGCAGGGTGCATGAGATGCTTACCAGGTATTTCATCTTGACCCTCGACTTTCGTTGACTGGCTTTGCTAACTAGCTGTCGTTGACTGCAGTTCTGGTACATCCGGTGGGAAGCAGAAGCTCTTTCCCAAGGCCGAGGGCTATGATGCCGAGTTCGTCGTGCTTAACCGAGTCGCTAAAGCTGCATTGAACAAGTGAGTTTTTAATGAATATATAAATGTTCATCTTTTGACTGAAACTCACTGTGGCATCGCAGACAAGCACCATACGCTAGCAAAGGCAAGACCCTGCAATTCATATACGTCAGGAAGCCGGGAATAACGTCCGGCGGAGTCATAACGTGCTCCGGACTGAGCGGGTATTTCACCAGCCCTGCATTTCGGAACCGGAAGAGAGACCCGGAGTCTGGATACACCAGTCCAGATGAAGTTATAGTGTGTGTGGATTACCAACAAACAAGCTACTGTCACCTCCTGTGTGGGCTCGCCCAGTCCAGGAGGTGTCGTCTATCGGGGCAGTCTTCGCCTCGACGTTTGTCCGGGGCATGAAGGAGCTCCGTAAGTACTGGAGGGAGATATCCGACGATATAGAGAGGGGCTCAGTGAACACCAACATTGTCTCGGACCTCTCAGTAAAGGATGCAGTGAACAACATACTGAGGCCAAACCCGGTGCTGGCTAACGCCATCCGGTGGGAGTGTTCAAAACAGTCTTGGCGGGGGATCATACGGCGGTTGTTTCCGAACGTGAACCTGGCACATTCCATAGTTACAGGCTCCATGAAGCAGTATGTTCCTATTATCGACTTCTATACTGACGGATTACCAATAGCTTCGTCTCTGTACGCCTCTTCGGAATGCAGCACGCTCGGAGTCAACCTCTCGCCCATCTGCGATCCCTCTCAGGTTCTCTACACTGTCTTCCCTTGTTTCGCTTTCTACGAGTTTCTAGCGCCGGACGGGACTCTGGTCGAGCTAGCGGACGTGAAGCTCGGCCACGAGTACGAGCTGGTGGTGACTACCAAAGGCGGGCTGTATCGATACCGTGTCGGAGACGTGCTCAAGGTCGCAAGCTTCCACAACAGTGCCCCGCAGTTTGCGTTTATGAGACGGGCGGGCGTTCTACTGAGCGTGGACACTGACAAGACTGACGAATTCGAGCTCCATAATGCAGTTGCGAATGGAGCATCAGTGCTGCCAAAGTTCAGACTGTTGGATTACACCAGCAGGGTTGATCTGTGTTCTCAACCTGGTCACTATGTTGTCTACTGGGAGCTCTCCACTGCAGATGGGAACCCGGTGGAGCCGAACTGGATTGGTGCAGAGTCTGAGAACGTACGGTACTGCAGTAACGTATTGGAGAGCTTCCTCTCCACGGTGTACAACCGGAACCGGAGGGAAGGCAGTATCGGACCCTTAGAGATCAAGGTAGTAGAGAGTGGAACTTTTGACAGGATAGTTAACCACGTGGTATTTAGTGGACAAGGGAGTATCGGACAGTACAAGACGCCGAGGTTGGTGACTAATCCTACCATTTTGAGGATTTTCGAGTCTAATGTTGTTATGTCTGTTCGATCGAAGAGCTCTTAATTAGCTATTAGAGATCATTCTTTTTGTAAATATTTATTAATGAAAAAATTTATTCTTCTACGCGTATAATGGAGCATTAGGTCAGTGGGGTATATCGTTACGTAATTGGTGGTGGAGGATGACGTAGATGTGCACGCGTGTGCGCGTGTGTCCTGGAAGAATTGTTGTTCAAGTGAACAACATATAGTGTATGTAAGTTGACTTCTTATTTTGACTTGCAATATTGAAAATAAATTAAAATAAATTCATAAAAAACCTTCACTAGATATCATAGAATTTTTATCTGAATTGCAATGTTGTTTATAACATTATTCTATGTATACATAGGCACGTACGGTGTGTCAGTCTCGAGTATAGAAAAGACAAATAAATAAATAAATAATTTTAATATAAGGTCCAAAAATGTAAAATATGATTTTCTATCGATATATAAGGTCCATAATATATATTATTATAAGCCTTTTTACCATCACACATATATATACACACGTGATTTAAATACATACGTGAATATTAATATTAAACCATTGATCTTGTCAATAACTTCTAGATAAAGACGAATACACTAAAGATAATTGTTAAAGTGTTATTTTAACCATTATTAATTTAAATTGTTAAAATTTTTGAGATTGATTGGACAACTTTGACAATTATAATTTTTTTGGTTTAAGTTTAAGAGTATAAATAATTTATTAAGATATATTCTTTTTTCATATATATTTTATCATACCTTAAATATAGAATATTCTTAATAATTTTCTATAATATTATTTTTTTCAAATAAATTAAAATTGAACTAGTACTCCTAACTAAACTCTAGATTAATCCAATTAGAATATATCTTTGAATATTATTAGAATATTTTAAAAGTTTATTATTATAATTTCTTAACAAAAAATAAAACCTATTCTAAATTAAACTATTGAATCAAAAATTATTTTTTTATATATACTTTACTGTTATGAGAATGATAAAGAAAATTAAAAAATATTGTATTATTAAGTTTTAAGTTACATGTGTGGACTGTATTAATAAAATATTGGATTTCATTAATTTAATTAAGATTAACCCAAGGGCATATGCCTCGAAAAGTTAAGTATTGAGTTGCATAAATAGAAAATATTATTAAAATTTTAAGTTTTAAAATTTAAATTTAAATTATTTTTATTTTTATATCTTCAATTAAATTTAAGATTGAAATAAATTATAAGTTATTAAAAAAAATACTATATTATCGGTTATAATCATTACAAAAACGGAAATTTTTACTTGAGTATCAAGTCAAAAATTAATTTACTAATTTATTTATAGTGTATCCACGTACTTACATTACATTACATATTTACATTAAGTGCATAAACATAACGTACCATAATAATAAAATAACATTACATATTTTTTATTTACACTTTCTCGTTAACCTAAATAGTAAAATGCAAAATAAAATTGTTAATTTTAAATGATAACCTCAATTTAAAATTTGGATACTCCATAAGTTTTTAACTACTTACACTTGTTATAAAAAGATGTGTCACCAAAGTAAAAAAAGAAGCTGTAAAAATCTTGTAACTAGCAAATGGAAAACTAAACCAATGGTAGAAAAATAATTTTTTTATTTTAATTGGTTGAGGCAATTAACCACCCGCTAGTGGAAAGTAGGTCTTAATAATAAATAAGAATATTTTATTTTGTTTTATTATGATGTAGATACATATAAGAAGATCTAAATGAAAGTATCATAAATATTCTAATAAAAACTTAAAGTATAGATAATAAGCAAAATATTAATAAGAATGAGCAGAAGTGAAATTAAGAACTGACTTAAAATTATTATAAATATAATGAGTAACTAATTTAAGATTGCTACAAATAAGAATAATTAACAATTGTTATAATTGATCACAAAAATATAAAGGGAAAATTTCATATATATCAACTTAAATTTATCATATTTACATATATACTTTTTAAAATTTTGAATTTACAAATATACTTTATGAAAGTTTTAAATTTATATTTATACTTTTGAAAAACATTTAAATCTTGTATTGTAAATTTTAAATAATAATATTAATAAAATTATGTATTTAACTTATAACATATTTAGAATTAAATTAAATAATATTTATTAATGGTTAAATATTTAAAATGTTATAATAATAAATGTTAAGAAATAATATTTTTTTTAAAAATAATTATATTATATTGAAGTATATGTGTTTAATTGATTGCATTTTAGAACTAAATATAATAACATATCAATTAATTATGAATTATTCTTGATTTTTAAGAAAATATTTTTTAGTTTAATTTTAAAGCCTATAAAGTTTTAAATTGAATCATGGGTAATTATGTAAATCTAAAATTTCAAGGAATGTATATGATATATATGAAATTTCTCTTAAATTAAACTAAAATAGTTTTGTTTTTAAATCAATGAAATTTCTCTTAAAATGATTAATTTATATTAATTTCAAAATGAAATCAACTAAACATATAGATTACAATATAATATAACTATTTTTCTTAATATTTTTATTATGACATTTTTAGGATTTAAGAATTAATAAATCTTTTTTATTTCATTCTTAATATATTATAATTTAAGTTTTATTAATATAAAAATTCAAATACAAGGATTGAAGCTTTTCAAAGGTATAAGAGTAAATTTAAAACCTTGGCAGGTATATATGTAAATACAATAAGTTTCAGAGCTATATATGAAGTTTCCTAAATATAAATAATGATTACTATAAAAAAAAAAAATAAATAAATATTTTAATTTCTGATTATGTTACTCAATTCTCTTTCATATTATTTTCTCATTTCTAGACTCATGTTATTATGTTATGTATGTATGTATGTATATTCTAGATTTAATATCCCATTGTTACGTTGAAAAATTAAATATTTCAGTGATATGTTCTCTAATTAGTATTACTATTGCGTGCTTTAGTTACTAATGATAGTGCTTGTTTTTTGGATTTAACACTGAGTTGCATCATCACTGCCTGTTGCACCAACAACACCATTGTCATCGCTGTCGCCACCTTCGTCGTGACTAGAACGCTGCAATTCCATAATAATGAAAGAAGAAGAAAAATTTAATATCGATTCATATTATGTGCGTTTGTGATGAGTCCTGTCTTTGCCTAATCCTTGGTTCATGCTATGAAACTCTGTGAAAGAAAAATTCATTATATAAATAATATCATTTGTGTTTAAATAATGTGCATAATACAGAGCTGCTTGAGCTTGTCTTGAGGTGTGAGCGTGCTGCACGGACACGTACGCATGTGTTTCCTAACCCACCGCCGCTATATATAAATAAATATAAGACGTGCTTTGTCTTCACCATACCGAACAAACCACACAAAATTATGTATTACGCAATGAAATAAAAGCACACCACGAACGTACCTGAGACTGAAAGGGTAGTTTACTCAATGAAGCTCATATATTCCAAAGCAGTATGTTCCTATTATCAACGTCCTTACTGACAGTTTAGTAATCTTCAGAATGCAGCACGCTTGAAGTTAACCTCTCCCCCATCTGTGTCCCTTTTGAGGTTTTATCAGTAAGAAAGTCGATAATAGAAACATACTGCTTCAAGAAACCTCACGAGCTCATAAAATTCACTTGTTTGATGCAGCTTTTGCAACTCGATTATGATCTGCATCGCAACCGTCGGTCTTTCTGCTTGCCACCGCCGGAAGCGTAAGAACAATAGTTAGCTGATCAACACCTGTCAATGTCAGAATTGAAGTACCCACTCTCGTTCCCATGCAATTCTTTCTGCACAGGGATCTATATCACTATGGGAAGTGAATGGTAGCCTTCTGAAACTCCTCCTTGGCAGTATCCCATGCATACCGCATGTTTCCAAGTACCACTGCTCGACTGCAGTATCCATTTAATTTGAATTAAATATTTCACTGCGAGGCATATATACGACCGAATTTATATAACAGAATTTCACTACTTGACTGACTTTCACCATGTGTTTCTAAGAAGAAGACATAGCTCCTTCGTTCAAACCTATTAAATTTCTGATTAAGTCAACTAAGCATAGCATTGCCACTCATATGACAGCATACACTATATTTTGCGTCGATCATACATACTTATTCAGCGTTTGAATACGGTTGTCGTATTAGGACACATACGCGTAGCTTGTAAGATGTGAACACACAAACGTTCAGTCAATTTATAACAATGTAACGTGTCTTTTTAATACAGCGCGAGGGTTTCTAAGAAAAAAAATTATATTTATATATATTTAAAAATATATACATGTCTATGTAAATAATCAAATCCTTCTTCATCATATTTTACTGGAAAAAAATTACAATTTTATCAAAATAAAAATTAAACCTTTTAGTTTAATCTAATTCATGTTAAAACTTTGACTTTAAAAATCTTAGAGAGGCTGCGTGAAAGTTTAGCGTAACTAACTACAAGGCGTATCTCTTAACCAAGATAGAGCAGTTCACAATATAGAATGGGGGAACGCTTTCGCCCCCTTTTGTATTAGTAGTAATTAATTAAAACTTAATTAATAAATAAATATTAAAAAGAAGGGTATTTAAAAAAAAATTATATATTCAAACTCATGTATATAGATGAAATGCATTAATTCTGAAGGTCTTTAATTTATAATTCAAAATGCATATAAAATCTTTTAAAATAATTAATTTAATTAATTATGATTAAAAGGATTGTGAAAAGTAACCCTTACGTATCTTATACCTTTCCAATTCATACCTTCAATTCACCAATAGCATCAATGGCTTTTCTTTGTTGAGTTGCTTCTTTAGAATCTAGCATTGAGAAACTTTCTGTAATCTGGACAAGGATGCCTTAAACTACACATAGGTTAAGCACTAGCAAGGTTCTAATAAACATATACAGCATTACAACTCCGAAACTGATCTATATCACTAGATGGAGTATATGCATGTGTATATATATCGCATACAGACAGATGGTATCTGTAAGACATATTCCGTAAGCTGCTTGTGTCTCAGAAGCTCAATAAGAAGTGGAGCAAGACTGTCTAATCTGGAAGAGTTAATTAGATTGTGACGTATACCTCTATATATAGGTAGTTACTTATGGAGAACTACCATATGTAGTTATAAAGGAAACTGTATAAATAGTATCCATAAATACAAAAACATAGGTTAGTTGATATTCGGTTTTGGCTTGTGCTTTAATACCTTTCACAACATGGTATCAGAGCCAAGAACAATAGCAGTTCAAGGGTCATAGGAAGCAGCAAGTGCAGTTCGTGGAACGTTATATCCTCAAGAACAGTTAGTTAGTGACAGACATACTTGAGAACATGATGACAAGCCACAAATCAATCCCAATTTTGGTCTTTGATGGGCATAACTTTAAGAATTGGCAGCGGGAAATCTTGTTTGTTATGATGCGTGACAATTGTTTACGAATTGCAGATGAGTGAGGTGAAACCTCAAACGAACCCAGAAGATTGGCAGGTTCGACATGACAAAGCGTTGTCACTAATGGGGATTGGGCTTGGTAGGCATCACCTAGATCTAAGCAAGTCAACTTCCGAGAATTGGACAAGTTGAAGGCGATTTTTGACAATCAGGCACGGAAGGAGAGATCCGTGGTATCGCTGAAAAGAAAGTTTTTTAAGCTCGAGTTTGGTCCCACAGAACCAGCATCTGTGTTCCTAGGAAGAATGAAGTCCATTCTTGCTCAGTCACTGCTCTCGGACAGACCATTTCAGATATAGACAAAACCACGGTGCTTCTCGGGGCCTTGACTAGGCCAGACCACGTGACTCTCAAGACGACACTGGAGAATACATCAGGGATGTCTTATCAGCAAGTCATCAACCATGATCCAAATCCTCAAGCAGACATAACCAGCGGTACGGTGGGACATTCTCAAGTCCTCTTCACTTCGAGCCAATTCGAAAAGAAAACCAACTTCAATCCACAGTCAGTGAGGAGTGGGAGCAGTGCTTCACACTATAAAGGTAGCAGTAGCAACAAATAGGCAGGACATTCCACGTCAAAGCTTGGACTGTGCAACTACTGCAAGAAGATGGGGCATTTTGCCAAGAGCTGTCCGGACAAGGCAGCAGGAAAACCACGAGCAAGCGAACTGAAGAACAAGGGCAATCAGCGGATGGCCCTCATGGTAACCACTAACCTCAGTCCTTTCGAGGAAGAAAATATCCTCTGGTTGGACAGTTGTGCCAATGTTCACTGTACTCCAGTATTTGCCGCTTTTAAGACATATCAGGCAATCCCAGTGGGAGAAGGAGTCTACACGGGAGATCATCGACCATTGAGCATTGCAGGAGTCGGGACAGTAGAGATTCAACTCCAGAACGGTGAGATTGTCGACTTCGACAGGTTCACTATGTCCCCACACTCAGCGAAACTCTTATCTCGGTTGGGAAGATAGCAGATGCCGGTTGGAAAGGTCAAATCGATAAGGACAAGATCACTTACACTGACAAGCAAGGAACCATAGTAGCACGTGGCCAGAGACATGCTGGGAACTATAGGTAGACGCCACATTGGTGATACCCAAGAAGAAGATCTTCTCCACAACTCTTCAACGATGGCATCAACGATTGGGACATGCAAACGAGGCAGCGATTCGAGCTGTAGCTCGGGACCAGGACCAGCTTTCAGACTTTCAGGTACTTAGAGACAACCTTGAGTTCTGTGAGGCATGCTGTTTTGGAAGACAACATAGGCAACCGTTCCCCAGTAAGGGCATCTGCTGTAAGACCACTCAACCTCTAGAATTAGTGCACACAGACGTGTGTGGACCAATGCATGTTCAGTCATTGAACAGAAGGAGGTATTTTGTGACGTTTATAGATGATTATACTCGTTACACAGTGGTGAAATTCTTGATTAACAAATCAGAAGTAGCAGAAATGTTTCGGCTATATAAGATTGCTGCAGAAAACGTGTGGCAGAATTTGAAAATCCGCGTACTTAGGAGTGATAGAGGTGGGGAGTATCAAGCAAGTGTGCTCAAGAAGTTGTGCGAAGAATCTGGGATTCAGCAGCAGTTTACAGCCCCATACTCAGCTCAGCAAAATGGAGTGGCGAGAGAATGAATCGACTCTAGTGGAGACGACAAGATGCATGCTTATGCATGCAGGAACACCGCTCAATTATTGGGCAGAGGCCTTAAGCACAGCCAGCTACATCCGGAATCGACTTCCTGCAAGCAGCATTGGTGGAGAAGTTCCATTCACCCGGTGGACTGGGAAGCGAGTCAGTTTGAAACACCTCCGTGTGTTTGGGTGCCTGGCATATGCACAGTTCCGACGAACTCCGTCGTAAGTTGGAGCAGAAGAGTAACATGTATATCATGGTGGGATATTGCCATGAGAGCAAGGCATATAGGCTTTACGATCCCACTCACCAGAAAATTGTTGTGAGCCGAGACGTTAAGTTTAATGAGGATATGCTTTACAAGGATAGGTTTACAGTTCAAGTTAATCCGACGGTTATATTCTTGAGGAAGAGCAGCCACAGGATCCACCAGCACATGGGCCTGATCCAGGCGGATTGGGGAAGATCCAAGACTGCAGATTGCAGCAGATCCAGATCTGAGTGAGGAGGAGCACGAAAGTGAGGAGGAGATTCCTCCACTTCAGCAAGCACCTCCGCAGGTACCTAATCCATCCGACCCATCAACACAATCACGAGAAGTGGGAGAATTAGCTACAAGTCACGAAAGGCAAGAGAAGCTGATGAGTCTTCAACCTCCTTCTTCACCTCCAGGTATCCTCGGGAGCCCCGGACAGTGCATGAGGCGATGCAATCACAGGAGGCAGAATGGAGGGCTGCCATGGAGGAGGAATATGCTTCTCTCCTCAAGAACCAGGTTTGGGAGCTTGTTACTCTTCCCCACATCGCCACACTGTAAGTACCAAGTGGCTATTCAAGAAGAAGCTGGATGTGAGGGTGAAGTACTCGATACAAGGCTCGGTTTGTTGCACGAGGTTCTCACAAATCGCTGGAGTTGACTTCTATTCACCAGTGGTGAAGATGGCTTCCATTCGTCTCATTCTTCAGATAGCAACTAGCTTGAATCTGGAGGTTCACCAGCTTGATGTAAAGACTGCTTTCCTGTATGGAGAGCTGAAGGAGGAAGTCTACACTACACAGCCTGAGGGATTCGTGGTGCAAGGACAGGAACACAATGTTTGTCGTCTTCGAAAGGCCCTATATGGCTTGAAGCAGTCACCACGAGCCTGGTATGATCATGTAGACAGGTTTCTCACCTCCATCGGTTTCCAGAAGTCCACTACAGATGGAAACGTATATGTCTTTCGGCAAGGAGTGGACTTTGTACCTGGCATTATATGTTGATGACAACATCATGGCTGCAAGCCAGTTTTGGCTTGTTCAATTCTTTGAACACCAGTTTTGATCTCAGTTTGAGATCTGTAGCCGGCGACCTATGCTATTGTTTGGGCATTCATGTGTTCCGGGATAGAGCTGTAGGGGTGATTCAGCTATCTCAAGCACACTATGTGCAAGAGATACTTCAGAAGTATGACATGGCCGACAACAACCCTCAGCACCCCCATGGACGTACACACACAACTTTCAAAAGATCAACAGCGACGTCTGAGGAGGAGAGACGAGTCATGGCACAGGTTCCTTATAGGCAGATAGTTGGTTGTTTGTTATATCTAGCCATTTCCACTCGACCAGACTTGGCTTTTGCAGTCGGAGTGGTTTCCAAGTTTGTAGAGAATCCAGAGAGGCTCATTGGACAGCAGTCAAACATATCTTACGATACTTGCAAGGCATAGTCAGGTTTTGTCTCACATATTCAGCTAGTGGGAGCTCTACAGGAGATCACATGGTAATGGATCTAGTGGGTTTCACAGATTCAGATTGGGCAGGAAACAGGGAGACCAGGAAGTCCACTTCAGGATATGTGTTTCTTTTGGATGATGGGCTTATCAGTTGGATGAGCAGATTGCAACGAGTGATTGCACTCTCCTCGATGGAGGCCGAGTACATTTCAGCAACAGAGGCAGCCAAGGAAGCAACGTGGTTGATGAAGTTGCTGAAGGACATGGGAATTTCATTTCCAAGGCCGATCACAATTTATTGTGACAGCACTAGTGCCATAGCTACTTCAGAGAACCCCAGACATCATGACAAAGTCAAGCATGTTGATGTGAAGTACCACTTCATCCGACAAGAGGTTCAAGCCAGAAACATCAAGCTCAAGCATGTGTCTACTATCGAGATGGTTGCAGATATTATGACCAAGGCCTTGAGCAGGGATAGTTTCTGGCGACACCGGTCTCGAATGACCATCTTGAACTCTCACGGCTGAGTGGGAGTGTTGAGATATCCAGCGTGGAGTCCAAGCTGGAAGAACAGTTATATATGGTTTAGGCCATATATAGCTTAGGCCCTATATACTTATGGAGAACTACCATATATAGTTATAAAGGAAACTGTATAAATAATATCCAGAAATACAAAAACATAGGTTAGTTGATATTCAGCTCGGCTCTTGCTTTAACACCTTTTCACAACAGCACCAATTGACAAAGGAATGATACCAGACAGCTTGTTGAAAGCAAGATCGATGATTGTTGTTGTCATCAAGCTCCCTATATCTGGTGGAATGGATCCCGAAAGAGAATTATGAGAAAGATCCAGTGCCTCAGACAAACCGCTGAGATTGTGCAAAGGTGGTATGCTACCTATGAGCCTATTGTGGGAAAGGTCGAGGCTGCTCAATCTGGTAAGGCTTCTAATGCTCACCGGGATACTACCTATTAGTAGATTTGAGCTGAGATTCAGGCTGCCAAGCAGTTGAAGCTTGTTGACCCCAGCAGGAATCGAACCATTCAGCATGTTCTCTGCGAGGTCCAAAGAGACCAAGGTTCTGACAATCGAAGAGCTCCACCGGTATATTTGACCTCAGAGAATTTGCGAATCTGAAGCTGCTGAAGCCTTCCAAGGGAATGTGGAATTGCACCCGTGAGTGCATTGCTAGCTAAACTCAGATACGTGACACTCGAGAGATTGCGAGTTCGTTCGGTATCTCTCCAGATAACCGATTGTGAGTGAGTCCGAGCTCATTTAGATGCGAAAGACCCGCCTATGCTCCGTAGTAAGTGTCCATCTAGATTATTGTAACCCAGTCCTAGATCCTCCAAGTTGGTGCAGTTGAAGATAGAGTTTGGAATGCTTCCTACCAGATTGTTGTATCCAAAGTGGACAACTCTCAAGTTTGATGCGTGTCCAATCTCAGGTGGTATTTCTCCACTCATGTTGTTATGGTCTAGAGAGAGGTGGAAGAGGCTTGTGCAGTTTCCAAACCCGGCTGGAATGCTTCCAGTAAACTCGTTGTACACCATCCAAGAGTGACTTGACAGATCCAATCTGAGATGGAAGAGCTCCCGTGTGTCGGTTCCCCATGGAAGTGAGGCGCTCAAGCCTAGAGCAGTTAACAATGGAACTCGGTATGGAGCCAATGAGGTTGTTACGAGAGAAAGTGGCTTCGACAAGATGCTGCAAGCGACCAATCTCTGTGGGTATTTCGCCGACCAAGTGATTTTCACTGAGTAAGAGGACTTGTAGCTTCGTGCAGTTGAGGAGAGTCAAAGGGATGCTTCCAGTGAGGGAGTTGTCATCCAGCAGGAGGCTCCGAAGTTCATGTAACATGCCCAGCTCTGGAGGATGCCTCCACCAAGCTTGTTGGAGGACAAGTTGAGATGAGAAAGGAAAGTCAAGTTACTAACAACAGGCATAATTCTTCCTCGTAACTCGCTACTGTTGAGGTGGAGAGACGAAACTCTACCCTTAAGGCATTGGATTCCCGCCCAATTGCAGAAGTTACCTACTCTATCTGTCCAGGACGAAAGAACACCTTGCCTCCTTAATGCTTAAGAGCGCCTCTGCATCCTGCGAGATTGACAGGCATGTTGGAATCATGAACCATAACAAGATTGAAGATTGGAAAAGAGTCAAGAAGCCATTGGCAACAAAAGAGCAGTCATCATGTGTGTGTGTGTTGTGTGTATAGAGACATACAGTCCTTATGCATGCGTGTGAATGCGTGTGGAGATTGATCAAATGACCCAACTGAGAAATGTACCTGATATCACTTTCAGAAGCACGACCGGTCCCGTTCGAGGTAGGGATCAGATCTTATGAACTGCCGCTGACATAAATTCCTATCCCAAGTACATACACTCTTTAAACAACTCTAACACGACACGTAGTGACCTATACAATGAGAGTAGACTCCACATACTGTTCATATGTATGTATGTGAAGTGCATTAAGAATTGTACCAGTGAGTACTCTACCCTTGTAACCTGAACTGTGATAGAAAACTGTATGTTAAGGATTTTGAATCCTCTAGCTGATTTTCCTCTCTTCAACAACAACTCATGGGAGTTGAAGGCAACCCGCCTGAGCATGGATTAAAGAGGAAGGTGAGGGACATGAAATTGAACACAACAAAGAAAGAGAAGAGGAGCAACACATAGATGATGAAGGTAATCCTTGCAACATGACGCAAGGTGGGTGAAACCAGTTCAAAAGTATTATTTGTAGAACACAGTGCTGCTCGAAAGTCTATGCTAACCAAGAACACATCTTTTTTAAAGTTGCAAGAACATGGAAAGAAGGATCAAACCAAAATAAAATTGACTTTAGATTTTATATGTAACACAATACATAATCAAAACCTTCAATTGTTTATTAGATATTGTCATTCAAATATGGCCATAGGTGAACCTCAATTGAAGGGCACATTCATTTTCTCCATGTTCATCTCCTCATTCATCCCAATGCTTCCCAATCTAACTAATAAACAAGCGAAGGATCTAATGAACTAGATTTGGATAACAATTTCATGAAAAATAAACATTAGTTTCATCAAACAAAAACACTACAGACAACCCTCATGACCTTATAATCATGCGACACCCAAAAATTGTATGGCCTTATATTGAGAGCCCAACAAGAAGGTATAAGATTAAAAAAATCAAGTGGGAGATTAGTACTTCCTATTAATTTAAAGGAAAAAAGAAAAAACTAAGACAAACCCATTACAGATATGGAGGTCAAAGCAATTGCATGTTTAAACAACATATAAAGGGAAAACTACATAAGATGTGGTACAAAGGAATTGCTGCTAACTAAAAGGAAAAAGATCTTACTTGCTAATGCTCTCATTCAAGCAACTTATCATTTTGTTGTTTCAACTTTGCCGATATCGTTGTTTTTTCTCCATATGTGTTTGTCTCTTGTCCCCTCCGAACCCAATGGCATCCATTCAATTAGGTGAAGAAGAACGCAAAAGAGAATGAGGAAAGATAATAAAACCCTAGGGTTCCTAGGCGATGGTCAATCCATGTAATTGCTATTAGCTTAGATATCCCGTCAACCAATGCTTAATTTAATACATGGAAACAATTATAATTAATCGATGGACGGTTGGTCATTTGTTAACAAGTCAAAATGCATGACATGATATCTCGAGCAAAAGCATTGTTGCACTACACAATTCAAAGCAACTTTTCCAAGTGTAGAGGCGAGATAACCTTGGCATGAAAGAACATTGCCTTACCATTGAGACAGTTGGAGTGGTGAAGGATCAAAAATTAGAATTATGATAGAGACTATGCCTCATGTCTGTTGAGGATTAAGGACTTTGGAGTTCATCCAAAACGTGAGGTTTTTGTGGTCACTATAGACAGTAGTGGCGTGCAATGAACCTTCTATGAATCATTGCCACTCCTCAAACGAGTTGACAAACAGCAATAACTCTTTGTTGTAGATATTGTTAGTCATTTTCAAAACTTAGTAACAAACTAAGGTCCACGATATTGTCGGACCATAAATGTGTCATCATGACTAGGGGCCCTTTCATAAACACCAATTGGCCCTTTGCCTAGTTGGCTTAAGGGGAGAGGGAAAGGTTGTGACAATAAAGTCGGAAAACCTTCTTAAGCACCAGTTCTATTGTGTCTTCACTTGTAATGGACTTTGTGCATGGGAGGAGATGAGCTATCTTAGAGAATCTGTTCACAAGCTGCATCAAACCCCTTAGATCATGAAAGATCGGTGATGAAGTCCACGGAGATTGACTTTCAAGGACTAGTTGGAATCGACAACAAATAAACAATCCATATGAACAATAGCAAGGGACCTTTTGATTGGTAACAAACATTACAAGTGAAAATAAAGTTTGCTAATTACATTTGAAGTTGGGGCCACTGGTAATTTTGCATAACCAACTCAAATGTTTCGTGGGTGCCAAAATAGATTATCATGACAAACTTGCAACACTTGAAGATAACATGAGCCATCTGGAACATAAATAAAATTGTTGTAGAGCAATAACCCATTTTAAAACTTGAACCGATTGTAGTTACCATGGTTGTATTGTGAACTGGGATTTGAGGCTCAGTTAGGAGCAATATGACTCAAAATATCTTGAGCAAGTGGATTTGTTTGTAATGTCGTATAAATCATATCAAGAATGCAAGAATCCACTAGATCTTGCATCACCTTAGTATCCATCAACTTTATTCGGTCTGATCCTAGAAGAACCTATGTTGTTGGTCAAATGTTGAGTCACCGGGACAAGTAGCCAAGTAGGATCATCAGGATAGAGCATTATTAATTACCTATTGCGAACCTAATTGATATGTAATGATAAAGTTGAACCATGCTAAGAACTCAACAAAATAATCAACAACTCAAAACTGTCAATTAGAAGTACATAAGATTCTTGTGGTCATTTTAGATTATTATTCGTGTGGCAAACCCTTTGGAAGTGTGTTCATTTCTCAAATGAATCCACAATAGCCAACAATTCTTTATGATGTATCTCGTAATTGATCTATAATGCAAAAACTTGCAGGAGTGAAATGTTATTGGGTGTTGACCATCTTCACTGACTTGGGATAGGATGTTACTAAGTGCAAAGATTGATGCATTAGCCTCGATGACAAAAGGTTTGTCAAGATTGGGTGAGTCAATATTGGAGCATAGGTGATAGCCTACTTCAAGGTGTTGAAAGTAGCCTTCACTCTAATATTCACACAAACCTTCTGTGTGAATTTGGTGAGTGGTAGCATGATTTTGGAGTAGTCTTTACAATACAAATGGGTAAAGCCAAGAAAATATTGAACATCTCATATAAATCATGGAAACTTGTCAATTTTGTTACGGTGAATGCTCTAACCTTCAAAATACGTATGTTTAAGAGATGAACCAACACAACCCTACATATAGGATAGATGAGATGGCATGCTAAGGTGGCAAGGAGTGGATCTCCAACACTCCCCCTCACTCCAGACACCAAAAGAAATTGATCTCACAGCTCAACAAAGGTTATCAACTGGTGCTCTCTCAGCACTCTCAGCTCTTGTGGATTTCATGTGTATGTGTATGTAGAAACATAAAGTTTTGGCTTCTTGTCAAAGTTTCAATCTACAAAAACCTTTCTTATGCTCTCAATAGTGTGGAGAATGTCTTGGTGTTAGCTCCTCCTAGTAGCTACTCACCTATAATCAGTTGTTCCTGTAGCATCACTCAAATGAATGAGGTCTCCTCTATGTATAGGGTTGATCTACACAATAGTGTGTGCAGAAAAGTCATTAGAATCAGCTCCTCTTACAAGTCATCCCATTTTCTAGAGCAGCGCCTGCACATAGTGATTGGTAACGAGAAGCCTCCTTGGGCTCCTTTATGGAGGTTATTTTGCAGCTATGATTGCTTCTACAACACCACTCTTTACTCGTTGTTAGGGCACCACACCTTGGTGCTCCTTGAATGCTACTTGATCACTAAATCTAGTGACTAGCAATTTGCTCTTTGGCAAGCAGCTCCCTTAGCTGCAATGTTATGGTGCTACCCATTAATCATAGTGCTCTCATTAGAGTCTTACATGTTGCTGGTCAATCACCATCCAACTCTGCCCTTCTATCCTAGGGATCTCATGGTTTTCAGTTTAGCAAATTTAAACATCCGCCAACGATTGCTTGTGCTTTAGGGCTAAATTAGTCCATCACCACAACTTTCTATGCTCTATTGCATCCTAAGGTTCATGGCCTAACACAACCCAATCTAGGGCTCTTTTGTCATCTTGCAAACTCACCAAATTCTAGCATCTTGTGGTTCTTCATCATCTTTTGTTGGCCTCCTCAATATCCGTTGCTAAAAAAAATGCATATGTACAAGAGATGAACCGACACAACTCTACATCTAGGATAGATGAGATGACATGCTGAGGTGGCAAGGAGTGGATCTCCAACAAATTTTACACATTTCTCACCTTGGCAGGATATATTTGAAACTCCTTTCAAAAATATGATGTACTCCAGGAACTCCACATAGTCTTGTTCAAAACTACATTTATCAAGCTTGACAAAAAATCATGATCTCACAATTTCTACAATACTTTTCAAACCTACTCTTTATGCTCCTTCAATGTCTGGAATATATGAGGATGTCGTCAAAGTACAAAATCACTAACACATCCAAGAACTCTCAAAAGATGTTGTTGGCTATGTGTTGAAAATAGCTAATGCATTGGTGAGACAAATGTCATAGTTTTTACTATGACTCGACCCTTTACTTTGGGGTTTAACTGTTGTTACCTATCGAGTTGTGTGGTGAACCCTAGTTGTAATGAGAAACAACCCCGCTTAGTGCACTTAGGTGTTTAGGGTAGTCCGGCCGGTTGTCACTAGGTACCTCGAGAAACTCTAATGCACGTTTGTAACTAAGTGGGCATGATACGTGAAAATGGGAATATAAAATAAATTACTAATTAATACTTAAGTTTTAATTTCATTTAATTAATATGTAATTAAGCCTTAAATATTAATTAATTAATTAATTAATCCTTCAATAACCTTACTTAGTAAGGAATATTCCTAAAATATCTTAGAATATTCATATTATTCTAAAAATAGTTTACAATAATAAGAAATACTATCAAACATAATTACAAATGAAATCATTTCTTATCAACATGTTAATTTATTTATAAATACTTTCTTCCTAACCATACAGAGAAATCTCCTCATTTTGTCTAAATCATCACTCTCCGGATTAATCAAATCATTTTGGTCAATATCTTGATGTTGTTGCCACCACTTAACACTCTCACGAATGCAATTGGGAGTTGCCATCCTTGTTAATACATAAGATGTAATAAGACCAGGTCTGCATAAAGGCTCATCTAAAAATGACGTTCCTTAAGAATAATATTATAAAGCGCCCGGTTGCTATCCTTCATTTTATAAAATTCAAAATCACGAGAAAGAAAAGCTTCAGGAAATGTTTGATACGGTGGATACTGCTCACAAAATTTTCGAGATTCTTCTTTCTGAGGCACGTATCCAAGTAGTTCACTAGCTCATCCATGATATCGGTATCAGAATATGGATCGAAAGTGATTGGATGAATACAAGCAATGTTTTGGTTGAGCATAGCCTTCTGAGGAGAGTCGTCTACACTAAGATATGTGCATTCTTCATTATCCTTAAGCGACTGATCTCCCCATGAGTCCCAATTATTCTTTCATTCTTGAAGAAGTATGGCTTGCTTTCCTTTCTTATATTGTGAAATTCGAGAGGTTTATAACACATTCGCTGGTCAAAAATCCAATCTTTACGAATCACCTCTTCTGCAACACTACAATGTTTCTTAAGCAAATTCAACAGCGGTGTTAAGTTTGAATCTGCATGCATGACCAAATCCCCACAAGCGCACCCATCTCCTTAAGCTTTTGAAAGAGACGATCCAACCCTGGACGAAAAATAATATCATATCGAAATTTACCATGACAAGGAATGAAATCTCCTTGTTTGATTTCTTTTTTCCTATCCTCGGGCCTTTGTCGATGAAGCAGAACACCATTGACATCCAACAACACAATATGGCCATGAGTAACATGGATAGCGTTGCCTCTTGAATACTTTGCAAATCACTTGTTTGCTCCCTTTCACATTTATCCGTTGACACTATCTCGTTGCCTATCCCTTCATCATTTAATTGTACATCATCCTTACAAGATTCAGATATTGCATGCGCTGAAGAAATTGATTTCGGAACTGAAGCCAAAAAATGATGATGAAAAAACTGAAGTGGCCCCCATGGTAACGATGTTTTGAGCTGCATTATTATCCATTTCCTGCATGAACTCTGTCATTCTGACATGTGGCACAAGAAATTGTCGCCAAACCCCTCTCTTACCTCATGCAATGCTGAAAATCCATGTTCTCAATTGTTTCATTACATCTGCAAAATGATATTAGCTGACCTTAAAATTATCAAGGTATATTATTTACCTTGTTAATGTGTGACCCATGTTTGAACTAAAAGCTTCATTAATCCTTGAGAATTTATTTTCTGTACAAATATAAACGAAATATACAAAAATGCCTTATGTTACACTCATTTACAACTATTCGTCACTCTAAGAACTCATTAACAATTCTTCTTCGCTATTACCTTCTGAGTGAGGCGAAGAAGGTCTAAGCCGCTTGTGAGATGGTTCAAGATCTTCGTATCTTCTATTGATGTTTCCATGGGTAATGGAGTGTGAATGTTCTGTACTCCTCGAGATAACTTCCGGTCTAATATCTGATTGAAGTTCGTCCTCAGACTCCGACATTGAACCAGATTCGTCTTCAGAGCTATCGCACTTATCGGAGGGAACTTTCTCAAATACTCCTTGTATGGATTCGTTGGGGTAGTCAGTTGAGAACCTATCTATCCACTTGTTCAGGTCCTCAACCATGGTCTTATCCTTTTCAACGGCAAACACAATGTATCCCGAAGGTAACACTCCTTCAAGACGGACCCCCTAGTGCAGTAGTCAAAAACCCACGCATCACTGTGAGGACCCCTGATCAAGTTGACGATGCTCCGTGCCGCTTGACTTGTAATGTTTGGATAACGTACATTGCCGAATACGTCACTCTCAGCTATCGGTGTATCGGATGGAGGTTCAGGGCCGTTGGAGTGCAAACAGATGCCTGGCCAGTCATTTGGAAGTTTGAAATTGTTTGGCGCATTCCTAACAACCAAGTGAACAACCGAATCAATGCACTTCGGATCAGCATCATTCATATAAAATCCTGTCCAACGATGTTTATTCCTCTTGGCAAAGGCGAAGGCAAAGGTATCGGTGACATGAGCAAGAATCAAGAAATAAATACCTGAAAACGTAGATATCAGTCAAGAGTGCAAGTATGAATTCAATAATAAATACCTTCTTTGTACATGCTTGCACGGCTAAGTTTCTCCACCAAATCCTCTAGTCGTCGTCTGTCGAAGGATTTTTTGACACCCGCCGATCCATCACGAACAATTGAAACGGTTTCCTACAAGCAGTGATGGTACCCCATAAAGTCTCCGAATCCAACAACAAACATCTGTAGGGCTTGTCGTGATTCGTAGCATCCTCCTTTATAAGGTTCAACTCGGTTCTCCGCTGCTGAAGGACTGCCATAAGAGAAGGCGTCATCGCAATGTTCTCCTTTTTGGCGTTGGCGTGCAATAGATTCTTGCCCAGATCTTCCGATTGATTCACCCATTCGACAAGCATATCATCGTTTGTCACATGCAAATATTTGCTGACCTCTTCGTATGTTGAAGCCGAGGTCCAACCCAGTTTGTGGCAGTGTATTCCCAACCACTCCTTGAAGTGCCTGACCGTCTTCAACTCCATTGCCTTGAGATGAAAAGGAGAGGGGCTGCTGTTGTTAATCTGTAATTTGCCATCAATCACCAAATCAGCCAAGACTTCCATCTCCTCCATCGTTGTTCCATTTAAAGGCTTCAACCATGTGAGCTTGAAATCGTTGTCTACATCCTTTATAGATTGAACAGACTTAGCCTTCGGCGTCTTACTGGGTTTCTTTGCAGACTTCTCTGAGGGCTCCTTCACTTGTCTGCTTCTTCTTCAGTGTTCCTTTTGCAAAGGATTCCATAATCCCCAACCATTTGGCAAAGATCCTATCCTCGGGACAAGAAATCAACATCAAAAAAGGATGTTTCCTTCCCGCCCACCTGGGCAAAATCAACTGCTACAATTTCTTCAACTCTCTGAAAAAAAAGACAGATTAATATACCGGCGAGATAAATCCCGCCCAAACAATTTGCTTACCCGGTAGTCGCAGATTGTGTATTCCTGCGGTAGCTCTTTGTGGTCGCTGAAGAGATTCCCACACGGCTCGCGTGTGTTTGAACTTCTCCCATATTTTGCTGTTGTAGTGGTTGGTGTCTGCAGCGTCCCATTCCGCCGATAACTTATGGTACTGCTCGATTGTGAGATTCGGCTTCGCTAAAAACGCCGATCTTTTCGTCAGCTTCTCACGGGTATGCTCGGAAAGTTTTGTTGCCATCGTTCCTTTTTGTGTTCGTCGAGAAGTCGTTGGGCTGCCGTTATTGTGTGCTGGCCACTAATGATGTAGTACTTGATTGATTCTATTCTCCGTCTGAACCTTCCTCATTTGTTCCGGTGTTGTGATCCACACTTTGTCAGCGCCTTTGTTTCTCTCGTAGTATGCGCACAAAACAGCATTATGTGGAACGGTGTAAGAATTGTCGTCCTTCATCTTCTCCATGAGCTCAGCTACACGTTCCTGATTGAGTGGCCTGTAATTGAAGTTTGGGTTGACGCTGCAATACTTAACCCTACACTCGTAAATCCTATCATCCAACATCATTTCCTTGTGGCTTATTGCAGCATGGGATGCCACAGGTGCAGCTGACAAAACGACGATGATTTTCTTCTACGATCCGAATCAACATGTGTGATCCCCGATTGATGCTGTTCTAATGTTCTCGGCACACTCTTCCAGCTCCCGAAATTTCTAAGCAAATTGAACGTGATCTGTAAAGAACCTGAGACCAAGCCACCCTCTCAATCTCCTTTATGATGTCGCTGTGTTCTTCTTCAATGTGAAGAGGGACGATTGCTCCACTTGTGGATTTTCTGTATTGTGAAGCAATATCTCCTGAGAATACACCTACTCGATGAGTCTGAAGATCTTCGAAGTAGACATCCAGTTGGATCCCCTCCATAGATGGGCTTTCGTTGAGTTGAAGAAGAACTCCAGGTCAACATCATTAGTGAACACGTGAACGTCATTATCCACAAGTCGACAAAACCACCCGAAATTAATGTTGTAACTGGCGACCTCTGGATCCGAGAACGTGACATTGGATGGAACAAGGCATATGTGTCGAGCATCGTTCAATCTGGGTTCACAGCATGCTTTCGGATGCTTGACTAGCACACCCACTTTCCATTGTTTTGCTTGTCCATGCGATGTGAAAGGTTAGTTTGACAGCAACCATGGTTGTTCCAATGCGCTTCCCGTTTAGTTTGAAATATGGCCAAGTTGATTCCAGAATCCCCCTGCCCATCTCTTCTCCTGCTCTCGTCTTTAATGTCACCTCAATTCCACATCTGAATACAAAAATGATTAGTTCAAGCAATATCCGAGTATAACAGATTTTTTTTAATTCTTACCCAGAATTTGACGACGACTCCATACTAATGACTCGATCTCCTTGTTTAATTAAATCGTCCTTCTGAAATAATACACACTATGAATACAAATCATATAAAAACGCACACACACTTGTATAAACCCGAATATACAAAAATAATACACAGAGAGAATGACGGAATTAACTGTCCAAAGCTCACATTTGTGCTAGTGCAAAAGAAAGATAACATTTCGTTTTAGAACCACCACAAATGTGAGCTCTGGACAGTTTTACATAGATTCCTAGCTTTTACTCGAAATATTATGATAAGATGATAAAAGTAAATAAAATGAGATATGCAACTTATATATACTAATACACATATATATTCACATGGAAGGTGCGGCGGGATTAATCTCGCCACCTTCAATGCCTCCTGAAAGAGTGGGCGGGATTAATCTCGCCACCTTTCTGGAGGCCTTGAACGGGAGTGCGGAATTAATCTGCCACCCTTCTCGGTCTCAGAGAGAACTGGCAGGATTTATTTGGCACACCCCTTCAGTGACTCCAGAAAGGGGCGGGATTAATCTCGCCCACCATGTAAGGGATGGTAAATGAATTTCGCCACCCTTCCCAGTCTTCCATTGGTATGTTGTAAACCTTCTACGTCTCAGACAGAAACGTTTGGGATTGGTCCGACTCACCAATGGAGAAAAAAGGAAGGGTGGCGGGATTCATTCCCTCCAACAGGCATTGAAGGCTCGGCGGGATTAATCCCGCCGCCCAGGGCCTTCACTCGGTCCCTATGCGGCGGGATTAATCCGCCGGACGCCAATCCCTGCGCGAAATCGGGCGGGATTAATCCGCCGCCTAGGCCCTTCAGGCAGGCCTTTGGCGGCGGGATAAATCCCGCCTTGCGCAGGGCATGCGTACGCGGCGGGATTAATCCCGTCGGACGCCAATGCCCTGTGCGAATCCGGCGGATTAATCCCGCCGCCAGGCCCTTCAGGCAAGCCTTTGGCGGCGGGATAAATCCCGCCCGATTCCGCGCAGGGCATGCGTACATGGCGGGATTAATCCTGCGGACGCCAATGCCTGTGCAGAATCCGGCGGGATTAATCCCACCCTTCAGACAGGCCAATGGCAGCGGGATAAATCCTGCCGGATTTCGCGCAGGGCATCGTAGGCGGCGGGATTAATCCTGCCGCTCATGAGGCTAACCGAATAGCCTACCTGAAAGGCGGCGGGATTAAATCCACCGCCAAGGCGTTAACCATATAGCGGCGGGATTAATCCGCCGCTACACACGTCTCACCATATAACGGGCGGGATTAATCCCGCCGCTATACACGTTCACCATATAGGGCGGATTAATCTCGCCGCTACAACACACACACACACACACACATATATATATATATATATATATATATATATATATATGTATATGTGTGTGTAGGAGAGTGCGTGTGTGCCAGAGATAGACAAATCAGATAAAATTATACTGATACACACACATATGTATATGTATATGTATATGTATATCGTATGTTGTGCTAAATAAATTAAATATATACAGATACACACACACACACATTATATGTATATGTATATTTATGTATATGTATATGTATATACAGGAGTGTGCGTGTGTGTGCGAGAGATAGATAAATAAATAAAATTATACAGATACTGGTACACATAATATATGTATGTATATATGTACATAGGTATATATATATGTGTGTATATGTATATCGTGTATGTGTGTGTGAAACAAATAAAATCATACAGATAAAAAAACACAACACACACACACACATATATATATATATAGGAGTGTGCGTGTGTGTGCGAGAGATACAATTAACAAATCAATAAAATTATACAGACACACACACAAGCTATTTCGAGGCTGCTTCCGTGAGAAAGACAAAAAAGGTTGCATGTGCCAAGCAATTTCTTAAAAAGAAGCTAAGACTTGGTGGAATTGTTGAAGGTGAACGTGGATATCGAAACAGCTGGAAACACATAAAAAGGAGATCAAAAAGCAATATATGCCGGATGATCTCGGTTTGCGATTGCGTGCTGACCTGGCACTTTGTCAACAGGAGTTCGGGGAAGTCCAATGGACCACGTTTATCGATTCGAAAGTGTACGGCGATTGGTGCCAAATATGAGCGATGATGAAGCTCGAAGTTGCTTCATGGCTAGCTTGAATGAGAAAACGCGAAGAAATCTTAAGGTACAAGCCAACAAGCTATGAATGTCAAGAGGCAGCTCAAAAGGTTGCTTATGGCATGTCGTTAGAAGACTTGTACAAAGGGGAGGAAGCAAAACCTAAATCAAGGAAGTTTCCTCCAAAGTCTGGGTTCAGAAGGTTTAATAGGACCAGATCAATCGCCATCAATTGAAGTGCAAGTCCTTTGTTGGCAGTTCCAAGTTTTCGGACACATCAAGACCCAGATTTCGGAAACCATTGGCGTTACCACCTCCTAGCAGGCCAAAGGATCGGCTCCAAAGTCTGCTCCCCCGCGTTCGCAGCGGGGTGTGAAATGTTATAATTGTAACAAGCCTGGTCATTTTGCTAAAGAGTGTCAGGCACCCTCACAACAATCAGGACATTTCAAGGCGATGGTAGAAGAGGAAGTTGCTGAACCAGAAACGCTTGAAGATCCGGAAGATGAGTCAGAAGAGGTAATGTTGTGCCAGACACAACTGCCTTATTCGCTATTCAAGACAAAACTGACCCTTTGCTATATTTGACAGGAAGGATACGAGGGGACCGAGTCCGAATGATGATCGATACTGGAGCAACATACAACTTCATATCGACTAGTCTAGCTCGTCGATTGAATTTGGATGTAATAAAGATGTGTGAAATAAAGATCAATTTTGGCAAAGGTTCTCAAAATACTAATAATATAGCAAGGGCAGTTCCTGTCCAAATCAAAGATTGGAAGGCTAAGCTAGACTTAGTTGTCTTGAATATGACGGGGTTTGACTTTGTTTTGGGTATGGAATGGTTCCATAAACATGTAATCGAAATGAGGGGTTCTGGAGATAATCGAATCACGCTTGCAGCAGATAAAGAGACATTAGAAAGACCAGCTCAAAATGGAAACGCTAACTGATAAGGATTGGAATCCTATGTTCCTTACCTTAACTCAGTTGCGTAAGGCAGTTAGACATCATCGGGAACGTGTGTTTCTTGCAATGGTTTTGGATACTGGTGAAGTCAAAATAGGAGATGGTCAAGAATCTGTTCCTGAACCTATTTTGGAAGTCTTGAACATGTTTAAGGATGTGTTACCAGAAGACTTGCCCCCGAGTTACCTCCATCGAGTTGTGGACCACAGGATAGAGATTTTGCCAGGTTCGTCTCCACCGGCAAGAGCCCCATATCGGTTGAATCCTCAAGAGTTAGTAGAATTGAAGAGACAGCTGACAGAATTGATTGGTCGAGGACACATTCGACCTAGTCGATCACGTATGGTGCACCTATCTTGTTTGTAATGAAAAAGGATGGTACGATGCGAATGTGTGTGGACTATCGAGCGCTGAACGCGATAACTAAAAATAAGTATCCTCTTCCACGAGTGGACGACTTATTTGATAGGCTATCGAAAGCAAAGTATTTTTCAAGAATAGACTTGAGATCGGGTACCATCAGATTCGGGTAGCAGAGAATGACATTGAGAAGACCGCTTTTCGAACGCGTTATGGATCATTTGAGTTTCTAGTCTTACCATTCGGGTTGTGCAATGCTCCAGCAACTTTTTGCACAATGATGGATGATGTGTTTAGAGACTATCTAGACGAGTTCGTAGTGGTGTATATTGATGACATTCTGATTTTCAGTTCGACAATTGAGAAAACATGTGGAACACTTAGAAAAAGTTTTCAGAGGTTGAGAGAGAACCAGTTGTATGCTAAAGAAAGCAAGTGCGCATTTGGTCAAACCAAGATAGATTTCTTGGACACTTGATCTCAGGTGGGGAGGTTGCCATGGACCCAAAGAAAATTCAAGCTATTACGAGTGGATGACTTTAAAAGATGTGCATGAAGTTAGATCATTTCTTGGTCTGACAGGGTATTACCGAAGATTCATAAAGGGTTACTCGGAAATAGCGGCCCATTGACAGATCTTACGAAAAACATTCCATGGCATTGGACTCCAGAGTGCCAACGTGCGTTCGTCAAACTAGGCTATCTCTTCTGAGCCAGTTTTGCAGTTGCCCATCTTTGAAGATCCCTTTGAAGTAGAATGTGACGCTTCCGACTTTGCAATTGGTGGTGTATTGCAACAAAAGGACATCCAGTGTCCTTTTTCTCGAAGAAGTTAGATGCCGCACAAACTCGATGGCCTACTCACGAAAAGGAGATGTATGCTATTGTTGCTTCCTTGGAGTATTGGCGTCATTATCTTCCAAGTCATGGTACTGTGGTTTGGACAGATAGTGTAACTCTAAGGTATTTTGAAACGCAGCCGAAGCTATCCGAAGTATGCTAGATGGCAGCAGAAGTTGGCACGATTTCAGCCTGAAATAAACATAAAGCGGGAAAGGACAATGTGGTAGCTGATGCACTCAGTAGAAGGGTCATCTGCGATTATGTCAGCACCCATTCAACTTTGGTGGATGAATTTGTGACGGCGTATCCTCAGGACAAGTTTGCTGAGGCTTTGAGCCTGGTGGCAAAGAGGAAACAAGTTCATCAGTTACGAAGAGATGGTAATATTCCAGCAGGAATAGAAAGTCGAATGGATGCACTCAAACAGCGCATTTTGCGGTACGAGATGGAGTTCTTTATTATAAAGAAAAGAGACTCTATGTTCCAGAAGGGACATGGAGGGAGAGCTGTTAAGAGAGCATCACGACGTTCCTTTGGCAGGACATGGTGGAAGGCATAAGACGTTGGCTTTGTTGAAACAGGGATTCTATTGGCCGGGTATGATACGATGTTGCCAAGTATGTCAAGACATGCCCCACATGTCAACAAGTAAAGAGCCGATCGCAAAAACGAGCTGGGAAGTTGCAGTGTATACCGATTCCAGAGCGGCCATTTCAAAGTGTTACTTTGGACTTTATCATGGGGATCTTGTGGTTTAATGCTCATGGTGGTAGTCGATCGATTTTCAAAGGTTGCTCATTTCATTCCAACTGTAGAGACAGTGAATGCAATTCAAGCGAAGTTGTTCTTCCACGAAGTCATAAGAGTGCGCGACTACCGGAAACCATGATCTCAGATCGGATCCTCGTTTACGGGGAAGTTTTGGGGGACGTTGTTTAAGCAGTTTGGTACGATGCTGAAGTTCAGTACGGCTTACCATCCGCAAACTGATGGTCAAACGGAGAGGGTGAACCGACAAGTCGAGGACTATCTCAGATGCTATGTTCAAGGTGATCAACTTGATTGGGCTGAACACTTAGATATGGCTGAGATATGTTACAATAACTCGACACACTGCAATCGGATGTAGCCCGATGGAAGTGTTAACTGGAATAAGGGTGGTATTCCTCAGAGTATGGTGTTACCGAAAGACGATAGCAATCGAGTTCCATCTGTAGCAGAGTTCACGGGACAATTGTATCGAACATGGGAAGCTGCTCGTCAAGCGATGGCTGCAGCACAGGAAAGGTATCGTCAGCAGTACGATAAACATCGGCGGGATGTAGAGTATCAGGTTGGGGATATGGTATTGTTGAGTACCAAAAACCTGAAGGTTCCAACGACTCTTTCGAGGAAGTTTCTATCGCACTACATAGGTCCATACAAGGTGGTGAAGCAAGTAGGGAAAGTGGCTTATGAGTTAGATCTTCCTCCGGAGTTGGGAACAATACACAATGTGTTTCATGTCAATTTACTCGAGCCATTCCACAAGGATGAGAAACATCCGCAGAGATATGAAACTTACGTCCGCTTCCTGAGCTGTCGGCATATGAAGGAGTTCGAAGTTGAGTCGATTTGGATGCAAAGGATATTAAACGCCGAGGGACGCGAAACGTAAACGAGAATATCTTGTTAAGTGGAAGGGTTACCCGGCATGCGAGTCGACATGGGAACCATTGGATAATCTACAGAACGCGATGGAGATAGTGGAGTTTGAGGCAAGGTCTCAAACTGTTAGTAATGATGATAAGAATAAAGCAACTTATTTCTTATTAACCTAGGGGACAACAACCTAACTAGAGGCCTCCTATATAAATTCTAGTTAATAAAGAAATTAACTAACTTGTTGTCTGTCGTTGACAGACTTTGCAGACGTGCAAAAGGTCTCCAAGTGACTTTTGTCGCAGGTGGTGCCTCCGGCAGCTGGAGTTTATCGCTCAGTGAACGACTGAAGTACTTGGCTTCGCGTAATGCAAGGGGGTAATAAAACTGTGAACTTTTGGCTGACTCCACATAGAGTGATTATGTTAGTTTTCAGTTAATTTTTTCCTAACTATCTAGTCTTGGAGTTAGACGTCAACGAGGACGTTGACATTTCAAAGGCGGGGAGTGTGTCATAGTTTTTACTATGACTCGACCCTTTACTTTGGGGTTTGACTGTTGTTACCTACCGAGTTGTGTGGCGAACCTAGTTGTAGTGAGAAACAGCCCGCTTAGTGCACTTAGGTGTTTAGGGGTAGTCCGGCCGGCTGTCACTAGGTACCTCGAGAAACTCTAGGCGAAGGTAGTACTTACCCTCTAGAAACTCTCCCCCAGTTTGACGTTACAAAGATAGGTTTTCCGTTAAATATAGCTTGTCAAAAAGGGTTAGGGACACCCTAGGGTTGACCTAACCCTAGGGTTGCCCTAACCCCACGCCCTAATACCCCCCCTAGGGGTTAGGTTTAGGGTTAGGTTAGGACAACCATTTTCTCTAAGGGCTGGCATTTCCGTGCCAGCCCACTTACTCATTTAGGTAAACAGGGGGGGGGGGTCCGTCACATAAATAAGGTAGAGTATATGTAGTGAGGCTTCCTGGGTTCAAAAGAGAGCTCGTTAACCTCCTACCGGTGCAAGCTAAGCTTGTGTCGTCAAGGTGCAACCCTCCGTTTTGCCGCCCAAACTTCCACACGACAGGGGTACAACCCACCCTAGGGTTAGACTATCCTTATCGTTGGCAGGATCTTGCCTTTGAGATAGGGGCACGTCACTTCCAAGGAGTTAGTCAGATTCCTTGGTCCGAAAACCTTCGCAAGCTCAAAGCATTGCCCGAGTTCACGTTCCACAAACTAGTGGTTGAGGCCTTGCTTGCCGCCTCAACCACGCCAAGCTAGGATGACACCTAAAGCTCGGCTAGTCGTGTATCCTGATTCACAAGGTGAGTCTCGTTCATGGACTTAGTCAGCTAGGGTTTGAGTTCCTAGGTTGGGTTCTAATACGGGTTATTTTACCAGATTCCGTGGGTTTCTAGAGAGGGGATTTTAGGGTTGGCGCCTGGCAAGCCGCCTTTGTGGCACCAGGTAAAAACTCTGACACCAAATGACATCACCATGTACTGAAATTGTCTATATTGTGTGTGGAATGCAATCTTCCACTTGTTCATTAGGCAAATCCTAACTAAGTTATACATACCATAAAGTTCAATCTTAGTGAAGTACTTGCCCAACAAGATGCTCCAATAGACTCAATATCAGTGGTAGGGATACCAATTTTGTACCATTATTTTGTTGAGTCTACGATAATCCATCACCAAACGCAATGAATCATTCTTTTTTTTTGACAAAAAAGATAGGTGCACTAGCTGGTGTTTTGAGTATTGAATGAATCCATTGAAAAGATTATTCTGAATATATGTCCACAAAACTCAAGCTTTGTTGGGGAAAGTCCGTAAATCGGTCCCCAAGGGGGTTGAGCACCTTCCACTAAGTCAATGGGACAATGATATGACTGATGTTTCAGGAGTTTATTAACATTGACCTTGTTGAAATCATCAATAAACTCATTGTACTTAGTTGTAATTGGCTTAGAAACTTACTTGAGTTGGACTCAAGTGCTTGGGTGGATGAAAGATTCCATTTACCCTCTTGAACGAATTTGTCCAACAAGATCATACAAATTCACAAAGACTTCAAAGTTGGGTATGGAGAGTTGGAAGCCTTGACCTCCCTCGGCAAATTGAAATACCACTTGCACTAATCAATTGTCAAATTATGGATCTCAAACCAAAGGAGATTTTGCAGGAAGTCTCTGGCTCAAACTCCTCAACAAAAGCACATGATGTCACATATCGGGAAAGCACGACAGAAACATGAATTTGGTACATGAGTTTCTTTAGGGAAATGAAGTGTCAACATGCAAAGGTGCAATCCATAAAATAAGTGTTGGTTCTAGAGTTCAACATAGTCAATGCTACGACCTTGCAACCCATTGCCACATAAAGTTTAGCTTGTGTGTAAAGGACTTACCAACTTAAGACAATAAAATGAAGCCAGGGATCTTTATGCTTAGGATTGTCCAACCAAACGGCTCCTACTTTGGTTGGACTTACTTGTTTAACTCCTTATCCAACTTGGGACTCTCAGGGCGAATGTAGTTGACCATGATAGGCTGAGGACTCATGGGGCAAACATGATTGACCATGTGCCTCAGCTGTTTGGGCAGTTGATTCAATAAAGACACAAATCGTTGACTTCTCAGCTCAGGTTAGAGGACCTCAACACCAAGCTTGGGTGATCTCACACTCTATGGGAATTTGGTTCTTGAGTTGAGGCTAAAGGATGGCCATGGTTTATCATTGGTGCTACTATGTGTGAAGCTAAGTGTATTCCCCGAACGTGATTGCTGAAAAAGTTTTGAATGACATTTAATTAACTAATTGTTGCATCGTACAACATGATTAATAGCCTTGAAGAGACATATTGGGCCCTTATGGAATGTTAAGAAGAGGTCTTTGACATCATTATGAAGCCCTTGGTAAAACTGTTAATTAGAGCTTCCTCATTCCATGATACATTGAGAATTCTGATGATATAAATTGGATGATTACCATGTTAAAGTGGATGAATCTTATTAATTACCATTCATACACTATTAATGTCTCTAAAGCAATGCTTAAACTCTAAAACAAATAGTTTAAAGTCTCGGGCACCAGAAGTAGGGACACATGTGACCAACATCCGGCAGCAGCCGTAGTCCGAGCATGAAAAAAAATCCCTGACTCATCTTGGTGGACAAGGTTGTTGCCTTGACCAAACCAGTCCAGCATTGTCTTGAAGCATTCGTCCCCGAAACTGGTGCCTGCAGGAAAACTTCTGTGTCAAAAACTGAAGAGAGGAACGGCTAAGAGGGCGAACCTGGAGAAACCCCACAGCCAGCAGGAGGTGGCCAGACCTGCGGTGGGCAGTTTCTGGGAAATCGTACAGGGCTCTTCAAATTGAAGGTTCTGTCCAAGAGTTTGTCCGCCTGAGGAAAGTTAAGACAAGGTTGACGTGAGAACAAGAAATTCAAAGCCCACCTGATCGCGGAGACACCTTCCCGCAGAGGCCAGAAGAAAGGCAGGGACATGCGAGCACTGCAAGATAAAAGAGCAAGCGTAGTTTGCTTGCTCCGGAGTTGCAACAACGACGTCCAGGGCAGGAAGCATCCATTGGTGTGTGTTTCAGTAGAGCCAACAAGCAGATAGCGGCACTTGCGCGGCTCCGCCTAACGCATTCCCAAGTTATCACCTGATACATTCTAATCAGAAAACGACGCAGAAGAAGGTACAAGGACATACCCACTCCTTGGAATGCCTCTGCATCGCCCCAATCAGGATTGACAAGCAGCACCCTTGAGAAGCTGCTGCCGGCTGGTGCTGCTGGTACTTCATGAGCGTGGGTGTCCGCCGCCTCGCCCATCTCTGTCTTGCCTGGAAAATAAGGTGGTCAAGAATATTTTATATGCTCTGTTTTAGGGCTTAGGGTTTAGCAACTTGTGGATTTTTCTATGGATGAATCAGTTGGGTTTTCAGAGAAGCCGGACATGCAGCTTCTGTCGCTTGGAATGTTGAATCGGCTCATCTTTGCAGAGGATAATTTGCAGTCGAGAAGCACAGGTATGCATATTCTCGTAGGTGTGTGTGCGAATATATGGCCTAAACCATATATAACTGTTCTTCCAGCTTGGACTCCACGCTGGATATCTCAACAGGGCATGGGTACATTATCCGCAGTGGAAACCAACCTGTTTATGGACGAAATGGCCGCAATGTTGAAGCTGGGCATCATTTGCACAGACACGTCTCCATCGAGGAGGCCGACTATGAAAGATGTGGGGGGGATCATTCACAAAATACTGTCTTTGCATGAAGAAAGCTAGGGTGCATGCTCGTGCATCTAAGTATCTATATGTATATGATTATTATTTAAATATAGAGAATGATATTAAAGCAGCTAGTGATTTTGCTATCTCAAGGAGTTATCACTGGTCCCCCAGTTGAAAGCCATTTCTGATCCATTTCTTGAGTTAAAGATTTGCACACGCACATATATAAAGTTTTATTTTTATACTTACAAGACCTCTTGGAGCTTATACTTACTGTTGGTTCCTGAGGCATCACTCCTTCCATAGTAAGTTGCATGCACTCCAATCCATCCACCATCTGCTCTTATTTGAGCGAACATAATCAGGCAAATGTTTGCATTGCCATTCCAAATGTGTATAAGACTGATGAGGGAATGTGCCTTCAATTTATGCTTTGCTTTAGTTCTATAAAATGATTAAACCAACAGTGCAACCATGTGGAGAGCAATATTAAACTTTAAAAAAGGTGGTTAATATTAGATTCAGTTGTTAGTTCATAGTTGCTGGTCCCTTCAATCCACTCATTGCACATGGCTGGCCTCATATATATTTAAATATGATAAACCGCAAAATAAATGTTGAATTAAAAAACCATTAACAAGCCAAACCTTTCTTAATTTGATGCCTGTGCTGCGCCTACATTGTTAAAATTAGACTCTACGTGTGTAACATTGTTAAAATTAGACTCTACGTGTGTAACACTTGCACACACGCACCCCCACCAACACACACACACAAGCTTACCAATATGAGGTAGAGATGCTTGTGAAGGTGCAGACGAGGAAGGCTCATCTTCTAATAACTTAAGTATTGCTTGTATTAAACAGTGGTGAAGAAGAAGGTGGTAATGGCGGTGGCGGTGTGGACTCTTCTGTTTTCCTAAAAATACAATACGAGCTCCGAGTGTGTGCGTGCGTGCGTGCTGCGTGTGTGAGAGAGAGAGAGACCTTTGCTATCTTCAACGTTCATAGGTGTCGATTCAGATTTTTCTTTACCTATACATATATGTAGGACGGTATGTGTATTTAATTTATTGTTCTCTTTATATAAAATTGTGTGTAAAGAACATGCGTTCGAAGTATATGCAAATGAATACATACATATAAAACAGTATTTACGTGAAGTAGTATTTACATGTACATTTTTAGCCACCGGGATAGAAAATGAATATCATATATATTAATTACCCTTGTTATCATTCTGGACGGTGCTGGAGTTACACTAGACGGTGTAATTTCTTCAAAACAAGTTTAAAAAATCAAAAATAAAATAACAATTAACTTATTTCTTACTTTTTCAGTCCTTTCAAAACCTGTATTTGCTATGGATGATATCTCGTGCATTGATCCTATAATTGAATTTAAAGAGTGTACACATGGATGTATCTATGTATGAGTGTACATCTATTAAGTAACGTACAGATTGTGTGTATAGGTGTGTGTACCTGTCCAGCTTATGTATGCTGGAAGATCTGGAAGCTTTGAAGGCAAGGCAAATAAAGAAACCGGGTTTGAACCCATACTCCTCTAGTCCAGGCACACTCTATAGTTGTTAATGAAATTTAATTATGATATCATCGTATGAACGTGTAATGATATACAGTAAATAGTTATGGTTATATTAACTCACCAGGCTAGTACTTCGTGTTAAGGTTTGAGGTGGAGGAGGTGGCGTGAAGGGTTTCCTGTTCAGCCACATTTGAAAGAGAGAATATTCTTATATAAAAATATTAAAATGTTTATTTCATATGTAGATCTCTAACTCACTCGTTGATTGTCCTCTACAGAAGTGACATCCGGCGGCAATGAACCAAGAAAGTGAAACTATATTAGCCTTCTAATTTACTGAAATAGTTTCAATTACCTTATATATAATATATTATAATTACCTTATTCCTTGATAAAACATTCAACCGTTCGTGGTTAGTCTCCAGAAAGAAATGTGCCTTCGTTTTCATCCTCCTTTAGCTTTTGTAAGTCACGTAGTACAACACACATACATATATACATCACAAACACACACCCAGATAACAGCATCAACACGAAGGAAAATGCTGAACTCCACTGAGTTCTTTCATCCATACAACTATGTCCCACACGCATACCTGCCAATTTCCAGCATCCAGCTCTACGTTGATAACTGGTAGAGGAGTAAAACCCGACACTTGGGATGGGGGTTATTTCGTTGTTGAGAAGACTGCTTCGTTCCTGATATTGCATCCACTTTGGCCTGATGTATTTCCAATGTTATATACCATTGGAAATATTATGAATGTATAATATATATATAATACATGACTTGAGCATATAGCCGTATACACAAAGTTGTTATACTTTTCGTTCTATATCACACACGCACACGCCACACACACATAAATTGAATTGCTTAGTCTTCTCCTGCACTTTCGTCTGATGTATTTTCCATGTTTCAGCACACAGGGACATACGCAGTTTATGTCTACGATGTGTGTCCACACACGCAGACAGGTATACTATGTACCTTTACTGATTGAATTCTCTTTGATAAATTCTGCAATCTATGCTCCATTGCAATATCGGAGAAAAGAAATCGAATCCCGCCGAACACCATATTAGGGTTCTTCGGAAGGTAACTTCAGTTAACTTTAATTTCATAATTTTACTATAAAAGAAAATAAAAGTGGAGGGACCAGGGATCGAACCCCGGTGAGTAAACTTTTTCAATTAATGTTAAAAAGTTACGAATGACAACTAAAATTAGAACGTTCGACTGTAGAAGGGAAGCTGAGTTTGCACATGATTTTCACGTTAAACAGTAAAACCCTAAACTCTTTAAAATTTGATTTTGTTACAAGTATTCTAAAGATTGGTTCTGTTAGTTAGGTTTAGTATTACCCAAGAAACTGAACAAGAACCTGCCATGTGACATCTGCTAGTAGCCAAAAACTTAGATACGACAACCCTATTCAAACATTGAATCTTCCGGTAATTTAATCTTGTTTAATCCTTTAGTGATCATCATAGCTATGCCTCGCAGCCTCCTATGTAGAATACTAGCGATGAAACTCTGGAAGCGCAAATTAAACCTTAATTTGTCAACAACGGAAGGAGCTAGGTCTTCCTGGAAGCTCCATTGGCTCGGTCAAGTCATGAAAGTTTTACTATATAACACACATGAGCCATCCCCAACACACTGTCAAACACAACACCAAAAAAAGAGAGAGAGAGAAAATCGTTCTAAGGAATTAGTTCATCTCTGGGGTTACATTCGCAACTGTTACATACAAGGCTTGTTCAGTTCCAGTGTGACATAAGAAGTTTGCTATTGGTATGGAAGCCAAGGGGATTCTCGAAAACATTGCATCTGACGAGGCAGCACTCGAGTTTGTAGAGAGAGTAACCAAAGATGTGTCCACTGTACAGAACGAAGCTCTTCAAAGGATACTGCAGGCAAATAGTGGTATAGACTACTTGGAAAAGTATGGTATCTACGGTATACCGTCCAAGGAAGAATTCAAGAAGCTACCGCTCGCTTCCTACAGCGATATAGAGCCATATGTACAAAGAATAGCCAATGGGGACGAGAGTGGCACTCTACTGGGTAGCAGGGTGCATGAGATGCTTACCAGGTATTTCATCTTGACCCTCGACTTTCGTTGACTGGCTTTGCTAACTAGCTGTCGTTGACTGCAGTTCTGGTACATCCGGTGGGAAGCAGAAGCTCTTTCCCAAGGCCGAGGGCTATGATGCAGAGTTCGTCGTGCTTAACCGAGTCGCTAAAGCTGCATTGAACAGTGAGTTTTAATGAATATATAAATGTTCATCTTTTGACTGAAACTCACTGTGGCATCGCAGACAAGCACCATACGCTAGCAAAGGCAAGACCCTGCAATTCATATACGTCAGGAAGCCGGGAATAACGTCCGGCGGAGTCATAACGTGCTCCGGACTGAGCGGGTACTTCACCAGCCCTGCATTTCGGAACCGGAAGAGAGACCCGGAGTCTGGATACACCAGTCCAGATGAAGTTATAGTGTGTGTGGATTACCAACAAACAAGCTACTGTCACCTCCTGTGTGGGCTCGCCCAGTCCCAGGAGGTGTCGTCTATCGGGGCAGTCTTCGCCTCGACGTTTGTCCGGAGCATGAAGGAGCTCCGTAAGTACTGGAGGGAGATATCCGACGATATAGAGAGGGGCTCAGTGAACACCAACATTGTCTCGGACCTCTCAGTAAAGGATGCAGTGAACAACATACTGAGGCCAAACCCGGTGCTGGCTAACGCCATCCGGTGGGAGTGTTCAAAACAGTCTTGGCGGGGGATCATACGGCGGTTGTTTCCGAACGTGAACCTGGCACATTCCATAGTTACAGGCTCCATGAAGCAGTATGTTCCTATTATCGACTTTTATACTGACGGATTACCAATAGCTTCGTCTCTGTACGCCTCTTCGGAATGCAGCACGCTCGGAGTCAACCTCTCGCCCATCTGCGATCCCTCTCAGGTTCTCTACACTGTCTTCCCTTGTTTCGCTTTCTACGAGTTTCTAGCGCCGGACGGGACTCTGGTCGAGCTAGCGGACGTGAAGCTCGGCCACGAGTACGAGCTGGTGGTGACTACCAAAGGCGGGCTGTATCGATACCGTGTCGGAGACGTGCTCAAGGTCGTAAGCTTCCACAACAGTGCCCCGCAGTTTGCGTTTATGAGACGGGCGGGCGTTCTACTGAGCGTGGACACTGACAAGACTGACGAATTCGAGCTCCATAATGCAGTTGCGAATGGAGCATCAGTGCTGCCAAAGTTCAGACTGTTGGATTACACCAGCAGGGTTGATCTGTGTTCTCAACCTGGTCACTATGTTGTCTACTGGGAGCTCTCCACTGCAGATGGGAACCCGGTGGAGCCGAACTGGATTGGTGCAGAGTCTGAGAACGTACGGTACTGCAGTAACGTATTGGAGAGCTTCCTCTCCACGGTGTACAACCGGAACCGGAGGGAAGGCAGTATCGGACCCTTAGAGATCAAGGTAGTAGAGAGTGGAACTTTTGACAGGATAGTTAACCACGTGGTATTTAGTGGACAAGGGAGTATCGGACAGTACAAGACGCCGAGGTTGGTGACTAATCCTACCATTTTGAGGATTTTCGAGTCTAATGTTGTTATGTCTGTTCGATCGAAGAGCTCTTAATTAGCTATCAGAGATCATTCTTTTTGTAAATATTTATTAATGAAAAAATTTATTCTTCTACGCGTATAATGGAGCAATAGGTCAGTGGGGTATATCGTTACGTAATTGGTGGTGGAGGATGACGTAGATGTGCACGCGTGTTTCCTGGAAGAATTGTTGTTCAAGTGAACAACATATATAGTGTATGTAAGTTGACTTCTTATTTTGACACTAGATATCATAGAATTTTTATCTGGATTGCAATGTAGTTTATAACATTATCTATGTAGACATAGGCACGTACGGTGTGTACATACGGTAGCGTGCCTTAGTATAGAAAGAGGGCAGTCTCGAGTATAGAAAAGACAAATAAATAAATAATTAATTAATTAATTTTAGTATAAGGTCCAAAAATGTAAAATATGATTTTCAATAAGGTCCATAATATATATTATTATAAGCCTTTTTACCATCACACATATATATACAGACGTGATTTAAATACATACGTGAATATTAATATAAAACCATTGATCTTGTCAATAACTTCTAGATAAAGACGAATACACTAAAGATAATTGTTAAAGTGTTATTTTAACCATTATTAATTTAAACTTGTTAAAAAATTTGAGATTGATTAGACAACTTTGACAATTATAATTTTTTTAAAAAGTTTAAGAGGAAATAAATATAACTAATTTATTAAGATATATTCTTTTTCATATATGTTTTATCATACCTTAAATATAGAATATTCTTAATAATTTTCTATAATTATATTTTTTCAAATAAATTAAAATTGAAATAGTACTCCTAACTAAACTCTAGATTGAATTAAATTACAACCGGGGATAATCCAATTAGAATATATCTTTGAATATTATTAGAATATTTTAAAAGTTTTATTATAACAAAAAATAAAACCTATTCTAAATTAAACTATTAAATTAAAAATTATTTTTATATATACTTTATTGTTATGAGAATGATTAAGAAAATTAAAAGATATTGTATTATTAAGTTTTAAGTTACACGTTTTTCATACATGTGTGGATTGTATTAATAAAATGTTGAATTTCATTAATTTAATTAAGATTAACCCAAGGGCCGAAAAGTTAAGTATTGAGTTGCATAAATAGAAAATATTATTAAAATTTTAAGTTTTAAAATTTAAATTTAAAATATTTTATTTATATATCTTTGTGAGAGCTCGGAATATAGAAATGTGTATATCCATTAATTTAGAAACCCTAACTTATATACAAGAGCGAGTGGTCCAGATTGAATCTAATCTTACGGCTATCAAAATCCACTACGCTAATAATAGTATGTGCACATGCAGCCGTACACACGGATCTTACATCATCCCCTCCTCTCGGAAGGGTGTAAGTTGGTTAGGGTTCTCTTGTTGACGGGCCCGGATCTGGAGGAACATCAGGAGGAGGCATTGGTGGATTTGTAGGTGGCACAACTTGTTCCCGTTTACAAAATGCTTCAACCGTTGCACATGTACAATCTCTGGAGGATTGGGTTAAATGTCGTGCCGAACCTCATAAACCTGTGGCCCTACTTGCCGTAGCACTCAATACGGTCCTTTCCACTGAGGAAGGAGACTCTTAGCTAAACCACGTATCGTAAACTTGGGAAAACGAACCAACACCAATTCATCAACCTTGTACTCCGTAGGAGGACGATGATGCGAGTTGTAGCGTTGTTATTGTCCTATTTGTACGCAGCCCAAGTGTTTTGCTGACTCCGCACGAACCAATGGAAGAATGCTCGTCAGATACCAATCCCACGACCTAGCATCAGCAGCTCGCTGCAACTGAGAAGGCAAACCCAACTCCGTTGGCAACACCGGGTCATGACCATACAAGAGCTTATATGGGGAAGTACCAATGGAACTTTGAACTCCAGTGACATAAGCATATCGGAGAGACGGCAGATAACCATCCCAATCTGAATGTTTGAAAGTTCACATACTTCGCAATCATCCCCTTGAAGGTTCTGACAAGCCGTTCCACTAAAGTTAATCTTACGTACATCACTGACATGCTCCTCCCACGTTCCATCAGAATGGATCAAAACATCATCGATGAAATCGGCAGTCACCTCCGGCATGTCGCAAAGAACCTCGTCCATCATACGCTGGAAAGTTGCTGGAGCATTGCTCAAACCGAAAGGCATTACCAAGAACTCGTACAAGCCAAATGGTGTCCGAAAAGTAATCTTGGGAATGTCCATATCAGCCATCGGAACTTGCCAATACCCAAATGCGAGATTTAACTTGGTGAACCAATGGCTCCGCCCCAGTCGATCCAAAAGGTCTGCAGTATGAGGAAGTGGGTACACATTTGAAATGATTACCTCATTTAATGGGCGATAGTCAATGTAGAATCGAACGCTCCCATCAGGCTTCGTCACAAGGTGAGGTTCGCACGCCCAAGGACTTCGAGATTTCCGGATAACACCCTTCTCCAACATCTCTTTGACATTCGCTCGTAAGATCTTGAGCTCCTTTGGTGACCGACACCGAACAGTTACCTTGATTGGCCTAGCATCTCCAGTTGGAATAGGGTGATGTGTCACAATCTTGGCCCCAGATGACAAATCGAAGTTAAAAAGATCAACATACTCCTTCTTGAGTTGATCAACAACTACAGCATGACGATCATCTGATGGATCTAGAGAAGAAAGGATGAGCATGAAGGAAAAATAGTTAAAATAGGGGTGAGACAAAAGTGATGGAAGCAGAGGTGGAAGCAGATGGATGAAGTGGAATAAAAATAAGAGGAATGAAAAAGACAAGGGAGAGTCAAACAAGGGGGAGACTTTTCAAAGTCACACTTGGCATGATTGCGAGTCAACCAATCCATACCAAGAATAAGGTGAAAAGCTTGACTCGGCACCACCCGTAAAGATTGAAGCTCGAGCTCACGATCATCCACACGAACAACAATGTCCACTTCATCCCGCGAACAAGCATGAGTGTGTCCGTTGCCGTACAGAATGAAGACTGGTTCTACCGCACGACGCAAATGAAGGCTGCAACGTGTAGCAATAGATTGAGAAATAAAGAACAAACTCGAACCTGTATCCACCAACACTGAAAGGAAAACAGGACGTGACGTGTGATTAAATCGAGCTTGAAAAGTGAAAACTGGATGATTTGGTGCCGAGTGAACCCCTTGATGATACTCCCGAAAGAAAGACGGAGGGGTCACTAATTTATTTGCACGAGGACCCTCCTCTACTCGTGCGATTCGTCATTTCCCGGAAGATCCATCGCATCACAACCTTCCACTGCAGCAGCACCAATCGGACGTTGTTGACGCCTTGGAGGTGGACTAGTAGATGAATAACATGTAAATTAGCCATAGTAACCCCTATTGTAAAAGTAAGTTGCCAGATTACACGTGCTCGATTGAAATAAAGTGACAATTGTTTAATTTTTCTATGTACATAAATTTAAATATATAAGGTTCCCAACAACGAACTGCACGTCCACGGGCTCCACCTTGTGCTAGTACACGAGCGGCAATAGCCTCAACCTCCATCGGAGCAAGTCCATCCCTAACATGAAGTGGAACAAGAGCACGTGAAGGCGCAAGTGGGAGAGGTGACGACTCATATCGTTGTGCCAGCCTCAAAGCATCGTCAAGAGTCACTGGAGCTAGTGCATGCACAAGCCCCACAAGGTCTTGACGAAGTGCTGGCCACAACATACCTAACTTGATACGTTCCGACATGTTAGGTTCTGCACGCAGCAAAAGGCTTCGAAAGCGAACACCAAACTGCATCACTGACTTAGATGGCTCCTGACGAATACGATGCAACTGCTAAAAAGCATCATCACAGTCGTCCGCATGCCCAAATGCACGTTTGAAGATCTCTAGAAGAATATTCCAATCTCCACAAGTTGCAACGTCCAGACCATTGTACCACTACAACGCCGTCCCTTGAAGACAAGTAGGAAACTCGCGCAAACACTGAGCATTGTCCCATGAATGATATGTGGCAACCACAGTGAAGTGATCAAACCAATGGTACACATCATCTCCAGGATTTCTGTGAAAGAAATCCGGTGGACACAGAGGTTTGCAACATGAGTAGGAAGAGTACCCTGGACTGTGAATGCTGCCATCAACTGAGAATGATTGTTAGTTGCATACGCATGGCATCCAACAACTGCATGAGTAACTGCTCCACAGACAAGGGATTTGCCTGTTGTGGATCCATGTACGAAGAAAAGACAAAATTTACAAGAAAGGAATAGATCTAGATAATGGAAAAGCTAGACCTAAAAAGACAAAAAAAAGACACAAATCCGAGCACTCTGTAGGGACAATTAGAGATGCCTTTCACCTCCACCAATGTGAGAGCTCGGAATATAAAAATGTGTATATACATTAGTTCAGAAACCTAACTTATATACAAGAGTGAGTGGTCCAGATTGAATCTAATCCGACGGTTATTAAAATCCACTACGTATATGCACATGCAGCCGTACATGCGGATCTTACATCTTCAATTAAATGTAAGATTGAAATAGATTCTAAGTTATTAAAAAATTACTATATTGTCTGTTATAATCATTACAAAAATGGAAATTTTAACTTATGTATCGAGTAAAGAATTAATTTACTAATCTATTTATAGTGTATCCATGTGCTTACATACATTACATATTTACATTAAGTGCATAAACATAATGTACCATAATAATAAAATAACATTACATATTTTTTATTTACACTTTCTGGTTAACCTAAATAGTAAAATGCAAAATAAAATTGTTAATTTTAAATGATAGCCTCAATTTAAGATTTGGATACTCCATAAGTTTTTAACTCCTTACACTTGCTATAAAAGGATGTGTCACCAAAGTAAAGCTGTAAAAATCTTAATAATAAATAAGAATATTTTACTTTGTTTTATTATGATGTAGATACATATAAGAAGATCTAAATGAAAGTATCATAAATATTCTAATAAAAATTTAAAGTATAGAAAATAAATAAATATTAATAAGAATGAGCAGAAGTGAAGTTAATAATTGACTTAAAATTATTATAAATATAATTAGTAACCAATTTAAGATTGCTACAAATAAGAATAATTAATAGTTATTATAATTAAAGGGAAAATTTCATATATATCAACTTAAATTTATCATTTACATATATACCTTTAGAAAATTTGAATTTATAAATATATTTTATGAAAGTTTTAAATTTATATTTATACTTTTAAAAAAAACCTTTAAATCTTGTATTCTAAATTTTAAATAATAATACTAATAAAATTATGTATTTAACTTATAACATATTTAAAATTAAATTAAGTGAAATTTATTAATGGTTAAATATTTAAAATGTTATAATAATAAATGTTAAGAAATAATATATTTTTAAAAATTAATTATATTATATTTGTTTAATTGATTGCATTTTAGAATTAAATGTAATAAAATATCAATTAATTATGAATTATTCTTGATTTTTAAGAAAATATTTTTTAGTTTAATTTTAAATCCTATAAAGTTTTAAATTGAATCATGGGTAATTACGTAAATTTAAAATTTCAAGGAATATATATGATATATGTGAAATTTTCCTTAAAATTAAATTAAAATAGTTTTTTTAAATCATGAAATTTTATGATTAGTTTATATTTTATTATATTTAACTTCAAAATGAAATCAATTAAACATATATATTACAATATAATATAATTATTTTAAAGTCTATGTAATTTCTTAATATTTGTCATTATGACATTTTTAATATTTAACAATTAATAAATCTTTTTATTTCATTCTTAATATGTTATAAGTTAAATATAAATTTTTTATAAATAAATAAATAAAATATTTTAATTTCTGATTATGTTACTCAATTCTCTTTCATATTATTTTCTCATTTCCAGACTCATAGTCATTATGTTAAGTATATATGTGTGTGTGTGTGTGTGTGTGTGTGTGTGTATTCTAGATTTAATATCCCATTGTTACGTTGACTTATCCTCTAAATATTAAATATTTCAGTGATATGTTCTCAAATTAGTATTACTATTGCGTGCTTTAGTCAGTAATGATAGTGCTTGTTTTTTGGATTAACACTGAGTTGCATCATCACTGCCTGTTGTACCAACAACACCATTGTCATCGCTGTCGCCACCTTCGTCGTGACTAGAACGCTGCAATTCCATAATAATGAAAGAAGAAGAAGAATTTAATATGTCGATTCATATTCTGTGCGTTTGTGATGAGTCCTGTCTTTGCCTAATCCTTGATTCATGCTATGAAACTCTGTGAAAGAAAAATTCATTATATAAATAAATATCATTTGTGTTTAAATATTGTGCGTAATACAGAGCTGCTTGAGCTTGTCTTGAGGTGTGAGCGTGCTGCACGGACACGTACGCATGTATTTCCTAACCCACCGCCGCTATATAAATAAATATAAGACGTACTTTGTCTTCACCATACCGAACAGAATCTTTAAAACCACACAAAATTATGTATTACGCAATGAAATAAAAGCACACCACGAACGTACCTGAGACTGAAAGGGTACTTTACTCAATGAAGCTCATATATTCCGAAGCAGTATGTTCCTATTATCAACGTCCTTACTAACAGTTTAGTAATCTTCAGAATGCAGCACGCTTGAAGTTAACCTCTTCCCCATCTGTGTCTTTTTTGAGGTTTTATCAGTAAGAAAGTCGATCATAGAAACATACTGCTTCAAGAAACCTCACGACTCATTAAATTCACTTGTTTGATGCAGCTTTTGCAACTCGATTATGATCTGCATCGCAACCGTCGGTCTTTCTGCTTGCCACCGCCGGAAGCTAAGAACAATAATCAACATTAGTTAGCTGATCAACACCTGTCAATGTCAGGAATTGAAGTACCCACTCTCGTTCCCATGCAATTCTTTCTGCACAGGGATCTATATATCACTATAGGTAGTGATGGTAGCCTTCTGAAACTCCTCCTTGGCAGTATCCCATGCATACCGCGCGTTTCCAAGTACCACTGCTCGACTGCAGTATCCATTTAATTTGAATTAAAGATTTCACTGCGAGGCATTTATACGACCGAATTTATATAACAGAATTTCACGACTTGACTGACTTTCACCATGTGTTTCTAAGAAGAAGACATAGCTCCTTCGTTCAAACCTATTAAATTTCTGATTAATCCAATGAATTCTATTCTAAGACTCATATGACATCATACACTATATTTTGCGTCGATCATACAGCGTTTGAATACGGTTGTCGTATTAGGACACATACGCGTGGCTTGTAAGATGTGAACACACAAACGTTTAGTCAATTTATAACAATGTAACGTGTCTTTTAAGTATGTATATTTATATATAATTAAAAAAATATACATGTCTATGTAGTAAATAATCAAATCCTTTGTCATCATCGTAGTCATATTATTGACTTGGAAAAAATATACAATTTTATCAAAATTAGTTTAATCTAAGTAAATTTTAAAACTTTGAATTTAAAATCTTATTTATGAGAGGGGGAAACATGAGCTGCGTGAAAGTTTAGCGTAGCTAACTACAAGGCGTATCTCTTAACCAAGATAGAGCAGTCCACAATATAGAATGGGGGGAACGCTTTCACAGACCGGCCCCTTTTGTATTAGTAGTAATTAATTAACTTAATTAATAAATAAATATTAAAAATGAAGAATATTTAAAGAAAATTTATATATTCCAGCTCATATATGGTCTTTTAATTTATATACCTTAAATTACGTTAGTACAACTCCCAAAGGCAAGACCTTTTGGGTTGTGTCAAGGTTTAACACTGAGGACTTTTCACAATCCAGTCCTTCTTTTAATCATAGTTAATTAAATTAATTATTTTAATGATTTTATATGCATTTTGAGTAGCCCTTCGTATAACCTATCATATTCATACCTTAGAGAGAGACTGAGAGAGATTAGCATCGATGGTTTTTCTTTGTTGAGTTGCTTCTTTAGAATCTAGCATTGAGAAACTTTCTGTAATCTGGACAAGGATGCCTTAAATTAAACATAGGTTAAGCACTAGCAAGGTTCCAATAACACATATACAGCATTACAACACCGATACTGATGTATATCACTAGATGGGAGTATATGCATGTGTATATATATCGCGTACAGACAGATTGTATCTGTAAGACATATTCCGTAAGCTGCTTGTGTCTCAGAAGTTCAATAAGAAGTGGAGCAAGACTGTCTGAGTTAATTAGATTGTGACGTATACCTCTATATATAGGTAGTTATGCGCGCGCGCGCGCACACACCTACGAGAATATGCATACCTGTGCTTCTCGACTGCAAATTATCCTCTGCAAAGCTGAGCCGATTCAACACAGTTCCAAGCGACAGAAGCTGCATGTCCGGCTCCTCTGAAAACCCAAGTTGCTAAACCCTAAACCCTAAAACGGAGCATATAGAATATTCTTATTTTGAATGACATATTGTTTGCCCTTATTCATATTTAGGTTTCCAGACAAGACAGAGATGGGCGAGGCGGCGGACACCCACGCTCATGAAGTACCAACAGCACCAGCCGGCAGCAGCTTCTCAAGGGTGCTGCTTATCAATCCTGATTGGGGCGATGCAGAGGCATTCCAAGGAGTGGGTATGTTCTTGTACCTTCTTCTGTGTTGTTTTCTGATTAGAATGTATCAGGTGATAACTTGGTGGAATGCGTTAGGCGGAGCCGCGCAAGTGCCGCTGCTCCGACTATTGTGCTTGCAACCGAGGAACAGATACAGCTTACCCTAGACGACCTGCGCCTCAAGCTGCCTAATCTGCTTGTTGGCTCTGCTGAAACGCACCAATGGATGCTTCCCGCCCTGGACGTCGTTGTTGCAACTCCGGAGCAAGCAAACTACGCTTGTTCTTTTATCTTGCACTGCTCGCATGTCCCTGCCTTTCTTCTGGCCTCTGCGGGAAGGTATCTCCGCGATCAGGTGGGCTTTGAATTTCTTGTTCTCGCGTCAACCTTGTCTTGACTTTCCTCAGGCGGACAAACTTTTGGATGGAACCTTCAATTTGAAGAGCCCTGTACGTTTTCCCAGAAACTGCCCACCGCAGGTCTCGCCACCTTCTGCTGCCTGTGGGGTTTCTCCAGGTTCGCCCCTCTTAGCCGTTCCTCTCTCCAGTTTTTGACACGGAAATTTTCTTGCAGGCACCGGTTTCGGGGACGAATGCTTCGAGACAATGCTGGACTGGTTTGGTCAAGGCAACAACCTTGTCCACCAAGACGAGTCGGGGATTTTAATTTTCATGCCCGGACTACTCCGGGCTGCGGCCGGACGTCGGCCACAGGCGTCCCTACTTCTGGTGCCCAGGACAAGGCTTCCAATATCGTCGATACCTTAGAGTATTTTCTGGATCACATGAGCTTGAGGCATGTGAACGTGGTACAGTGCGGCACGGCTTCACTTCTGCTCTGCCATATTGCTGTGGGCGCACCTGAGGCTGTAGAGGAGGCCCTTGAAACCAAGGGCCGGGCGTCTAAGCTTGTCTCTCAGATGGTTCTTCTCGACACAGACACGCTGATCGAGACTGGCTCGTTGCAGCAGGTATGTGCTCTTTTTGTTTTTTGTTTTTTGCTTTCGGCCGCTATAAGCTACTGTGGCAGATCGAAGACATTCTTCAGCAAGTAACTGGACGTGTGCAGTTAGGACTTCACGCAAGGACGACGACGGAAGAAGTTCAAAAGCTCGTTCAACGTTTCCTCGGTGACGAGCCCTTCTTGCAAATGCCACAGTCCCATCTCACACTCGAGGGTGTCATCCAGTACTATGTCATGGTAAAGGATGGAGACGACAGGCTTGAGGAAACGCGAAAGGTGTGGGACAAGGTGGCTCGGCTTTTTCCCCTGGTGGCAGTTTACTGCAAAACGGTAGAGGAGGTTCAATTGGTGTCTGGACGCATGACTTGCCCAACTGTTGTCACACACACGGACATGAAAGCGGAACAGGTGGCTGATTTGGAGAGGGACTGTAGATTCGGACAGATGTTGGTCACCAACGTCTACAAGCAGGGATGCAACTTCGTAATCAACTTTGGCCTGCCTGCCACATCTGACGAGTACCTGCAGAGGTGTGGACGAGATCGCAATAGGGCGGAAGGCAGGGTCGTTAACCTCGTAACTCAGGATGAGATTGCTCTCATGATCAGCATTTGTAAGGAGCTGGGCGTTGCAGAGGAGTGCGTGATTAAGTTTGAGTAGATGGTTAAGTTATGAAGAGCATACCTTGTGCAAAGAGGCTTAAAATAAAACTCTACTTCTCCAGCTCCAGCGCCTTTGATGTTAAATGTATATTCCTTAGGCCATAAAAGATACTAAGTAATACTGAATTTGAAGGGTCTAAGGTATATAAAAGTTGATATATTTGATTTATATATTTAAATTTAATATTTAAGATATGAACATATTGATATTCTATTATTTTATGATGTGTCAGAATTATATATTCCATGAAGGCTACAAAGACATAGCTTTTTCTGTTGCTAATATAATATATACATATATATAATAAACACTAAACGTATATAAATCTTAATACACTTGCACTGATGTTAAAACAATATCCACACACAAAGGCACTGTTAAGCCATTTTTACATACACAAGTCATTTGAATCCTTACAAATGCTAACAAACACAATTCAACAATTGGTTACATAGCTGGCGTACCTCCGGAGATGGATCTACAAGCGAAATACTGGACAACTTGCTGTATATGGACGAGTGATGAACCAATTTCTTCCATGAGGGACTCTTCAGCTAAAAGTGCAGCCAGTAACTTGCCGCCTGCTAACCTCTCCTACAAAACATAACATCTTGTGTGTGCGTGTATATGTGTGCGCGCGTGTGGGTTGTATGCATTTATATAATCTGGCAGATTCTGCATAACATAAGCCCCCCTGAGGGAGGATTGTTACCTCAGAAAGAGTGTTACTCCTTTTCAAAGCTGCAAGTGATATTTGAAGCAAATCTCTAGCATATTTCACCATGGAAGCACCTTTTAAATTGTAGACACAACTGAACAACAACTGAATATATGCAGCTCTCACAATTGCTTCCTCTTCAATCTGCATACGAAACCAAATATCAAATTTAATTATATGACAATAAATTGACCCACCTTGAGTAGATTCGTAATCACGGAATAAACTGTGTCTCGGAAAAGCTCATGGGATTTAACTGGTATTTTTGAGGTGGAACTAATTAAAACATTCACATTGCAGAGTCTGAAGCTTATTGGAGCAATATCATGCCTCTCAATACCTGTCCAAATATGAGTAGAACGTACACACTTAGTTATCGAACAGTAATATATTCATTGTTCTTATATAAAAATTTCGGGTCACCTGCATAATACTGCCCCCTCCTAATTATTCGCTAATTTGAGGGCACCGCCCAAATATAGCGGTGCCCTATAGTGAAGATGAAATATACACATGTGGGCAGGATAATATGTGTGCATGTGATACACACGTGCTGCATGTGATACACACGTGCTACATGTGATATACACATACACATTAAGATTAATTTTGAACTTTTAATTAAAAAAACTGATTAGACACACACATACACATTGGGCGGAATTAGGGAACCGCCATATTTGGGCGGCGCCTCCAAACACACATACATGACAGAATTAAGAACCGCCATATTTGGGTGGCGCTTCCAAATTAGTGAATAATTAGGAAGGGGGGGGGCGGTATTATGCATTCTAGCCAAAATTTCTTTAAGAGCTTACCGAATTCGTCTATGAATGTGGAAAATTCCAACGTAGGCATGCCACATAACGATGGTATAGAACGTGTGTGATCTTCAAGGCCAGAAATGACTCCAAGAAGAACAGTGTCTACCTTATGCTCACCTGAAATACATATACATGCATATACGTATATATTACACACACACACACACACACATATAGATGCACACACGGGAATGTGTGTGTGTGTGTCTACACTATCTGTATATAGCATGCATATGAAAAAATACATACTGAATATATATTACACGTAAGTACTTAAGTATGTCTCTCTCTCTCTATATATATACAAAGTTGTACGACTGTCTTTCGTACAAATACGGAGGCACTTGTAGTATATCTATACATGAAACCGTGCATATGTACATATACATATGCTTGTAAATGCACCGCATGCGGATATCCCACATGCATGATCCATAGGCACACGGCATGCTCGTACCATCTATTGTCATGTATCGTTGATCAGTTTCCTTCAGTTCCGTGCGGATTGCTATAGCGAAACAGTCAATACAACCATGCTGTGCCTTTTGTACTTCTGTAAAGATCTCAAGAGTCAATGTGTTACTATCATGTATGTGTGTATGTATATGCATGATTTAAGTATATATACAGTATTATACATTGTATAATAAAAATGTTAGCATGTACAAGCATGAGAATACCTTCCGTCTGGGGAGGCAGGAGTAATATCTTTGTGAGTAATGCTCTGATTTGGCTCATAAATGAATTCGAGAGCGTCTGATATCCTCTCACCTAATAATCAGTATAGTCATAATGCATATATTCGGACACAGTACTATATATGCAACACAATTATATGTACCAATAAAATACGTACCATAAGGGAGTTGCATACAGCGTATATACATGCTTTTGCTTTTAAGATATCTGAGTCCCTTACGGCTCCTTTAAAACGATCCACCAATAAAGGGAGCATCACCTGAACACGATGTCATTTGAATCCTCTCCCTCTCCCTCTCCCTCTCCCTCTCCCTCTCCCTCTCCCTTTCCCTTTCCTCTCCCTCTCCTCTCCCTCCCTCCCTCCCTCCCTCTCTCTCTCTCTCTCTCAGTTGAAGCTTGATACCTCTGGGCGAAGACGACCAACAAGCTCCGCTGAAAGTCTTCGTACGTCATCAGATTGCGTGGACTCGCACATCCTGTTGCATGATAATGGTCCACACACACAACACACACACATACATTACCAGTTAAGCAACAAGCTTGTAATGCAACCTGAAATATTCAAATAAGTAACAAGAAAATATAATATGGCTTGCAATACTATATATGCTCATAGATATACAAAACATTGGGGTGTGTGTGTGTGTGTGTGTCCGCACGTCTGTTAAGAATATGTATATATACCTATATAGCGCGATGAGTATACAATATATCTATAGAGCTTACCTTGTCGTGTACCACTATAAAGTTGACTGAAGTCTATGTGATCATAAGCCGATAAAGGCATGACTTTTAGAACTAGTAGAGGGCTGAGCTTTCCAAATATATCTTTGTGTTGATCATCTTGCTCGTCCTTTCTTGTATATCTGCACATGATATATTATTTAGTACATATAGCTTAACAATATAAAACGTACGTATGTTTGTCTATAGATGTGACTACTGTGTACACACACACACACACACAAAACATACTTGAGCATTTCTTCAAGAGTTCGAGTAAATATGATCGGGTACATGTTGAACAAGTAAATACTTATCTCACTTAGAAACCTGGGGAGAACAGGATTTGATGGATCATTGAACATTTTGTTGAGTAGGAATATAACAAAAGTCTCCCAGTCTTTTACCTGTTGTAGAATGTAAAAGCCTTATACACAGGTAAGATATATAGACATATACAGCTGTGTGTGTGTGTGCGTGCGTGTGTGTGTGTGTGTGTGTGTGTGTGTGAGAGAGAGAGAGAGAGAGAGATACCAACCAAATACACATCAAACTATATACGTACAGTGGAAGCCCAAGGAGGAACAAGACGTATTATCCGATCTAAATCTGCGTACAATTATAGCTACATATAAATACGGAAGACAAAGAAATGAATATACAAAAATATACCTGCTTGTTGATTTGGTAAACTGCTTCCAATTTCTCCGGGATGCTTTGGTGGTCGAGAAACAATGGATATATTTCTGACAAAATATAAAGGATTAAAACCAGCTTGATTATTCTCTATTAATCTACTCGTGGTGTTTATCTATATATTTAAAATTTAAACGGTATATTTGGCTAAATGAAGTCATAACTAGAAACTGGTCCAAATAGTAAATGCAACAACAACGTGTGTGTGCGTGTGCATGTACATACAGAGCACAATCGAGAAGCACCGAGACAACTTCTACGTGATTTGCACTGCCCTTGAGAACATTAACAAGTCCAGCGCTTGCAGCAGATCGAACTTTCTCATTACTATCGTACAAAAGCTTGATGAGTGCAGGGATTACAAATGTAGGATCTGCGAGCAGATCAAATGTTAAACAATGAAAAATTTGAAGTATAAAACTATTAACATATAGAAAGAATTTGTTTGTGTGCATGCGTCCTACGTGCATGTGTGTGTTGAATTATATAGAACTTGTTGCCTGTACTATTAGTATGTGCGTCTGTATATATTATAATATTATACAGACATACACTACCAAGTTTCTCAAAGAAGTTGGAGGCAGCAGTGCGATTTGTGAGTTCCTCGTCATCAAGTCGGTTCAGCAAGTATACAGCTATTGTATTACTGTAACATAAAACACCGAAACTAAAAACTAGAGCAGACACACACGTACAATGCATGACAATATATATGATATATATCCATAAGATCGTATTCATACCTTAGAGAAAGACTGTTTGAAGTGCTACACAACTCACCAATAACATCAATGGCTTTTTCTTCGTTGAGTTGCTTCTTTAGAATCTAGCATCGAGAAAACTTTCTGTAAATCTGGAGACGGATGCCTTAAGCACACGTTAAGCACTAACAAGTAACAAATAACACATATACAGCATTACAAACACCCACACGGATGTATAAACGTATATACATGTATATATATATATATATATCACACACAGACAGATTGTATCTGTAGAAGGATACTGTAAGAAATATTCCGCAACAAGGTGCACAGCTGCTTTTGAAGTTGTGTCTCTTTTATTCAGAAACTCAATAAGAAGTGGCGCAAGACTGTCTAATCTGGAGGAATCCCGAAAAATTATATATCTCAGCAATGCAAGAACAACCCCGTCTTTTCCTCCTCGTTTCTAGAAAACTGCCCAAACGCAAAAATTCATGTATGATAATATAGACTTCATATATATACGTATGTGGAAACTCTAACTATCTACAAAACCAATAAATGCATTATACATGGATGACAAAACTGCTGTATATATAGTTATACATGTACACATGCATAATACAGATATATATTTCACCTGACCCAGAAGAAGTTCAAGAAGCCGTGCTTCGTGATCTGCTAATATGTTGTCGGCTTGCTCAGCGTCTAAACGTCCAATGAGAAGAGCGAAGCAGTTTAGAATATACAAATGCATCTTCACTCTGCCATATGACATGTATTGCTGCAATTAAAGTCAGTCATGCACACGTACACACTCATATGTACCAAAGGGTTACCTGTAGAGCAGATAGCAATTTGTGAAGGCTATTAACAACTGAATCCTGTTTAAATGCTTCTGAGAGCATAAGGCTGGCATATTCGTGCCAACATGATTTCAGGACCGCAACCCCGACAGGCACATCTCCTGCAAAGTACAAAACAGTCATACACACACAAGCAATATGTAGATTGGCTTTCACCTTCAGCTATGTTACGGAGTTGCAGAAGATGGTTTTTAACTTGCATTAATCCCGTCGCATGCAGCGGACGTGCCTCACGATTCCACTGAAATGGAAACTTCCATTAACTTTACAAATATATAATGTATCCTTGTAACCAGTCTATAAGCTCTAAATTACAAATATAATTCACATAGAATAAGTATTTCACAAAAACACACAGAGACACACATACACACAATATACCTCATATAACTCGAAGACTACAGCAATCATATTGTCTAGATGACTCCACAATATAAAATTCCACTCTTCGGGTACGTCTTTCATGGAAAACATCTTAGTAATCACTAAAATACAATCTGCAGCAGATACTGTGAGACACGTAGGATGCTTTTTCATCCCATCCTTAACACTGGAACATGTAAACGTCAGAATTTCCGCACACACACACACAAGTACATAACCTCGCATCACGAACTAGCTTCACCAGTTGAGACACACACGTTGATAATATTGGCATCGACGAAACTACCCTTGATGTCCACTCTAAAAAAACCACATCATATCTACCCACATACGCACACATATACACATTCATATTAAGTTATGTAACATACTCCATACCTGGTGTAGTTGAAGTTGCTAACAAGTGTTTAATCACTAAACAGCCTCCCAGTTTAATACTATGATCAAACTGAGGAGAGCTGAGTATGTGTACAAGAGACTTCACAATTTCTATCCCACATTCGTTAGTTTGGTACAAAGATTGTATTATAAACAAGGCCTTCTTCCGCTTATTAGACTCCCTAGACTTCACAATCTGAAATTGTCTATATGATATCTTATGTATACAATATCTCTATGTCTTGTGTACGTGTGTGTGTGCATATATATCTATATATCTATACATACATACATACATACATATTGCTTACATGTTCTAGAAGAGGTACGCAAACATCTACAGCGTTTGAAGACTGCTTTACATGTCTTAGCAGATAATCCACTGCTTCAGCGGTAACACCTGTGTAAAAGCAATAGTAAAGAGAGTTTAGGTTATAAGTTATAACTTAACCATGTATATACATGAGAACAATGGTTTAAGCTGACAAGTCTATGGATGGACCTAGCTCTGCAAGAAAACATACCTTTGCTTCTCGAAGGAAAATTTCGCTCAATCTCCCGCTTATCTGCAGAGATGAGCCGATTCAACACAGTTCCAAGCGGCAGCGGGTGCATTTCCGGCTCCTCTGAGAACCTAACCGATTTATCCATAGGAAAATCCCGTAAATTCCACAACTTGCCGACTTGTGACCCGAGAGAGCGCTAATCCCTAAACCCTAAAACGAGCCCTAAAACAGAGCACAACGGCTTATAGAATGTTCATATTTTGAATTATACCCTAATCCTGAATGTGTACATTTTTCATTACTAGGATGAGAATCTATAACGGACATGACATATTCCAAATTTGAATGCTACATGTTTTAGCTTTGTCCAGTCAGATCCAAGTCATAAACACGGCTCCCACTGGGATACAGGATTCCAAAGTTCTTCTCAGTTCCCGCCCCACTCTTCTGGTTCTCATTAAACAGGGCAAATATATATGTCAAAATGCCCACATTGGGCCTCTTCGGAGTCCCTGCTTGCTCTGCATCTTCTTTACTAGCCTCGAGTTGTATAGCTGCGCATTCGAGACGCTCGCCCCGACCTGGTCCGAGTCCCCTGCAGAAGGCCATCCGGTCTCACTAATCACTAGAGGGACATTCCCGTATCCCAGCCTCTCCATTGCAGCGAATACAGCATCTAGCATGGAATCAAGAAGATTCTGGTATCCCAAGCTTCCGTCCTGCACAACAACCGAGGAGCTTCCGAAGAGCGCATAGTCCAGGGATATCTGACTAGGATTGCCAGCGTATGCAAAGTAGGGATACACATTCGCATGGTACGAAGACCCAGTGGAGGAAAGAAATGCAAGCAGAGGCAGGATGACACTGGAGATGATATCTGACCGGAATTGACCAGAAGATGGAGGATATGACGTGGACAGCACGTCGCTCGCCAATGGCGTGCTGACGTGGATCTTCCCCGAGAGGTTCCTCGTCTGTAGAGCGATGTATATGTTCTCCATTGCAGGGACGAGGGCCGCCCATGTCCCCTGTATGCTGTAGTCGGAGAGTATTTCGTTTCCGACCAGGACTGTGGTTATATGTGTCCTCGGGTAGAACGGAACAACGTTCTGTTGTACCCAACTATTTGCTGTGCTCTGGTTGGATGCTATGCTTGCAATGTCCTGGTTCCGCACCATTATCTCGATCTTGATGCTTTTGTTCGATAGCGCTGACAGTACCTCTGAGTCCGCATCAAAAATCTTCACCCGGTCGATCTTGAGGGACTGTAGGAGGGAAACCACTGTCGATGGGGATGGCAAATTGTTGGCTACTCGTCCATAGTTGATTCCTATTTGACTCCCTGAGAATACACGCGTGTTTAGATATGTATGTGTGTTTACGAGAAGAACATACCTGTGGAGCTTCTGATACATGATAAGAGTATGAGACATAACCACATTGTAATCTGTGCTGCTTCAATTCTCCCTGTAAGGAATATACTTAACATACGTGTGTATGAACATGTGAATTACGATACACACATGTATGTATGTATATATATATGTACACACACACACACACACATAGTTTTCTTTCAGCAAACGAGAGGAAGTAGCAACTTCTTCATCTGACATAAATGAGGCTGTGAAATCGTTATCAATTGGTGAGAAGGCTTGTTTTCAACCGTTGATTTCAATGCGTGGTGTTATCGTGTCAATTTGTTTACTATTTAGTTTTTCATTACGAAATGCCAAGCTGTACCTAAAGAAATTAACATCTCAACTTCTCAATGTAGTAAAAATCTATATTAGTACTTGAGTAATAGTCAAAAATTCGAATATTCTATAGAATAATGCAAAATATCCAGCTGTATATAGCCTAATATATTTCCGTACACGATCTTTTTTTAATTATTTTTTTGAATTTTCAATAGGTGTTTGTTCTTCTCTATATATAATTACATTCAATGTGTATACAATATATTATTGTAAATTGATATTAATATAATTTTTAAATATTGGTTAACCTAACATGTTATTATAATATTATTACTTTTATTTCATTATAATTCATACTAACTTTATTACGTTTTCAGATTGTGTGGATGACGTAATGTATACAAGTGCAATATTGTTATATACGTAATAATGGTCTTACGTTATAAGTTTTATAACTTAACAATTAACCTAATTAGTTATAACAATTATAATGTTTTTATTATTATTATAATGTGTTTACGTAAATTAGGTTAAATTAAATTATACACAAAGGTAACCCTGCCTTTGCCAAGGTGTCATTACGGTTTGACATGGCAGTGTACGGTGGTATTTTCTAATGACGTGGCACCACTGATGCTTCGCCACGTAGTATTGTGCACTTACACTTTCAAGTGTGCATTTCACACGCATAGTATACACACTCACACTTTAAGTGTGCATTTCTACAGCATATTTACGCGTGTGCAGAGAGAGTAGATAATATGTATGTGGATATTAACATTTCTGATACAAAATGCTACTTGGTGGTATTTATAAGTAATTTGATCAGCAAACATACACTATTTTCTTAATTATAGTAATCCAAAAACTTTGTAAACATTGCAATAATCCCAAGATAACACATGAACGACAAGGTCCCTTCTGCATTTGTGTTAGATAAGGATTTGTTACTTACTGTGGAACTTTGATTCTTACTGTGTTGCTCGAGGATGGTGATGGAGGTGCTGTTTCTTCAATTGGAGTATTCATATTTGAGCAATCTAGGTCAAGCTTACCTACAAAGTATGTACGTATATATATGTGTGTATGTGTGTGTGTGTGTGTGTGTAAAACTTACAATCTTTTAAACAAACTCCAGATGTGCTGTTTAAGAAGTTTGCATATCCTTCGTGACAGTTACATGTATGGTTTAAAGGCCCTTCACCGGAACACATTCTCCACCAATTCCGCAAATCACCGGTCTAATAACAAACTGAAACTCGGAATTATTAAAAATATGTATATACGCACACATATATATGCACTTACTGTTAATGTCAAATGAAGGTGGTATTGGTGGCTGTGTTGCAGGAAGTTCCTTTTCACAACTGAAGCTCGGAGTCACACTACCTATAAGAATAGTAAAAATATGAAATTAATTATATGAATGAATTAGATTAAGAAAATATAATATACAATTAGCTGGGATTAAGCATGGCAACAGAGGCTGGTCAACTATATTTCTCCAGCCATCATTGCATTTACAACCAAATAAGTCCATGTCCCTTGTTCACAGTAATCTGCACGTATAACTCCCTCTCTCTATCTCACACACACGCGCACACACACACACACTTACCTGCATATGTTGTGAATATAAACGTTGAAAGTATAACAAGCATTAACTTCTCCATTAGAGGGTATTTGATTTGAAGTTAGATTTATTATCAAACACACAGAAGATGACATGATGGTGGCGGATACTGCGAGTATGTACATACGTCACTCGCAACGCGTATGCATGTGATGACGTGTATCTTAAGATGCCTATGTGGCGGATATGGTGAAGTACGGGAAGATTCTTACATATGGCAAGTTTAGCTATGGCGATTGTTGCACCTCCTAAGTGTTCACCTCCTTCAAGTATTTTATCTCAGAAGAAGACTACAGTGCAAGAACCGGTATATAGATTGAATCGCAGGTTGCTTGTGCAGCTGGGTATTGCTATAGCAGCAAGTAACACTCCCACGATGCTCAAGCCTTCTCTTGGGAATATGTAAGCTTTTCATATACATTTATACGCTTGTGTGTGTGTGTGTGTACTGCATACATTGTATATCTATCTGGATTTGAATGTTCAGCAGGACCAAAAGATTGGTTAAAGGAGCAGAAGAAAAAAACTGCAGACTTCCTGTTGGGACCAATTGCCCGTTCACGTCAGGGAGTTGAGAATGCTTTTCTTCTTTTAAGTAAGTTACACACACGCACGCACGCACGCACACGTTGATCTTTGAAAGCTGTTTCAGGCTCGAATCCCATTGCCAACCACATAGAGGCAGAGAACCTTGTGAAAGTAGCAGCTCGGGATTGCATTCCTTTCGAGAGTGGATCCATTTCGGACTTGCAAACCCGTACAGGTGTTGAGGTGTACGGATGAATATTTTTTATATATTTTGCTCTATGTATAAACGATGTTTTAAATCGTTTACAGGTTTGTACTTTTAAACTCCTTGTGAAGAATGCAGCCTCGTTACTCGACGATTCAGATCCTGTCAAAGTTAAAGCCTACTTGTCCCTGGACAATCTTATAAGGTACTCACACATACGTGTGCGTGTGCGTGTGTGTGTTTGAGTAAATACACACACATATGTATGTATAATTTCTCCTTTTCCTAGAGCATTTAGAGTACTAGATGATTCAATAGCGGCAAGCTCCAGCCCAATGTCTTCATTGAGGTAATTATTTATAATAGTATGGAGATAAAAGTTATATATATATGTGTGTGTGTGTGTGTGTGCAGGAGCAACCTCACAGATGCGTTTTATGGAACATATACTGCTTTAGATGACTTTGAGGCAGGGATCCGTGCTTGTCTTGGGATCGCATAGAGTTGAATAAAACTTTATATACATTTAAGAGAGAGAAACTTCATAAATAAAACACTTTTTTATATTAGGCTGAAAAGATCCATATTATTTTAATTGTCTCTCTCTCTCTCACACACGCACACGCACACGCACACAAACACACAGTGAGGCGTCACTACGGTTCTTCTTATGCTTGATGGTAAATAAATTTTAGTACTTAAAACCAGTTTATGCTTATTGTAATATAGCATAAACTCAACACACGGTGGATTATTTGTCATGGCTATGGCGACTACCCTTGCATCTCCATGTGCATTGTCTTCGCAGTTAGTTACCACACGCACAGTAAACCGACCCACAACGTGTTGTGCCTCTTCAGCACACTCAGAAGTGGCTAAACTGCCCTCGTCCTCGAGCTCCAAGTAAGCCTGCAACACACACACGCAGCATACACATACACACACATGCGTGTGTGCAGAGGGATGGAGGATGTTTTGTGAGAATGTATCAGGAGAATGGAGCGGCTCTTCAGCAGACTTTGATCACAAGGGTAAACTAATTCCACTCCCATCTTCATTGCTTCCGCAAGAATATGCCGAATGGGGAGTTGAAGTTTCCGACTGGGAAACATACTGTGCAACTTTAGCTAAACAAGATAAACGAGGAGGCTTAACATTCTACAATAAAACAATGCGTTTGTACCCGACGGTTGGATGCGGATCCACTACAGTCTCCGTATACAGTACTCAGGAACAGACTATCGAGGACGAAACAGATGAGCATACTCTTGCATTTCATAGTAGCGGTGCATATGTTGTATACTGGAAGCAAGCAAATGTGATCGAGCATTGCCTTGTGGATGAACGCGAGGACGGCTTACGAGTCAGGATTCTTAACAAGTTGAAGGCCTCAAACTTTCACGAGATTACCATCTTCAGGTTGATATACTCTCTCTCTCTCACACACACACACACACGCACGCACGCACGCACGCACCACATTACAGGGAGAAATGGGAGGATTCCTTCCAGTCTGGGAAGACTGTGGAAAGCTGTTTAACACGGCATGCTGGGGTTGCTACGGGCCCTCGTCTAGATGCTGCTGAACTTCTTGGCACCTGGCAAACTGTGACATCCAGTTTTTCACCTGTAAGTTGTTACCACTTTCTTTGTGTGTGTGCGTGTGTGCGTGTGTGTTAGTATATACATACTCATTTCTGGTACAGGTGGAGAATTCCCGTGCGATGAATCCAGTGAGCTTTGAGAAATCTGATAAGCTGGTTAGGCCACAGCACCGGCTAAAAGAGCCACATATAGAAGGGTACATAATGCTTCCCGAGGGGCTATGGACATGTGTACAACTGTTGGGGACGAGGTTCATGTCGAGGGAGGCTGGTTAACTAGCCGGGGAACGCTGTTGTTTCCAGGTGCAAATTGACGGCCGCTGGTAAACTACAGGTAGGTTATTCTTGATATCTCTACATGTATATATTGTCTTTCTCCCCTGCAGAGGTTTGAGCTGGAGACACAGTATCGAAACACCAAACTGGACATGCCTCATAGACATTCTTTCTGGACACCGATGAAAACAACTAGTAAATAGACCCACATTGAAACATGAAATTTCTTTTAATACACATCTTGTTACAGGCCTTGAATAGTTTGAACAATTGTCTGGTGCCATGGGTCGCTGAGGTGAGTGAGGAGGTTCTCAAAAGGTCCCTTGTGTGTCACATTGGACTGGATGATGAACCCAAGGAATGCCAACATAGCTAGACGACCTGCATTAAAAAACCACACAGTTAATGCGTGTAAGTGCTGTTTAAGGTGTGATAGTTACCATTAGCAAGCTCCTTCTCCTTGTACTCCTCGTTTGCAGGGAAGTTGAGGGGATTGAAGACTCCACCGGGATATCCAACTTCGTTCTTAGGCAAACTGTATCCTTTAAAGATGGGATCCTGGTTCACACTCCTGGATACTTGATATCTTGCCATCTCCGAATCTCGACATAGTGGAACAACAGAAACTCAATCACAAACAGTGTCGAAGAAGGTGCAAAGTACTCTTTTGCACCGGCGTCGAACCAGAGCGGTGCATTGATGAGTCCGATCTTGGTGAGAACCTCAGGAATAAGCATGCCGGCGACTCCCACCATTGCCCATCTTCCATTCTGGAGCTCGGCCTGTACATACCACCTGAGATTGGCTGGGTCTCCTGCAAGTCCGAGTGGGTCAAAACCATTGTCACCTGGCAAACTGCATCAATAACCAAACAACCAGTGAAATATTTATATATAATACTTTCTAATACAAATATAACAAGAAATGCACCATATACGTATGTGTATAATACTCGCATTTGTATGTTTATTAGATACATTACCTTCCATTCAGATAAGCAGGAGATGCCAATCCCGGGCACCACTCGCCCTTTCTTGGCTTCTACTTTGAATCTGTTTGGAGCGAATCCAGCAGGCTTTGCAGAGCTCCGTAGCTTGGATAATCCGCTACTAGATCCAGATAAGAATGTAGAGGGGCACGACAGATTGATCGAAGCCTGCATTGTGGTCGCCATTGATACCTGGAATCCTGGAGCTCGCTATGAACCCTAAGGGAGCAGCTTGAACAAGTGAAAGTTTGGACGGATGAGATACGATACGAATCTAATCTCGCGGCTCCTGTCGTTTGGTCATTTTTGCCAAACATCCGGTTGTGGATATCTCACTCGCGCCAATCAGAATGCGCGTGTCTAATCCAGTCTAGCCGTCGATTATGAGATCCGACGGCTAGAAATTGTTTCGAAGTTGAGCCACATTTCCATGCTTACTTGGCAGCTCCACCCGATTTTTTTATATCAGATATTATTCAATACTAGCATTAAAATATGCTACAGCATATTCTTAGCATCTTGTGTTTGTGAAGTTTTCATGTATAAGCTTATTTATTTGCTTATCTTAAAAACAGATATGCATTTTCCTTTGCCACCTGAATATATATATATATATATAGAGAGAGAGAGAGAGAGAGATAGAGAGAGAGAGAGAGAGAGAGAGAGAGACACAACAAAACGAAGGCATACAAATCATATAATACAGTGTAAGTCTTTAATTACAGTGACCAGCGTGAATGCTGGATAACAAAACATAAGGAGCTGAAGAGGAACTTTTGATCGAATTGAGCTCCACAGCGGCAGCAGCAGCCCGCTTGCCTCTCTCAAGCTGCCCATAACTCTTGCAAGCAGCTAACAAAGCCATATATGCCAATCCATCTGGTTCATAAGGCATACTTACAATAAGCTCCTCGGCTTCCTCAGCTTCCCAGCACGAGCAAGAACATCAACCATACACGTAAAATGCTCAGCAGTCTCTTCAACTCCGTAGTCCCTTGTCATCGACACAAAACACTCTACTCCTTCTTCCACACGCCCCGCATGGCTGCATGCAGATATCACACTCAGAAACGTAACACTCTCGGGATCGACTCCTTCAAGCAGCATTTCGCCAAAGAAGTCAGTGTCTCTTGTTATGCCCTGTTTGGGCATAAGCAGATATCATTGCCGTCCAGAGGATGACAACATCCTTAGAAACCACCTTCTCAAAAGCCTGCTTTGCCAACTCTAGAGCTCCCCATCTCGAGTACATGCTCACAAGGGCAGTCCCAACCGAGGCCTCGCTGTCCAGACCGATATCCGAAACACTCGCATGTAGAACCTTTCCTTCAGGAACCGCTGGTAGCGTTCCACACACATCGAACACAGTCACATACGCGATCTCATCAGGCTTGATTCCTTGCATAAGCATTTTCTGAAATAGCTGGAGAGCCTCTGAAACGAGCCGTTCTGTGCATAAGCCGAAACAATGGAAGTCCAAGTTACCACAGTTGCATCGGATGTGTTCTCGAACAGGAAACGTGCATCACCTAAGCAGTTGCATTTCGCATATATTTTAATGAGTGCTACAGTGAGAGGCTCAGAGTGTTCCAAGTAAACTGCCCCAGAGTGAACTCGCATCCCTTCGTGGAGTTCCCTCTGGCTCTCGCAAACACTAATGACTGTGCAAGCAAGACATCGTCAACTTCCACCCCTTCTAAGTCGATCTTACACAGGTTTACCACAACCTCTCGGGCTGACCAGATATCCGCATGAGCACTTACTATCATAGTCCATGCAGCTGCATCTGGCTGTGGCATAAGGTTGAAGATCCTCCTTGCTTCCTCTAGTTTGTCATCCATGTTCACATATGCCTGTATCATACCATTCCACACAGACATGTCACAAGCTGGGACTCTCTCAAAAAACTCCCTCGCCTCCTCAATGAGTTCATTCCGCAACGAAGCCGTAATAACAACACTCCATGTAGCAGAGTTTCGCTCAGGCATTTCACAGAACACAAGCCTGGAAGCTTCAATATCACTGGCTTCAGCATATGCAGCAACCAGTGCATTCCAAGCCACTACGTCCCAACAAGGCATTGAGTAGAACACTCTCCTGCTTGCGTCCATATGCCCGCCCTGAGCGTATGCAGTGATCGTGGCCGTCCAGGATATCAAGTCTCTCTGAGGCATCTCATTGAACAACTCTACTGCCTCACGGATATATCCTCTTTGGGCATACCCACCTATCATGGCAGTCCAGGAAACGGCGTCTTTCACAGTCCATGGAGAGAAGAGAGTTTCTGCATCTTCTAAATGGCCATTCCGGGCATACGCTTGTACAAGCACGTTCCAAACCGCAACCGACGGCTCAGGCATCTCATCTCCCAGTATCCTTATCTCATCAACCTCACCGTAGTCCCCATGCGAACCGAGTATCACTGTCCATGAGACGGGAGTCGTGCCGGGGCATTAGATGGAATAAGGCCCTGGCTGTTTCCAGATGCCCGTTATATGCATACGCTTGAACAAGTCCATTCCACGAAGATATACTTCTCTGTGGCATCTTTGAAAAGCTCCTCAACATCCGAGAGAAGAGAGAATGCATTCATCATTGCATTGCATGAGATTGCATTGTGTTCAAGCATCGAGTCGAATGTGAATTTCGCTTGTCGACGTGCCCGGACTGGGCATATGCAGTAAGCATAGTGGTTGAACAGACAATATCATGCACGCACATTCGTTCATAGACTCTCTCCGCAGACTCGACATCTGAGGCCTTATTGAAGGCCTGTAGAATGGTGTTCCACGAAGCCAGGTCCCTCTCGGGCATCAAATGAAAAAACCCCGGATGAGTCGATATGCCCGTTCTGGGCATATGCAGTAATCATGGCATTCCATGACACAGAGTTTCTAACCGGCATCTTCTCGAAGAGCTTCTCGGCCTCCGCGAGGTGGGAACCTTGTGAGAATCCAGACAACATGGCAGTCCAGGAGATGACGTTTCTCTGTGGGATTGAATCGAACAAGCTCCTGGCTTCCTGGAGATGCCATTGTGAGCAAATGCAGAAAGCATGATATTGTTGGATACAATGTTGGGCTGCCGGATCTGCGCATAGCAAGACGTAGCGTCTTGTATGCTCCCGCATTGCCCATATAACTTGACAAGAAGATTCCACAGGAAGATGTCTTTGTCGAGTGCCGAGCGTGAGATTTGATTGTGTAAGTGCCTGGCGTCTGCGAGGCTCCCACATTGCTGAATGAGTGCTGCATATGTTGCCCGCAGGCTCATCAACTGTTCATCTTAATCACACAATCCGACGGCCATTTTCAAACGAATCCACGAAGATCAACGGCTGACTGAATGCCACTTGGAAACCGGAATTTCCTCCATATAAACCCAGACAAATTCTTTGGATTTCTCAGTTCGTGTGGCTATGGCGCTGAAGGATGTATGGGTGTTGCTTGTGATCTTTGTGTCTCTCACAGGAGAGGCAACTAGTGCAAAATATAATACTAGTGGAGGGATTGTTCCCGGGAAGATCAATGTTCATTTAGTTCCTCATACACACGATGATGTTGGATGGCTGAAAACTGTTGATCAGTATTACATTGGTTCCAACAATTCAATCCAGGTGGGTTCTTTGTAGAATCCCAAGAGTTAGTGTAAAAACCCATATAACTGTGTACATCTATGTGTATAAAACCCATGTGTATGTGTGTGTAATTGGACCAGGAAGCGGGAGTCCAATACATTCTAGATGGGATTTATACGTCTCTTACGAGCAATCCTGACCGGAAGTTCATCTATGTTGAGCAGGTACCGTACATTCTCTCTCTCACATGCAGTCAAGTCTTTATAACGTACATTCTCTCTCTCACATGCAGTCAAGTCTTTATAAAGTGTTTTCTTTTAAGTTACATTTATGAAAATAAAATTTATCCCTTTATAAAGTAAGTAAATACGTGTGTGTGTGTGTACACATACATACAGACAGACACACAAACACACACACATATGTATGGATATTCTTAACAATGTAATTTATATTGCTAATTTTGTTTGTTTAAATTCAGGCCTTTTTTCAAAGGTGGTGGAGACAGCAAACCGAAGAAGTTCAAGGTGTTGTGAAGGAGCTTTTGAGTTCAGGAAGACTAGAACTCATGTGAGATATATACACACATATGTATGTGTATATATATTACACATACAGATAACATACACATAATTTATAGCAAATTGAAATGAGAATAATTATATATTTAATCTATAACAAAATCGAGCAATGTATATTAATGTATGCAGCAATGGAGGTTGGTGTATGCATGATGAAGCAGCTACACATTATATAGACATGATTGAGCAAACTACACTCGGACACAAATACATTAAAGAACAGTTTGGTATCATTCCTAAGATTGGATGGCAAATAGATCCCTTTGGTCACTCTGCTGTTCAAGCATATCTTCTTAGTGCCGAGGTAAGTATTTTTTCTTACTTAATTATTTTTATTTAGCAATTGTTTATTAATTTCTATATATTTTTTTAGATGGGATTTGATGGTTTATTTTTCGCACGGATTGATTATCAAGACAGGCGTCAAAGGTACAATGACAAAAGCCTAGAAGTTATATGGCAAGGATCTAATACTCTTGGATCAGACGCACAAGTAAGCTTAACATAAACTACTGTTAAAACTTTCATCATCTTTTTATATCAGGTATTTACAAGTATATTCCCTGTTCATTATGGACCCCCCGATGATCATGGTTTTGCATACGAAGAAACGGATGAAATACCTGTACAAGTAAGATTTTTTAGATTTAATGATATATTTGTTTTCCTTCCTGCATGATGAATATGGATGTTTTTTTATTTATTTATATAAATATAACATATTTTTTTCTAATTCGTCTTTATTCTTAAGGATGATCCAATGCTGTTTGATTATAATGTTGAGGAGCGAGTGAATGCATTTGTCCAGTCAGCTCGGGAGCAGGTTTGTCATTAAAATATTTATACTATACACACATGTATATAAGTTACATATACACACACACACACACAATACTATTGTTGAGGCATTGTTGTTTTATTTGGTTTGTCTTTGCAGGCTAATATAACAAGGACAAATCATGTAATGTGGACAATGGGAAATGATTTTAAATATGCACTGGCTGCCAAGTGGTTTGTGAATATGGACAAGCTTATACATTACGTTAACCTTGTAGGTAACTTAATTATGTTAAACATAAGCTGTAATTAACTTAATAATCTTATTTACTCAAACTCTTTCTAGGATGGTCGAGTGAATGCACTGTACTCAACACCATCCATTTATCTTGCCGCAAAACATGCTGCAAATGAGAGATGGCCCTTGAAGACGGATGATTTCTTCCCGTAAGTTAAAATAAATGTATATACGTATACAGATGTATGTCATGTATAATACATATATACATATGTGCAGATATGCTGACGATGGTAACTCATATTGGACTGGATACTTTACAAGTCGAGCAGCATATAAGAGATACGTTAGAGAGCTTAGTGGTTATTTACAGGTCTGTCATTATGTTATATTCACGTACATTATAAATGTTATATATTTTGTAAATAGGCGGCGAGGCAGCTTGAGTTTTTAAATGGATTAAAGAAAAAGGGACCTTCAACTTATAGTTTATGGGACGCTTTAAGTATTTCACAACACCATGATGGTGTTAGTGGAACTTCAAAACAACATGTTGCCAACGACTATGCAAAGCGTCTTGCAATAGGGGCTGCTGAGGTTCTTCTCTCTCTCTCTCTCTCTCTCTCACACCACACACACACACACACACACAATTACTATCATTTAGGACTTTTTATTTTATTTTTTTATTTTATTTGTTGGTGTTTTCCTTGTGAAGTCCGACTTGGTTATCAAATCCGCATTGAAGTCCTTAACCAGCAAAGGTGAACAGAAACATACAGACTCTGAAGAACAATTTGTGAAGGTATGAATGATTATCATTTAATCATTTAATTATATAATGTTTGCAGTTAGCTGATCTTTCTTTTATGCAGTGCCCTCTGTTAAACGTCAGCTTTTGCCCATTGACAGAATCCATATCTTGGACCAAAAAGACTTTGGTACACACACACACACACACGATGTAGATACACACGCATGTGTATGCCTTTGTATATGATATGTATTAAACTATTGGAGCTTTCAGGTCGTTACGGTGTATAATCCTCTTGGATGGTCACGGGAAGACTATGTTCGATTTCCGGTATAGCGTACAATCAATAATAATACTACATATAACAATAACATATTAATAATATTATAATATATATGAGATGTTTTATGTTTTTACAGGTAAACAATGAAGGCTTAGTTGTAAAAGACTCTTCTGGGAAAACAATACCTTCACAACTCGTACCAATCACTAAGGCAACAAAGCAAGTGAGAAAGTATTATGTAAAAGCAAACTTGGGGGTTTCTCCGGGAAAATCTCCGAATTACTGGCTTTATTTTAAAGCTTCAGTCCCTCCACTTGGGTTTAGCACATACTACGTGTCAAGTGCATCAACAAACACAGGTTTGTCATGTGTATGTATGTTTGTATGCGTGTACATGTATTTATTTTGAGTATTGCAGCTGAAGTTTCGACTATGGCTCATTCAAATAATACTAGCTCTGTTGAGATTGGTTTTGATTCAAAACTTACATTTGCTTCATCAACTGGTCAGCTAACAAGGTTAACCAATTCTAAGTCAGAGGTATCTCTCTCTCTCTCTCTCTCTCTCTCTCTCTCTCTCTCTCTCTCTCTCTCGTGCGCCTCTCTCTCCCCTCCGCTCTTCCCGCCCTCCCGCCCTCCCCCTCTCTGTATATATCTATATCTATCTATAAATATATGTATATGTATATATAGACACACACACGTGCGTGTGTATTATACATACATATGTGATTTAACTATGTAAACTAACCGTATATTACGTGGGATCAGGCTGAAACTCCTGTTCAACAATCATATTACTGGTATGCTGGCTACTCTGGGGATGGACAGGTTTGATAATCTTCTTCATCTATATCATATAATCTATATGTTAACACACACACACACGCACAAACTATTTTCCATGCAGGATTCAGGAGCATACATTTTTCTACCAGATGGAACAAGAGCCACACCTGTAGCGGAAAATGTATGCAATCTGTTTCGTTAAGAAAATAGATTAATAAGTTAATTAATCATTAAGTGTGTATGCTTTTCTCTCTTCAAGGCGTCATTGCAAGTTGTTCAAGGCTCCTTAGTACAAGAGGTGCATCAAGAGTTTGCTCCATGGATCAACCAGGTATACATGTACATTTTTTCACACACATATATACGTAAAATGTACATACACATTCTCACACTTTTCTACTTCTCTTTTAGATTTCAGGCTCTACAAGGACGTGGAACATGCTGAAGTAGAATTTTTGGTAATATAAGCTGAATTATAAATTCTTAAATTTTTATATATATTAATTATAAATAATTAATTTTTTTTACAGGTTGGTCCCATTCCAATTGACGATGGTGTTGGTAAAGAAGTCATAACCAGATTCACAACGGGTATTCCTAGCAATGGCATTTTCTTTACTGACTCAAATGGCCGTGATTTCCTCAAACGGGTAAACACAAACACACACACACACACACACATGTATGTATGTATGTGTGTGTGCGTGTGTGTCTGTATGTATACCTGTGTTTTGTGATCCAGGTAAAGAATTTCAGAGCAGATTGGAACTTAAATGTTACTCAACCTGTTGCTGGAAATTACTACCCTGTAAGTTCTTATATTTTTCGTGAATTTTGTTAGTAACTTTTAATCAAATATATACAGATAAATCTAGGAATATACCTGACAGAAACCAAACTGATTTCTCTGTCCTGGTGGATCGCTCTGTTGGTGGTGAAGTATTGCTGATGGTCAGCTTGAACTAATGCTACACAGGTGTGCATGTGTGTGACGTTATACGCATGTTAATAACTCTCTCTCTCTCTCCTCTCTCTTCTCTCTCCTCACACACACACACACACACACACACACACACGCACGCACGCACATACACAGAGTTTCTATGTATATATATAATATCTAACTATTTAGATATAACTTATGATTTTGCAATGGTCTAGACGGTTACTAGTTGATGATGGAAGAGGAGTGGGTGAGGCACTGAATGAAGTAGTTTGTGTTGACTCAAAAACTTGCGAAGGCTTGACTGTAAGTATTTAAAAATTAGTTAATTAATGTTTGCAAAAGATTCTACTGGGTTTATATTTCTTAAACATAGATCCAAGGAACGTCATATCTTAATGTGAATCCCGTCTCAAAAGCTGCACGCTGGCGTCGAAGTCAAGGGCAGAAGACACTCTTTCCATTGCAGCTCTTCTTTAGTTCTACGGTAAACACGTGAAAATTTTATTCACACACACACACACACCGAAATTATATGGAGTTTAATGTTCTTCATAAAGGAGGATGAGAAAAGCACAACAGATGGTTTTTCAGCACTAGCTTCTGGATACGCTTTACCAGAAAACGTTGGGCTAATCACGTTGCAGGTAATATTACCTATATAATGGTAATTAGTACTTTTATGTATTTATATTCACAGGCTCTGGACAATGGCGATGTTCTATTGCGTCTGGCTCATCTCTATGAGGTACTCCTCTCTGTATATATACACACCAGGTCTCCGTATATGTTTATACACTCTTTATATGTATGTATATACATGCTCCCTATTTAACAATGTATATATACACTCCGTATATGTATGCACGCTGTACTCATGTTTTAATCAGGCTGATGAAGACGAGGAGTTATCTAAGACGGCCACTGTGGATCTTACCAAGCTTTTCCCCGGCCGAAAGGTACAGATAGGACACACGAGAGAGAGAGAGAGAGAGAGAGAGAGAGAGAGAGATGTATACATACACACGCATACAATGTGTATATGACACACACGCACGCACAGGTAAAAGCAGCGACGGAGCTGTCGCTTTCGGCAAATCAGGAGAAATCAAAGATGAAGCCATTGGAATGGAACATAGAGAAGGCAGGAATAAGCAGGAAGTACAGAAAAGGAGCACCTCTGGACACGAGCAGCTTCAAACTTGAGCTGAGTGCAATGGAGATCCGGACATTCCAACTCCAACTTGAGTAAGTGTATCTGGATTGAACACTTTGTTTTTATTGTTTTATTATGAAAACCTTTTGAATGTTTGTGAGGGTGGGGGAGGGAGCGTCATGCATGACAATGATCCGTTGTTAATCTAATAAAACTGTTATGCTATCTTATTAATCGTTTGTGTGTGTGTGCAAGCCTAATATTTATAATTAACTTATTAATTTATATTTACTAATCACAATGGCAATTGTATATATATAATACATTCATTTTAATTAATACATATAGTACTTAGGTTTTATGCTTGTTAATATTAAAAATAAAATCTTAACCTTTGATCTAGATTAAATACTATTGGTTTAGTATAATGTTAAAATCAATATCATGCTCAGACATTCTGATCCTACACGTCAACCCTTAAACCTACACGTGGAAATAGGAAAGCAAGCGACCCCACAGATGTTGACAAGTGTCTGGGCAAACGTGGCACAGCTATTGTGTTTATGAACACCAATCCCTTTATTCTGTTTTTCCAACGCTCTTCTGGGATGGGGAACAAACACTCCGGCGATGGCAAGCTCGCAGCAGATGACGACAATCCGATACCAGGTTCGGTGCATTTCGATCCACAGAGCAAACTCAAGGTGCGATCGCCAGACAGACCCATTCACAAGGAGGAGCACAATTTCGAGGAGGTAGAAGACGATGAGATCAAGCAGGAGCTAGAACAAGCTGCTCAGGAGCAGGATCGGAACAAGATAAATGCCAGCGAAACATTAGTGAAGATCCCCGACGCTATGGTTCATCTCATTGACAAGCAACAGAGCGTGCTCCTTGCTTCCGGCCATTTCTCACTGGTAGCACTACTTCACAATGGTAACCAGATTGCGGTTTTCGCCCGGGTCGGCAAGGATCTTCAATGGCCGGTTCTCAAGGACGAACTTGTTACAAAGCTGGATTCTGCACACTTACTTCACTCTGAGGGTCGATGATTCATACGATGGTGATGATGTAAGTATGTTCTTGCTTTATACATCTCTGTGATCTCACACGTTCACTTAGGAAGTGCAAGACGATGCAAGTGAAGACGCTCTCAGTTACGGAGTCACCTTCAAGGTGAAGGGGAACGAGGATAAGCTCCACAAGCTGGATGGTTACCTCGACAAGTACAGTTTCTTCTCCAAACCGAAGATGGTACAAGAAACGGACGGGAACAAGGAGGAGCTGCCGGACGAGTCCCGGACGAGAAACTCGTGCCGGCCGAGGTTGTCAAGGATATGGCGAAGAAGCCTTCGGAGGAGAAGTCGAGATTGTACTGGACTACAGTTGCACCTAATGTGGAAGAGTATAATACAAGTGTAGCAAAGGGGATTGCAACGGGAACCGGTCACATCATTCGTGGTATATTCTGGTGTAGTAACACTACTGTTGAGCAGTTTCAGAAGGGAGGTCAGTTCATTAAGAGCCATTCTAAGCAGTACACTAAAGCAGCTGAGATCAGCCCAATGGCAATGCGAAACATAAAGAGGTATGCACGCACACACGCACACACACACATGTATACATATATTGTTTACAGGGTGAGGAGAGTAACAAGAATGTCAGAGAGGGTTGCCAAAGGGATATTGACGGGTATAGTCACGGCTACAGGATTCTTTACTACTAAAGCAGTGACTTCCAAGGTGGGAAGAAGTTTTCAAGATGTTACCGGGAGAAGTGGCTCTTGCATCTCTAGATGCATTCAGTAAAGTATTTGATGCAGTGGAGCTGGCTGGAGGGAATATCTTGTCAAATGGAACCATGGTAACAACCGGAGTAGTTACTCACAAGTAAGTTGTGTGTGTGCGTGCGTATGTGTGTTACTTAGTACTCTTAAATAGATTTGGGGAGCAAGCGGAGAGTTTACACACGAGGGGTTAGCTTCGTTGGTCATGTGTTGTCTACTGCATGGGTGATATCGAAGATTAGAAATGTTATGAACCCCAAACAGACCAAGCCATCTACCACTGGTATGCTTAAGTCTGCTGCTAGGAACGCCATCATGAAGAAAAAATGAGTCCATATGTCCTGAGGTGTGTATATATGTACTATAGAATGAAAGGACGGTGTTTTGTGTCTTATACGTGTTTAACTCTACTAATTAATCATTACTTACGTATATGTTGGAGAGCAATGCGTATGGGGAGGAGCTACTGGGGTCGGAAGCTAATGCGAGCTTGGATATTCTAAGGCCTCGTTTAGGATCTTTATGAACTCTGCAGGCTCCAACTAAACTAGTCCATGTAACGATATCCGGCTCGTAAGGCATGTTGATAATCAGGTCCTCGGCCTTCTCTAATTGCCCTGTCCGTCCCATGAGATCGATCATGCAACCGTAATGGTCCTTAATGGGAGCAAAACCATGGTCCCCAACCATGCAATGGAAATACTCCCGTGCATCGCGTAAAAGTCCGGAGTGACTACATGCTGAGAGTAATATAATGAAGCTAACTTCGTCTGGTTCAACACCTGCCTGACTCATCTCACGGAAGAGCTCCATGGACTCCTTGTGATGTCCGTTTTGGGCATATGCAGCTAGCATGGTGTTCCACAGAAGCATACTTAACTCGATATGCTCCTCAAACAACTTCCTAGCTCTCACTAACTGACCGCATCTTCCATACATGTTAATAAGCATTGTTATCAGTGTGACATCCCAGATCATCTCCCGGATAACTATCTCCTCGTGAAGCTTTTCCTGCGTCCAGCACTGCGACTCGAGCACATGCATGGAGGCTACTAATGAAAGTTATCCGGTTGGATCTGCTCCATATACAACCATGTCCTGGAACAGTCTCAAGGCCTCCTTAAACTCCCCCTGCTGAACATAAGCTGCGATAATGGCGTTCCATGTAACAACGTCTTGATAAAGTAAGTTATCAAACACACTTCTGGCTTCTAGCAGAAGCCCATTCTGGGCATTTGCAGTAATCATGGTGGTTGATGAAACAGGATTCTCTTCGGGGAGAAACGCATACAACTCCATAGCGTTTTCTAGCTTACCAAACCGCGCGTAGTCAATTATAAGCGCATTCCAAGCCATTGTGTCGCGCTGCGGCATCATATCGAACACTTTCCTCGCTTCCTGAAGATGCCGGAACTGGGAATATGTCATCATTAACGCAGTCCAGCTTACTACGTCTATCCTGCATGGAGTTGAACACAAGCTTTGCGCCTTCTGTCAAACCGGCTTTCCCATACATATTAATCATGCTGTTGTGTACTTTCCTGTCTAGCTTGATCCCGCTAGTGATAATCTCCGCATGGAGTATCCTGCCTTGCTCGGGAAAATCCGAACATGCATCGATGGTGCTGTGAACGTGATCCTATCGGCTGCAACGCCTTCTATCTGCATCAAACGGAAGAGTCCGAGTGCCTGGTAAACGTACCCATTCTGGGCATATGCAGCAATCATGGCATTCCATGTGACAGTGTCATGATCCGGTGTCCGATCGAACATTTCTCTTGCTTCTTGCACTCTTCCCTTCTGTGCATACGTCGTGATAATGAGGTTCCACGAGACAGGGTCGCGCGAAGGCATCCATTGAAGTACTTCTCTGCAACAATGTAATGCCCATTCTGGGCATATGCAGTGATCATGATATTCCATGAGAAAACGTTTCTATCTGTCATGTTTGTGAAGACCAAGATGGCATTATCGAGGTCCCGGCAATTCCCATACATTGAATGAGAAGATTTGCTAGATATGTGGAGTCAATCAGTTTGTGCTGTACAATGCTCGCGTGAATTTGCTTCCCTTGCAATAGCGACTTGGATTTTGTGCATTGCCTTAAACGATCAGCAATCTCAGTCACAGAGTCATACACTGCTTTGCTCGAGTATGTTCTACAAACCATTACATTGTTAAGACTGTTTTAATATGAACCACAACGGGGTAACCTGCGTAGTTACCTTACACTATTAATTATTTAATAGATAAATTGGATTTAAATTTTTTTTTATTTTTTATTAATATATGATAACGTATATATTTCTATATACGATACTGTAATAGTTTTATATACACATAATTACTTTAACGATCCAGTTCTAAACCGTTTGTGTTTAACGACGGTTATATAAATTATTATAAATCATTTGGGTGTAGAACATATTTATACAATAATCATATTTGATAGTTTATGAAGTATATAATTTAATTTATTATGTTTAACTTGATAGATTTTATTAAAAAAATTAATGATGAAAAAGCTAAAAGATTTAATCTTGTATTTAAAAGAAAATACTAATATAAATATATGTTTAAAACATATGTTAATAGAATAAATTTTATTGTTATATAAAATAAATTTACTAAGAGGCTTATTATATATTTTAAGGATATGTTTTACCTTATGGGTTTAAATTTTAATTTAAAATATATAAAAACAAGTGCTTCACCATTAATATGAATATCCCTAATATGTTTTGTAAATATATTCCTTCATATTACATATTAAGTATATGCACGACACATTAAGTGTGTATATTGGGATTTTTGTCAGCACCCATACATAATATGAAATTTATAGATGCTATCCCTAGTATATGTCATATATACACATTATGTTGACATATAACATGTCATTCAATGACAACAAGTTTAGAATATGCAAAAAAGGAGTGCAAGTCCTAAGTGTCACCAAAGTATATATGTGTATATATATACTTGTAAATGAGTTTCCCTTGTATATTGAGTGTTGTTACGTATAATATATATACATCATATGTCATGTCTTGTCTATGAAGCTTGTTTTGCTTGTATCATTGTGTTATGCATGCGTGAAGTACCGATGTCTTGGTGTCTTATTAAACTAATTATTATTTTTTATTTAAGTTCTAAGTGATAACATTAACAACAAGGTTACATATCAAATGGAAAGACAAGGTGATATTAAATAATTTAATTAAAATTATGTTCTGATATATTTTTCTTCTATTGTTAAAGCGTGAGATAATTGAGACTCTCTATAGCCTTTTTGTATAACATACATAAGTATGTAATGTGTGTGTGGATGCTATATATATATAGTCTCTTTGTATATTTATTTGAAGTTTTCAATTAATAATTAGTTATATAACACACATGTATATATATATAACACACAATACATATTTACTTATTAAGATTAATCAAATGTCCTTTCCTTTCTCCAACTGTCACTAAACACATGACACATGTTGGTGTGTATGTAACATTTAATTAATCTTAATAAACACGTGTTGTGTGTTACATATATGTATACATGTGTTGTGTGGATAATTATTAACCGAGAACTTCAAATAAATATACATAAAAACATATATACATAGCATTCACACACACACATATACATACCTATATATGCTAAACAGAAAGGTTATAAAAAGTCTCAATTATTTCTTATATAATATGTTCTTATAATAGAAAAAATACATAAAAACATAATTCTAATTAAATCATTTGATATCACCTCATCTTTTCCATCCATTTTAATAAATATAACTTTGTTGTTAAGGTTATCACTCAAAATTTAATAAAAAAAAATAATTAATTTAACAAGACACATTAAGACATTAATACTCCACACACACGTAACACAATGATTTAAGCAAAGCAAGCTTTACAATATTCTACACACACATAACACTGATACAAGCAAAGCAAACTTTACAAACAAGACATAACATATGTATAAATATACTATATGTAGTAACACTTAGTATACAAAGAAGACTCATCTACAAGTATATATACACGTACATATTTTGATGACATTTAGGACTTATACTCCTTTTACAACTTTCAAACGTGTTGTTATTAAATGATATGTTGCTGTCATATACATGGATGGACACATAATCTGCCCTAGTGAATGCTTCCTCAAATGACAAGAGCTCAATACCTTACCTTAACCACCTAATAGATGCATTTATAATATAATTTATGAATGTATATTTAGTGCAGTAGATTTCATGTAGATAGATTTAGTATATGTCGACATATATATCAATTACAGAGACGTCGATATATACAAGTTGCTACATATTAATATGATTACATTAATGAATAATATATATATATATATATATATATGTCTCTTTATACAACATTTGTATATATGCAATTTATGTCTCTTAAACACGCTTGCTATGATAGCATAAAAGTATATTTAAATGAAATAAATTGGATGCATACAACTCTATTTTATGCAGTACACAGTCTGCTACGATATGCTTTGCTACATCATATGCATTAATGGATATATATTATATTTAATGCATATGATGTAGCAAAGCATATTGTCATATGCATTAATCAATATATATTATTTGTTGTCTCTTTAGTCTATGATATACATGTCATATACTACATTGGTGGACATATACATCTTTATATATATACATATATATGTGAACATATGTGTGTTTTTCTCCACATACCTAACATATTTTAATGGTGATGATAAGTGAAGAACATCTTATTCCATTGATCGACGCATTAATCAACCCACTTGCAATCGCACCTATGTTCATAGTTACTGAATAAACATTAACAATGTGAATCAAAATTAATACTATAAAACTCCTCATGTACGTGTGCAGTGAAGTAGTGTCAAATAAAAAATATCATTTTGGACACCATCCAAACTCACTGAGACGAAAACCCACATTCTATTGTCTTGAAACACTTATAAAATCTTCTTTTTAATCATCCACAAAACTGTTTCATTTCACAAACTAGTCTAATAAATCACATAAAATGTTCTTTTCAAACTGTACTACATACTTAAAAAACATAATAGATTCTGAATTTAATTTTTCTTATAGAGAAACAAGAATTTTTTGTGTGACCATGTGTTTTTTTCTCTAGAGTTTGCAAAGGTCAAACCTTTGTTTGACAAATGTAAACACATTCTATAACTTAGGGACATGGATGTGATCAATGTCATGATTATATATAAACGACAAAAAATAATTAAAACCCTAAAAAAGAAGATCAAAGCTATGGAAAGAAGAGCACACCATGGTGAAATAAAATATGAATAATGTATCATTAAAACAAGAACCCTAAAGAAGTTTTGTCACTAACCCTAAATAGAAAAAGTAGCCTAAACCAAACTTAATTAGGAAATTTTTTCAATTCCATAACAAAATATGCATGGACGTAATGATGTGGGAAACATCTAGAACCTTAAAAAAAATGTGAAAAAGAGTGCCATAACCCTAAACTATATAATGCGATTATGTCTACTGAATAAAGGTATGGCCTTTACAAATTTTGTTAAAAAAAAACACAATCACACACCAAAAAATTATCTTCCTATAAAGATTCAGAGTCAATTACATTTTTTAAATGTGCATCACAATTTAAAAAAAACATTTTATACAATTTATCAAACCAATTTATAAAATCGAATGAAACAACTTTATAACCAATAAAATAAAAGATTTCATCAGTGTTTCAAAATAATAAAATATAAATTTTCATTCTGATGGTGAAATAATTTTCAAAATGATACTTTTTATAGATGACATTATCACACATCACACACATACCTAAAGAATTCCAAAGTGTTAATTTTAATTCACATCGTCGATGTTCATTCACTAATCATAAACATAAATGCAATCGTAGATGGATATGATAATATGATTATATCTAAACCACAAAAAACAGTTAGAACCCTAAAAGAAGATTAAAGCTATGGAAAGAAGAGCACAATGACCATATCTATACCACAAGAAACAGTTAGAACTCTAAAAAAGTAACCATGGACATGCAATGGACAGGGGTGCAATCGCATATCTAGACCACAATAGAACCCTAAAAAGAAGACCCAAGCTATGGAAACAAGAGTGCCATGGCCATATCTAAGAAACAGCTAGAACCCTAAAAAAGAAGACTAAAGCTATGGGAAGAAGAGTGCCATAGTGAAATAGAGCAGAAATAAGAGAGGCGCAGGCGCCATAGAAACAAGAATCCTAAATAAATTTTGACATGAACCCTAAACAGAGAAATAGAAACAGAGGCGCCTAAACTTCTTGTTCAAATTATATTTTCGAAAAAAAAAAACTAAAATAATAAATATAAGTTCTATGTATAGGTAAATAAAATTTCTTGTGTGATACGATGTTTGAGTTTTACTCTAACCCTTAAGTACTTTTACATTGTGAAATAATACCTCTGTGGATGCCCTAGGGGATCATTAGTGTAAATGGTTTAAACCATGTGTGTTTGCAAGGTTGAAGATTAGTTCCAAGTATACGGATTTTGAGTTATTCCTTTTGAGTTCTTGTTCAAAGTTTTTAACTTTTTGATCTACTATATTTTCAAAATAAATAAATAAAATAATAAATATAAATCCCTCCAGAGAGCTTGTTGTGTCTTAGAATCCTGCAGGCACACACAGATATACATACATGCGTATATAATGTATGTGTATATACTATATGTATAAGTAAATAAAATTTCTTATATGATACCCCTAATTATACAATACGGAAGTTCTCAAGGAATTTAGAACAGGAGTCCGGAAAGAGGTTGCGTTTTTTGTACAGGAGACGATGTATCCCGATGTTATTGAATTGTGTAGTTGCTCTCTCTCTCTACTGATTGGAAACTGTTATCCATAAAGGTCATTCACACACCATCATAATGTTGGAGGACAATGAGGAGCAATAGTTTTTTGTTTTTGCGTTGACCCTAATCTCTCTCTCTCTTCGTACGTAGAGGAAGCTTGGGAAACTTCTTTGGAGTACCTCTAAAGAGGCATTCATTTTCAGGACCTGGTTTAGCTGTACGTATTATAGGCGACGTTACTACTGGACACCTTGAGACTGGTTAGTTCAACAAGTTTGTATTTGTAAAAATATACGTATGTACAACTATGTACAAACACACACGAGATGTATACATCGATGGTAATGGATATGTACAAACACACACGAGATGTATACATGGAAGTCTTTATTTAACAGGCAGATGAGATATTCGTGAGTTCCATTAAGGAGGCTGGTTTATACGATGAGATATGGCAGGCCTTTGCTGTTTTGCCGATTAAACTTAAAACGGTTGGCTCAAGGGGCCAAAAGAACTCATGCTAATGCCATCGTCTTGAGAGATAGCATGACTGCTGACTCGTACGTGTGTGCGTTTGTGTGTGTGTGTGTGGAAAAGCCATTAATAAGTATTAGCTAAGTGATATGGATTACTTAGTATAATACGTGCGTGTGTTTAAAGCCTTGTTACAGGTATGAGTTTGACCTCAATTTTTTAAAGGTGCTTAGTGGGAAGATATACAACACAGTTGAGGTGTTAACAGGGTTACATATGCTCCTGCGACTGTAAAGGCAAGCTTACTTATGATTCACATTTATATTCTGAAATGTCATCTCTTTTAATTTCTTATTTAACTTTATGTTTACTGAATATTCTCAAGAATATTTTGCATTGACAATAATGAATAATGCAATCTGATTAACTAAATACATGTTTAATAATTTATATATATTATTTATTTTCATATTTAACTAAAACAAAGATCCACCTTTTCCAGATCATGTAGGTATAAAATACGTGTGTGTGTGTATATATATATATATATACTTACATTTGATGTAGTAATGTACGTACGGATATGATCACATCCATACAGAATGTGGCGATATCAAGATGTCGTATCTGCATTTTGCTGCACTCTTAGGGTCGTTTCGCACCACACTTAACTTAACTTAGCATGCATAAGTTAAGTAAAAGTTAAGGGTGCATTTGATTCGCACCAACTCTCCCTTAAGAGAGAAGTTAAGGGTTTTGGATTCGTACCAACCCTTAACTTAAATTAAGGGAATTTGTTAAGGGCAATTGATTCGCACTCATCAACCCTTAACCTTTTTACTTAAATTAAGGGATTGTGTTAAGGGCAATGGATTCGCATAGATACTTAAGTAAAAATATTAAGGGCCATGAATTCGAATATTGCCCTTAATATAATATACTTATATTTACATTTAAGTTAAGATTATTAACTTAATTATTTTTAATGAACTTAACATATCTACATTTCATATAACATTATTATGTCAAGTTATAATAAATATTTTTAAATAATTTTCAATTTGCAATAAAAATCTATTTTCAATTTGTAATAAATATTTTTAACCACTTTAAAATATATTTATAATATTTATTATTTAAATAATATGTGCATCCTTAATTTTTATTAACATTTAAAGTAATTTTACTTATTATAAAAAATAAAAAATATGGTGAGATGAAATTATATACTTATATATAATATTGTATATGGGTACATTCTATAGATAATTAAATTTTATATATTTTGGATATGTTTAAACAAGTAAAAACTTCATGAAAAATATTATATATACATATGCATGTGCGTTAACATGTGTGTTGCATTTCATATTTTTATTTATTTAACAAAAAAATACTAAATATATTCTATTTCTAGTATACATCCTTTTTCATATTTCACGTTTATCTTTAACACATGATATTTATTATGGTAAAACAAAAAATAATAATAAAGAAAACATAAATTAACAATTTCCAAATTAATGCCTAACAAATGGCGTCCCAAAAATAAGATGAGCTTCAAGAGCTGATCTAATAGTGCGAGCATGTGTAGTTACCTCACCAAGTTCTCGAGGATCTTGTGAAGGATCATCATACTCCACCCAATCTCCTCTTTCTTGACGTCGCCGAATTCTTCGCTCCCTTGCTCGTAAAGTTGCCTCATAATTCACTTCGCCCTCATCAATGAGGATTGTGGAGAATAACACAAGCACTCACAGTATTCGGAATGTGTGGAAGGTGGACTCTCAACTTATAATCAAGGCAACGAAATTTTTGCTTTAAAAGGCCAAATGCTTGCTCAACCACCAATCGTGCTTTAGTAAGCTCCTTGTTGAAAGTCTCCTGACCAAGATTAAGATGAACACCTATAAAAACTTAAGTTAAATATGTTATAAATATATTAACTTTACATGCCTGTGTATGGGACCATTAAAAATGGTTGTAATTGGTATCCTTTATCACCCACAATATAAGGCTTCACGAAATCAACATGAGCAGCCTCAAAGGTCCATGAAGATAAACCCCATCAATGATCTTTTGATGAAGTGAGCAATTCTTCCAAACTCGCATATCATGCACGCTACCTGCAAATACCAAAACATTACACAAACATAATCAAAATGAATGTAACTTGCTCACCTGGCCATCCAGCATTCACATTTATAAACCTCTTACGTGCATCAACAACCCCTTGCACAATGATGCTATTCCGTTGCTTCCTGTCAAAGTAGTCCGTCCGGTCATTTGTAGAAGGTTGAAGTATCTCCACATGTGTGCAATCTATGGCCCCCACAACATTTGGTAAATGAGTGTGTGTCACATCTTGGAACTCATGTGCCATCTCACGAACCTCATTTTCCGTCGATGGAAATGCCACCTTATACCAGAAACGTCGACAAATAGCTGCTGTCGTCTCTACAAACACAGCCATAACAGTCGAAGTTCCAATAGCAAACCTCTCACCAATGTCCATGTAGTCACTGTTTCTCACCATCTTCCAAAGTGTAGCTCCAACTCTAATATCCACTCGTACAGCTTCTCTGTAGTGGGTATCCTGCCTTGAGATGTCATCCTCTAATACATTACAAATCATAACAAAGGTTCTCCGTGACATTCGAAGAAGTTTTATCCACCTCTCATCATCGTAGTGTGACATCATAAAAGTGTCCCACCATGCCTCACTCCGTAGTCGAACCCACTGTGAAGGAGAAGACCTATTAATTGCAGCTTGTGTTGACCTCCGCATGTACTGAACTACTGCATCATCATCATCTGAATTGTCACGTTCTTCATCTTCAGCATCCGAATCAGAATCCGAGTCGTTCATGATGAATTGAACAAAAAAATCTCCAGCCATGGTCGAGGCTAATCCTATTAAACGGTCCTGAAAAAATAATATAATCGATATTATAAATAACAAACAAAAATGCATTAACATAATTCAAATAAAAGCTTGCAAATGATAAATATATGAAACCTACATGCACCATGCTAATCTAGTCTTTGTTGCCCTGTCCACAAATGTGATCAGCAATTCGTGTCATAGCCAATGCGAACTTCTCAATAGAAGCGTTCTTTTCCCTCCTCAACTCTACTGTCCTCTCAAATTGGCGGCTCCTCATCTCAACCTGGGCTCGAAGTACATTTGTACCTTCATTAACCGCTTCAACCAAACTAGACTTTCCCTTCTTCGCTTGCCTTCTCGTCACAGTGACACCATCTCCATCATCATCTGAGTGATCAGTAGTCAAAGGTGCACTTGTGGAAGTTGTTTGTGAAACTGGAGTCATCGGTGGATCATTTTCAGAGTCGTTTACGTGTTGGGGCGTCATGCAGCTTCGGTCACCTTGAAATGAATCCAATAAATCAAACAGGTCCAAGTCCATGTTTGGCAATCTAAGGCGTCGTTTCTCTATTCGACAAGCTCGAATATGCAGCAGCTCCCGACTTCCTGTTGTGGTCGTGAATAACTTTATAATCGTTGATTAAATTCTCCCACTTCTTACGACATTGTTCTCCATCACGATCGTCGAAACCTTGTGCTTGCATTTCTTTTGCAATCTGTCTCCAACGTGCATTTGCTGTTACACTGACAAGTTGCCTAGTTGACATCTGTAACCTGGCCATGAACTCTTGTCGTTTCAACTCCACAAGCGTCTTTGTCTCGTCCATTGTCCAATTCCGAGACCGAGGCCGTTTGCTTCTTGCTTGCCCCTCAATCTCATGTGAAGTTTCTTCAAAACCCTGGCCCTCGTCCTCATTTTCACCAATGTCAATTGTTTCGCCCACCACCCTTGAAGATTGTTGTTGTCTCCTCGACCGGACATACCTAGCTGACCTAGCCCGAGTTCTTTCACTTGCTGCTAGGCTTCGTGGGTGGCCAGGGGAGGTAGAAAGCCCGGCAGCAGTTGCTACCGGGCTTTGGGCCGCCCCATGAGCTCGGCCAATGTTGGCCGAGCTCAAGCCAGGCCAGCCAGGGGCGGCAGAAAACCCGCAGTAGTAACTGCCGGCTTTGGGCCGCCCCATGAGCTCGGCCAATGCTGGCCGAGCTCAAGCCAGCCCAGCCAGGGGCGGCAGAAAGCCCGGCAGCAGTAGCTGCCGGGCTTTCTGTTGCCCCATGAGCTCGGCCAATGCTGGCCGAGCTCAAGCCAGCCCAGCCAGGGGCGGCAGAAAGCCCGGCAGCAGTAGCTGCCGGGCTTTCTGTTGCCCCATGAGCTCGGCCAATGCTGGCCGAGCTCAAGCCATCCCAACCAGGGGCGGCAGAAAGCCCGGCAGCTACTGCTGCCGGGCTTTCTGTTGCCCCATGAGCTCGGCCAATGCTGGCCGAGCTCAAGCCAGCCCAACCAGGGGCTGCAGAAAGCCCGCAGCAGTAGCTGCCGGGCTTTCTACTGCCCCATGAGCTCGGCCAATGCTGGCCGAGCTCAAGCCAGCCCAACCAGGGATGCAGAAAGCCCCGCAGCAGTAGCTGCCGGGCTTTCTACTGCCCCATGAGCTCGGCCAATGCTGGCCGAGCTCAAGCCATCCCGGCCAGGGGCAGCAGAAAGCCCGGCAGCTATTGCTGCCGGGCTTTCTGCTGCCCCATGAGCTCGGCCAATGCTGGCCGAGCTCAAGCCAGCCCAACCAGGGGATGCAGAAAGCCCCACAGCAGTAGCTGCCGGGCTTTCTACTGCCCCATGAGCTCGGCCAATGCTGGCCGAGCTCAAGCCATCCCGGCCAGGGGCGGCAGAAAGCCCGGCAGCTATTGCTGCCGGGCTTTCTGCTGCCCCATGAGCTCGGCCAATGCTAGCCGAGCTCAAGCCATGGGCTGCAGAAGCCCGGCAGCTATTGCTGCCGGCTGGGCTTTCGGCCGGCCCATGAGCTCGACAGCTATGGTGGGCAGAAAGCCCGGCAGCTAGTTGCTGCCGGGCTTTCGGCCGGCCCATGCGCTCGATAGCTATGGTGGGCAGAAAGCCCAGTAGCAGTAGCTGCCGGGCTTTCGGCCGGCCCACGAGCTCGACCAATGCCGGTCGAGCTCGTGCCATCCCAGCCAGTCTCTATGGCCGCCTCCTGATGCAAATGAATGCAATGAATGCAAGAAAAGAAGAAGAAAGGAAAGAAAACTACCTGATCTGCTTGTTCTTCTGCCATTCTCTCCTGATTTCTCCTGAATTCTTCTCTTCCTTTCCCGATGCGCAGAAATCTATAGAAATCTACAGAGATGTACAGAGATGATGCGCAGAAACCTATAGAAATTAGGGCAGAAATTAGGGCAGAAGGAGAATATACTTAGAATATACTTAGAATATACTAAGAATATACTAAGAATAATGAGAAATTCATATTATTATTATTTTTATTTTAATTATATATGTTAAATAAAAATATAAAATAAATATATATTTTACATTAAAAAAATGCACATTACGCATGTAAATTTTTTATTTTTTTTTATTTAAAGAAGGTGCGAAAAAGGTGGTGAGCCTCGTGAGTCGTTAAGGGTGGGTAAGGGACCCCCCCCCCCCTTAAATTTTCTTTGCAAATTTTCACTGTTCCCTTAAATTAAGTTAAGTTAAGGGAAGATTGCGAAAGCACTGCCCTTAGTGGTCAAACCCTTAAAAAATCTTAAGTAAGTGACTTCTTAAGTTAAGGGCAGGTGTGAATTCAATGCCCTTAGTGGTCAAACCCTTAAAAAAGTTAAGTAAGTGGTTACTCAACTTAAGGGCGAGTACGAATCCATTTTCCCTTACTTAAGCCCACTTAAGTTAAGTTAAGTGTGGTGCGAAACGACCCTTATCTATACTTATGTTCTAGTTAAACAAATTATTAATTTCAGATTGACTTGATATAATTGAATATTAATTCTGAAAATGAATCCAGAATTAAGAGCAATAAGATTTAGACTTACTTAATTCTAATAAAGTATATTTATTAAGCTTAATATTATTTAATATATATTAATTGCCATGTCACCGCCAAACCGGTCAAAAACCGGCCTGTTGACCAAATATACTAAGAATATACCATTTCACCTGCCGGTACTGGCAGAAAAGGGGATTTGACATACCTGGCTCTTGACCTTGAGCAATCGTTCGTCAAGAAACCCTACCTCTGTTTTAAGATTCTAGGCCTTATAAATATCTGACGATCCTGGCCTCAGATCTCAGCCCTTGATTTTTATAGCCACCGGTTTTGATAGTGGCACGTAAGATATTAGTCTTAATTACTTCACTTTTACATATATAATTGTGTTAAGATTAATTGTATTTCATTGATAATATCAAATTAATTTTATTTACATATATGAAGATATTAAAATAATTTCATACATAATATATATTATATATGACTAATACATTTATCAATAGGATTTTTTAATTAATTAATTAATTAATTTTAGATAAAAGCTTAGTATCTTTCAAGTCATAACGCATATGGTAGCATAAAGCATAAAAGTTAAAAATAAAATAAAAAACATGAAACCTAGTACCTTAATGGTAGCATAGAGCATAGAAGTTTTCGTTTTTTTTTTTTTTATAAGACAAAAACCTAGTATCTTTCAAGTCGTAATGGTAGCATATAGCATATAAGTGTTTTTACATATATAAATTAAAACCTAGTACTTTTGAAGTCACAATGGCATAAAGCTTTATTTTTTTAATAAAAACCTAATACCTTTCAAGTAGAGCATAGAAGTTTTTATTAATTTTATTTTTAATATATGTTTTCATAAATAAAAACTTAGTACTTTTCAAGCAATTTTTTTTTTCACATAGTACTGGTTCTCGTGTCTTCTATTGATAAGCACCGGACCATGTTGTGGAGCTGGTGCAAGTTATTCCCTTGATTTGTTGCTTCATGTTTATTTGATTAAAATTTAATTAATATGTTGGATAAATTAGTAACTCATAATGAGAGATGTAATATACGAACAAATAAATTAAATGTATATAGAAGTATGTTATAGTATTTAAATTTAAATTCCTATATAGATGTATATGCCTAAAAATGTATATATGTACAATTTTTTTAATATATATAATTAGCTTATAAAAGTGACTTTTAAAACTATTATCTATGTATATATAATATAATTTCTATTTATATGGATTTACTAAAAACTAATTTGAATATTACTTAAAATTACAAAAGATTCAATATTAGTCATTGAATATATTCTTTATGGTTAAGTAAGAGAAAATGGATTTGTATTGCCCTTAAGTTGAGTAATCACTTATTTAACTTTTTTATTTAATTGTTAAAGGCATTGAATTTACACCAGCCTTTAACTTAAGAAACCACTTACTTACTTAAGATTATTTAAATTTGATTGCTAAAGGATAGTGATTTTGCACTATTTCCTTAACTTAAATTATTTTAAGGGAACAGTGCAAATTTATAAAAGAAAATTTAAGGGAGGGGAGGAGGGTCCCTTAGCCACCCTTAACAACCCAACTTGGCCACCTTTTTCACAATCTTTTTAAAATAAAATAAAAAATTATATTTTTCATGCATAATGTGTATTTTTATATGTAAAAATATATTTTTATATTTTTATTTTATCATATAATTAAAATTAAAAAAATAATATAGATGAAAATTTTAAAGTATTTTCATTAATATCTAAGTATTCTTAATATATTTTTATTCTGCCCTAATTTATGTGGGATTTCTCATGCGCCATCAGATCGTGTATACACACACGTTAACACACATGCTTATGTATATAAATATTTTTCATGAAGAATATAAAATAGAATTATCTATAGGATGTACCCATATACAATATTTATATAATTTCATCTTATTTTATATTTTATAATAACTAAAATCACTTTAAATGTTAATAAAAAATTAAGGACGCACATATTATTTAGATTATGGATACTATAAATATATTTTAAAGTGATTAAAAATATTTATTACAAATTTAAAATAAATATTTATTACAAATTGAAAATTATTTAAAAATATTTATTATAAATTTAACATAATAATGTTAAATTAAATGTAGATATGTTAAGTTCATTAAAAATAATTAAGTTAATAATATTAACTTAAATGTAAATATAAAAGTATATTATATTAAGGGCAATATTTAAATTCATTGCCCTTAATATTTTTATTGTGAGTATCTATGCAAATCCATTGCCCTTAACATAATCCTTAATTTAAGTTAAAAAGTTAAAGGTTGATGAGTGCAAATCAATTGCCTTTAACACAATCTTTTAATTTAAGTTAAGGGTTGTTATGAATTCAAAACCAAACTTAACCCTTACTTAACTTATGCATGTTAAGTTAAGTTAATGATAGTGCGAAACTACCTTATACTTCCAATATTTTTGTTATTGTAAAATATATTCAACATATTCTATCATATTATATATTCCTAGTATTTTTAATTTGTGATGTAAGCATAAATTCTTAGGGCAGATTTCACATGTCAGAAAGGCTAAAGTAGTATATACTATAAAAATATATTATTATAATATACTTTAAGAATATACTAATATATTAACCTTAAACCCTAAATTAAAGGCATAACTAATAATGTATATATTTATCGTATATAGTATATATTTGGTATAAGGTTCCATGATATATATGCAGTATATATGCCACGTAGACTCTGCCATGGAGCGGCGGATCATCTGGTGTGGTGCTAGGATTTACTTAGCACCAGGCACACTAATCTGGGCGCCAACTAATCTGGAGTGCTAATTTGGCACATTCACTTAGTATAAATGCCTTGTATGAGTCAGACCTAATCGAATCATATTTGATATTCACACCTCTTTCATAAGTTGGGTAATCCTTTGAAGGCTTAGTTCTTTTTGTGTTCTTTTTGTCTCCCTCTCCCATTGTTGTTATTGTTTGTGATGGTGAACAAAGAAAGGTGGTTGCAATTGTTTGATGCGATACAGTTGAACGTGGCAAATTAGACCATTCTCATGTGGGAAATTCACCAAGGTATGCAGCAAAGCATGCCAGTATGCCATAGAGTGCTACTCCACACCTTTTGGATTCGAATTCACGTGTTCATCCAGAGTTTTTCAAGGGGGAGGTTGGAGTGGATGTGTATCATTGGTGGGAACACTTTCAAAGGATTGTTGATGACCATGGATGGTCTGAATCCCAGTGGTTGAGAGAGTTCCCAACATGTCTGCAAGTACTTGCCTTGCAATGGTACAATGGTGTCCTTGTTTTCGATTGACAAAATTGGAACATCTTGTCTTAACGATTCAAGCAAGCTTTTGGTAAGCCTGAGGATTCTGTTGCGGCTTTTCGTGAGCTTCATGACTTAAAACAAGTGTTGGAAGAGACCGTTCAACAATTTGGGATCAAGTTTCAAAACTTGGTCAATTGTGCGGATCTGAGCATGACAGAGCGTTAGCTCTTTGCCCTGATTTGTAGAGGGATTTGGTCCCTTGACTATGCAGGAGGCCTTGAAGATTGCACAATGATTTGATAACTTGCTGGGTGCAACATAATGTGTGTATCCTATATTGGCACATGTTCCTAGAACTTCTTCAACATCCAATCATGTTCCAATGGAAGTGGGTGTTGTCCAGATGAAGGACAAGTGTCAAGCCACGATCCAGGAACAAGGAAGTGAGCAGGATTCCGAGAACAAAGAAGTTTGACTTAAAAGCAGGACAAGGAGCAGGACAAGAATTAGGAACCAGGAACAAGACAAGAGTAGGAGACAAGGAGTAAGACAAGACAAGATTGATCGTAGAAAGACTGGTGTTGATAATAATTGATTGTACAACAATTAGGTCGGAGCTTTTATACTCACAACTCTAAGCTAATTTGGTCATGAGTCTAATTTGGTCATGAGCTAAAAATAGTGATCCTTATCCTCTAGGCATATCCTGTAGTATATCTTATAGGCATATCCTATAGGAATATCCTACATGCATATCCTGTAGGTATATCCTATAAGATATGCCTGTAGGTATATCCTATAGGCATATCCTGTATCCTGCATCCTGTATTGGGTCGTGACAGTACCTCCTCCTTAAGGACGAGTTCCACAAGTCTTGGGACCTGGTTTAGCAGGATAACGCCGATGGAAAGCATGGAGTAAGTTGGATGCAGGTTCCCAAGTGCGATCGATAGGCAAATAACCTTTCTAATCCACCAAGTATTGAAGTTGGCAGCGATGAAGATGAGAATCAAGGATGGCTGAAACTTTGTACTCAGGTTCACCGTCAATGACCATAGGAGGGGGAGGAGAAGAAGCACGACCAGGAAGAGAAAAAGGATGATACGGCTCCAATAAAGAGGTGTTTCACCGTAGATGGTAACTCGAGTCGGAAAGCTACAGGATTGACCTCATCCGCAATCCTGTAAGGGCCTAATCGTTGAAAATCCAACTTAGAAGAAGGCCTATTAGTGCGAATATGCCAACGAAGAAGCCACACGAGATCACCAATCTTGTATGCAGGTGCCAGTTGACGATGAGCATCAACATGACACTTGTACCGTTCCTATGCCTTCTGAAGATGAACCCGGAGATCCTCATGTACCTGACGAAGATGTTGGAGACGATCCTGTACTACAGAGTGGAAGAAGGAGAAGTAGGAGGAGCAAAGTCAAAATGTAGATGGTAGCTTGTAAGAGCAAAGAAAGGTGTCTGGTCTGTAGATGCGTGAATGGAGTTGTTGTAGGCAAACTCCACTATTGAAAGAAGGTCCAACTAGTTATCCTGTTGGTAACTGATGAAGCAGCAAAGATATTACTCCAAGGTTTGAATCGTGCGTTCTGATTGCCCATCAATTTGTGATGGTATCCTGAAGAAAGGTCCGCTTTAACCTGTAGACTCTGAAGAAGTTCTCACCAAAACTTGGACATGAATTGTGGGTCTCGATTAGAAACAATGCTCTCAGGAAAACCATGATGTCGGAATACTTCGCGGATCACTAACTTAGCAGTTGTCTGGCCTGTAGAAGTCTTGTAACATAATAGGAAATGAGCTGTTTGGTGAAACGGTCAACCACCACAAGAACTACATTAAATCCACGAGAAGGAGGAAGATATGTGAGGAAATCCATAGAAATAGATCTCCAAGGAGCAGAAGAAACAGGAAGAGGACGAAGAAGACCAAAGGGCGCGTGACAAGGCATTTGACCTATTGCAGGTGTCACAACTCTGTACAAACTTGTCCACAAAACCTCGCAACCCAGGCCACCAATAGTTGTGAGTCACCAACTCAACTGTCTTGGCCACATCAAAATGTCCTGTAGCCGGGGTATCATGACAATCCTGTACCACACGAGTCCTGCAAACACCAACAGAACGTACAAGAGACCTTCCCGGTACATGAGTCCGTCCTGTATGGCAAATAACTTGTAATCTGTGTCACGACTCGATACAGGGTACAGAATTCCGGATACAGGATACGGGTTACAGGAATTCCTACAAGATATGCCACATGATATGCCTAGAGGATAAGGGACATGTGGACTCATCTTAGCCTCTGCATGCATGCAACCACTTTTAGATGCATGCAACCACTTTTAGCACTCATGCCTAGATTAACTCTTGGAGTTGTGAGATAAAAGCTCCGACCTAATTGTTGTACAATTAGTTATTATCAACACCAATCATTTTATGATCATTCTTGTTCTTATCTTGCTCCTTGTCTCACTCCCGGATCCTGTCATGTTCCTGTCTTGCTTCTGGATCCTGTCTTGCGCCTTCCTGTCCTGCTCCTGTTTTGCTCCCGGATCCTATCTTGTTCTTGTCTTGCTCCTAGATCTTGTCCTGCTCCCGTCTTACTCCTAGATCCTGTCCTACTCATGACTCCTGAGTTCCTGGTTCCTATCTTGCACCTTGTCCTACTCCTGAGTTCCTAGTTCATGTCCTGCTTTTAGTCTTGCTATCTTGCTCCGGTTCCTATCCAGCTCCTTGTCTGCTATCTTACTCCAGTTCTTATCCAGCTCCTTGTCCTGCTATCCTGCTCCATTTCCTATTCTGCTCCTTGTATTGCTATCCTGCTCCGGTTCCTATTGCTCCTTGTCCTGCTATCCTGCTCCAGTTCTTATCCTGTCCTTGTCCTGCTCCTAAGTCAAGCTCCCTTGTCCTCAGAATCCTGCTCTTTTCCTTGTTCCTAGATCGTGACTTGACAGTTTGATAGTAACTCCTTTCATAGCTCTCCGTTTCCTAGCTACTTTTTTTCCCTTGATTCTTTTCCTTCGTTTCCTCCTTTTTCTTTCATAAATCATGGCTGTTTTTGAGCAATTTCAACGCAAGCATCAAATGTTACTTCATGAGCTGGCCACTTTGCGCCAAGTGGTCACAAGTTTGCAAGGTTCCACTAACGCAGCACATGCAGCTGCTGATGCATCCTCCAAGCTGCTACGCAAGCTCTTTCTCAAGCATCGTGGTTTCCTCTCCATCGAACTCTTCGTCAGAGCCAAAAATCAGCATGCCAGAGAAGTTCAGTGGTAATCGTGCCGATTTTCAAGGTTTCCTAAATCAGATTAGGCTTTTGATCCGCATGCAACCACGCCGCTACTCGACTGATGCACAAAAGGTTGGCCTTTTGGCATCTCTACTAGTTGAATCTCCACGGGCTTGGGTTGCCCCTTTGCTGGAGCGTGACGACCCTTTGATGGAAGACTTTGAAGGATTCGTGGCTGCCTTTGAAGCCTGCTTTGAAAATCCTGATAAGTACCATTCGCATGCACGAAGTTACGCAAGCTCACACAAGGATCCCGATCAGCTTCTGTATATGCATCCGAATTTCATCAACTTTGCACGAACGTTCCATGGGACGAAACTGCATTGATCGAGCATTTTGTTTTGGGTTGAGGGATGACATGAAGGACCTTCTCCTTACGTTACCAAATGCCTAGACCTTAGCAGAGATCATGCAACAGGCCGTTCGCTGTGACAACCATTTATTCAAGCGTCGTCAGGAAAAATCCCGTCAGTAGTTCCTGCAAATCAATCCTACAGCTGTGGTACATGTTCCTGCGACACCTTCTGCTATGGAGGTTGAGAAATACAAGCGTGGCTCACTTTTTACTGCTGAGAAGCAAGTCGCCGCAGTGAGAACTTATGCTTATATGTGGTGAAGTAGGACACAAGGTGGCAAAATGTCCTACTAAAGCCAGAAAGTTCAAGACGCGTGAAGTTCAAGCCGAAGTTCAATGTCCACTCTGTCTAGGAACCGCGAAGTTGGACGTAGGTGCAGGCTCCATTGGTGTTGCTCATACCATTTCATCACTCAAGTTTCCTATACACATTCGCCTCAACAATCGAGAGCTCAAGGAGTTTGCCCTATTAGACACTAGTGCAAATGCATGCTTCATGGATGACACTTTTGCAACTCAGCATGGCATTCCGGTGGTGAAGTTAAAGCGTGCAGTTCCTATAGAGGTGGCCGATGGTCGTCTAATTGCTTCAGGCGCAGTTACTCATGCTACCACACCTTTCTCTTGCAGTCATGGCGCATTCAACTATTCAATTTTCTTCAACTTGATCAAGACTCAGTCGACTCCCATCATTTTGGGTATGCCATGGTTCGTGGTTACAAATCTGCAAATCGACTGGAGGTCTAGGACGCTCACGTTTTCCTCTCCAGCAACCAAGATCAATCCTGTACCTTCCTACTTGCAGGATATGTCCTTAGTGTCTAAGGCAGTACAAGCTCCAGGATTGACCGTGCCTATTTCTGTATCAGTGTTGAAGACTCCTCCTCGACAGGATTACTTCATGTCAGTTCCTCAGCACATCCGCAGGCTTTCTCCACTCTTGTAAATTCGCGAATTCCTATACAGGGTTCTTCCAATCCTATATCAGTGTCGAAGACTCCTCCTCGACAAAATTCACCTCATGTCATTCCTCAGCACATCCGCAGGCTTTTTCCACTTCTGTAAGTTTGCGGATTCTTATACAGGGTTCTTCCAATCCTGTATCAGTGTCGAAGGTTCCTCCTCAACAGGATCCACCTCTTGTCAGTTCTCAGCACATTCTCAGGCTCTCCTCACTCCTGTGCATTCACACCTGTACAGGGTTCTTCCAATCCTATATCAGTGTTGAAGACTCCTCGACAGGATTCACCTCATGTTAGTTCCTCAGCACATCTGCAAGTTTTCTCCACTCTTATAAGTTTGCAGATTTTGTACAAGGTTCTTCCAATCCTGTATCAATGTCAAAGGTTCCTCCTCGACAAGATTCACCTCCTTTCAGTTCATCAGCACTACAGGTTCATTAGGCTCCAGCAGATTCAACACTTCTACAGGACATTCGTTCGCAGTTGGCTACAGATAACTTGGCAAAGAATGTGTTCTCACACATTAGTCCTGACATTGCAAGTTCCTCTTCCTCCAGTTCCTGTTCAGACTACAAGTTGTTGACTAGATAGGATGGACTCTGTACCGGGAAGGTCCTGTACGTTCATGTTAGTGTTTCCAGGACTCGTGTGGTACAGGATTATCATGATACCCCGGCTACATGACAGCCAAGATAGTGAAGTTGGTGACTCGCAACTATTGGTGGCCTGGGTTGCGAGGTTTTGTGAAAAGGTTTGTACGGAGCTGTGACACCTGTAACAGGTTGAAGATGCCTCGTCATGCATCCTCTGGTCTTCTTCGTCCTCTTTCTGTTCCTTCTGCTCCTTGAAGATCCATTTCTATGGATTTCCTCACAGATCTTCCTCTTTCTCGTGGATTCAATACAGTTCTTGTGGTGGTTGACCATTTCACCAAGCAGGCTCATTTCCTACCCTGCAACAAGACAACTACATGTCAGACAATTGCTGAGTTGGTGATCCGTGAAGTGTTCTGACATCATGATCTTCCTGAGAGCATTGTTTCCGATCGAGGTCCATAATTCATGTCCAAGTTTTGGCGAGAGTTTCTTCAGAGTCTACAGGTTAAAACAGATCTTTCTTCAGGATATCATCTGCAAACTGATGGGCAATCAGAACGCACAATTCAGACCTTGGAACAGTATCTTCGTTGCTTCATCAGTTACTAGTTGGAACTTCTTCCAATGGCGGAGTTTGCCTACAACAACTCCGTTCACGCATCTACATGCCAGACACCTTTCTTTGCTCTTACAGGCCACCATCCACGTTTTGACTTTGCTCCTCCAGCTTCTCCTTCTTCCGCTTCTGCAGTACAGGATCGTCTCCAGCATCTTTGTCAGGTACAGGATGATCTTCGGGTTCATCTTTAGCAGACACAGAAACGATACAAGCATCATGCTGATGCTCACCGTCAGCCGGCACCTGCATACAAGATTGGTGATCTTGTGTGGCTTCTTCGTCGACATATTTGCACCAACATGCCTTCTTCTAAGTTGGATTTTTAACGATTGGGCCCTTACAGGATTGTGGCGAAGGTCAAACCTGTAGCTTTCAGACTCGAGTACTATCTACGGTGAAACTTCATCCTATGTTTCACACCTCCTTGTTGGAGCCGTATCATCCTTCTTCTCTTCCTAGTCGTGCTTCTTTTCCTTCCCCTCCTGTGGTCATTGACAATGAACTTGAGTACGAAGTTGCAGCCATCCTTGATTCTCATCTTCATCACTGCTAACTTCAATACTTGGTGGATTGGAAAGGTTATTTGCCTACTGATCGCACTTGGGAATCTGCATCCAACTTACTCCATGCTTCTTCCAAGGTTGCTGCTTTCCAATGGCATTATCCTACTAAATTAGGTCCCAAGACTCGTGAAACTCGTCTTTAGGGAGGAGGTGTTATCACGACCCGATACAGGATACAGGATTCCGAATACAGGATATGCCTACAGGATATGCCACATAACATGCCTAGAGGATAAGGGACATGTGGACTCATCTTAGCCTCTGCATGCATGCAACCACTTTTAGCACTCATGCCTAGATTAGCTCTTGGAGTTGTGAGCATAAAAGCTCCGACCTAATTGTTATACAATCAGTTACTATCAACACCAGTCATTTTATGATCATTCTTGTTCGTGTCTTGCTCCTTGCCTCCTGCTCTTGTCTCGCTCCCGGATCCTGTCCTGTTCCTGTCTTGCTTCTGGATCCTGTCCTGCGCCTTCTTGTCCTGCTCCTGTCTTGCTTTCGGATCTTATCATGTTCCTGTCTTGCTTCTGGATCCTGTCATGCTCCCGTCTTACTCCTGGATCCTGTCCTACTCATGACTCCTGAGTTCCTGGTTCCTATCCTGCGCCTTGTCCTACTCTTGAGTTTCTAGTTCCTGTTCTACTCTTAGTCCTGCTATCCTGCTCCAGTTCCTATCTAGCTCCTTGTTCTACTATCTAGCTCCTTGTCCTGCTATCCTGCTCCATTTCCTATCCTGCTCCTTGTATTGCTATCCTACTCCAGTTCCTATCTTGCTCCTTGTTCTACTATCTTGCTCCTTGTCCTACTATCTTGCTCCAGTTCTTATCATGCTCCTTGTCTTGCTCCTGAGTCAAGCTCCCTTGTCCTCAGAATTCTGCTCTCTTCCTTGTTCCTGGATCGTGGCTTGACAATGGTTTGATGGAGTGATTGAAAAACTTTCAAAGTTATGCTTGCCAAGTATGTAAGTCCTGACCATACGGATTAGGATATGTTACTTCCATATCTCAGTTCGCTTATGTTTTAGCCCCCCACAAGTCAACGGGGATTTCCCTATTCAAAGCTTTATATTGTCATGAACTAGTGTTGCCGCCGATAGTTGGCATCACTCCTCAAGAGGCCCGGTATATGGATGGACATATGTGGTTGGAGCATTTGAACCAAATCCTTCCTCTATTGTATGCTCAAGGTGGAGAACAATTAACCTGGGCACAAGAGTATCAACTTCAAACTTACAATCAATGACATCGACTGCCACCTCAATATCAAGTGGGAGATTTGGTTCTCGTTAAGTTTCCAAGGCTAGGGGATCAAACACATACAATAGGGCTTCAACCATGATGGGTTGGACCATGAAGTGTTGAAGAACAATTGGGGACGCAAGTGTATCGCTTGAAGTGTCATGATGGCATTCGGGAGTCACAACATGTCGCACATATGTGTTGGCTCTTACCATTCCACTAGCGGATACTCATCCTTGGAGGAGGACAACCTCGATAGGTAGAAGTCTGAGTCTTGAGAGGGGGATGATGTAAGGTTCCATGGTATATACACAATATATATGCCACGTAGACTCTACCATGGAGGCACCATGTGGTTTAGATTTACTTACACTAATCTGGGTGCCAACTAATATGGGAGTGCTAATCGTGGCATGGTCACCTAGTATAAATGCCTTGTATGAGTTAGACCTAATCGAATCATATTTAATATTCACACCTCTCCCAATGGTAGTAATTAATATTAAAGTGGTATATATTATAAGAATATATTTTATTATATACCTTCAGATTATATTAATATACTAATCCTAAATATAGCTTCTATATTTAATAAAGTGACTAAATGCAATGTATTGTATTTATATATATAAGTAGTGTTGTTTTAATAAATTTTCATATCAAATGAATGCTCTTTAATAGTAGTTAGATAGGTAAAATTTTTAAAATTCTTTTTTTTACTTATTTGTCGTGAGGACATGATGTTATTCTTTTGTGGGAGGAAAGTTATATAAGACTGGTCAGGATGGAGTGTTAAGATGTGGCATTGAAGACTCGGCGGGATTAATCCCGCCGCCCAGGGCCTTCACTCGGTCCCTATGCGCGGGATAAAACATGCTGGTCTTTTTGATTGGGAGACCATGTTTTCTCTAGGCATCCATTATATCTTTCTAATTTCTTTTACAAGGGGATCAACAAACACAAAGCACCAAAGTTAGATGAGTTTTTTGAAGAAGAAAATGTATAACTTTCTTGTTAAATCATATGATTTATTAAGAAATAAGAAATTTTTTCATTTTTACGCATAAAATGAGTATGTGTGTGTTTGTGGGTGTAATACTATATTTGTTTTTTTAAATTTTTTTTTTCTATTTACATATATGAAATAACTACAAGGAACGATGCTAATGCACCAACTTATAAAATTATTATTACGATGTGGTAAGTTCCAATGGATGTGCATATACAATAATGATTATTAATAATTTATTAATTTATGAACGATATGCGGAGCTTTTACAATATTATCCACATTAACAAGTTTGAAATAATTATTAAGAATATTTATTATTTTGGAGACAGTGATTGCAATTTAAAAATTAACATACTTCAAGATGTCAAAATTGAGAGTTTTAACTAGACTTAGATATTTCTATTAGTAAATACATTATAAAGTAATAATTATATATATACTTATTTATATTTCTTTTACAAGCCAAACTATAATCATGGAACTTTTACAGCTAGTTTTATTGACACTATTGTAAGTAAATTATTATATGTACACAGTATATCTGTGTCAATTTTTATTATGTGTGTTATGTGTAGATGTGTGTGTGTGTGTGCATATATGATTATAAATATTTTATTATATGTGTGTACATATATATAACTTTTTATGATTATGTATATTATATATATATAATACATATTATATTATGTAATATTATATATATTGTTTATACTTAATTTTTGCACAAATTGGGGTCTGCTGCCAGCTTATTGTTATTGTAAAATATATTCAGCATATTTTAGCATAACTCTAGCATATTCTAGAAATATCCATATAAAAAGAGCTTGAACTAATTTAAACAATAATTATTTATTATAAAAAGAAGTTTGTTTTCACTTCATGTTTTACAATTTTATTACAAATATAAGTTTAGAATATACTCATATATAGTTGTGAGTGTTAATATTAATAAAATGACATGAAATATGTAAGTAAATTTACATAATGCTCATGTATACATAAATATATGTGTGTATGTATGTAATGCACATATGCATACTTTAATATGTATTCTATATATGTGTGTTTGTAAATTTAGAAATATGTGTGTACATATATATATCTTCACAAGTTTGCTTTGAAATTAACTTGGTAAGATTAACATTTTAATTTATTATAATTTATAATTACTGAGTTTTGTGTAGTTAGGAACATATATAAATGTTACATGCATACATAATGAAGTTTTCTTTATTCTTACAAATGAAAATACTATATGTTTCACTAACTTATATGTAATTATTCATGAATCAAATATTTTAATTAATTTATTTAATTTCAAAATAAGATTTAATCCTAGCCTTTGATTTATTTTTGTTATTATTTTTAACCTCACAAGCATCTCACAAGCGAGGCAGCTTGGAGGTTAGTCTGAGTGCTTGAGCTTAGTCAGTAGCCTGCGTAACTCGGGCTCATCTGCAGCCTGGTTTGTAGATAGTATGTAGAACCATGTCTTGGGTCCTCCTTTCCATTCTGAAAAGGACTTATGCTGACCAGCTTCCTGTGCTCGCTTGAGTCAGTGTGAGAGTCTGGCGTGGCTTGGCGTTGTCTTTCCAGAGCCGCAGCCAGACACTCTGGCTGTGGACTAACACGCAAGGAAATGTGCAAACTAGAGGCTGACCCCGGATACCTCCTTCTATTATTGGCAAAAACAAAGGTTGACTTCTTTTATCATTCAAAGCTGGTCTTTACCAGTGTCATAACAAAAAACCTGTCATTTCAAAAAAATTATATTATTTCCATGTACATGAACAGTTTATAAGATGAGATATTAATATAATATTTTTTTTAAAAATTAATTTTTAGGTTCCTATATGTAGGCCGATTGGAGTCGGATCTTCTGGTCGCCCTCCAGCGTGATGCATCCATAACCACCTGAATCTTGCTTGTTATGTTGATCCAAACATTTCTATCCGTAGGATGAAATTATTTTATTGTCCGTAACTCTTCAAACGGAGCCAGTACACTACTATTGCAATGCCATATATTTAGTATAAACTTTTCCACGTGGCATAACCTGCTCAATTCAGGTGGCCATGGCGGGATAACGAGGGTTATGGACAACCTCACGAGCGCATCCCGTTCATGATGGACACATGACAGGTTGATTCTTCGGGAATGTTGAATCAAGTGTCCTGTTATAGTTTCTTACTTCTTGGAACGGAACCCCCTCCGGATTCCACCATAGCCGAGCTGTCTTCGCATGGTGGAATCGGCAGGGGTCCATTCCTTACCCTGAGCGGTTTGTTTTCTATGCCACGTGCGGATTCCTACGAACTGAGAATCCGGAGTGGAACACGCCATTTAGACACATGGTTAAACCGTGTCTCTAAACCATTATCTTCATGGCACCTCTTACATGTTAGACAGTCACCTCTAGCTTGTCGTGCACATGTTAGCAGCTACGCTGGAGAGAAAAAAGGTTGTGCGTGTGAAGAGAGAGGATTCAAAGTTATGTACGTAGGTGAATTTGCTGTATTGTGGTCCAGTGCGTACGTACATCATGAGGCCATGATCTAGTACGTTTACCTTTTACACGACACTTATTATTGTTTCAGAATTCTAGAACTTACATCTACACAAATTGTTACGCGTTAGCTAGCCATACTCGTATACCATATGTATAATGTGTTGTGTATTAGGAGAGTGTATATGTATATATATTTGCAAAGGGACATACAGACTGCATGCATGTCTGGACGTACTAGCATATGCTTGTAAAGATATGTCATCTCTCTCTCTCTCTCACTCACACACACACACACACACACAAAGCGATCTAATGTGTTGTACTAGGTGGTGGTATACCGAATGAGGCTGGCTGACACGTGGATGCTTCACGAGTCACAATGCAGAGGCGGATAAGGGTGGTGTCACATGTTAGAGCAGATGAGTTGACTCACCGAACAAATAAAGTTGTTGAGATCACATATAATGTTTACCACATTACAATATTATTTTGACCACATGGTAATTTATTCATCACCAACCAAACAAAACAAATCTGAACGAACAAGAAAAATTCTCTCCGCCAGCAAGATCCGTCTTAACACAATGGCTGACACGTGGATGCTTCACGAATCACAGTGGCAGAGGCTGCTCACGGATGTCTCAAATCTGAACCGAACAAGAAAAATTCTCTCCGCCAGCGAGATCCGTATGAATATACATGTTTGAATACTTTTAATAATGTTTAAAATTATTTCATATATAACATGTATATTCAATTACCTATATTTATACTGCTTAGAAACGTGGATGTTTGTACGTGAATGTCCGTGGTGTGTACATTCGTGTCTGTATATATTAAACATGTGCTCTTACGGGATGTGCATGAGAGAGAGAGAGGTGTTAAGAAGGCATTTTAATATCCACACGTCTGATATACACTTCCCCGTTGCTATGCCAACCTGAAATGTATTGGCTTTTTACTAGAGTCATGCAGAAAAATATGCATTTTGTAATTGCTGTGCTCAAACGCAAAAAAAGTTACTGCATGTGTGTGTGTGCGCATGTGCTTTCCTTAACAAATATCACATGCACCCCTTCTCTCTCTCTCTCTCTCTCTCTCTCTATATATATATATATAGACACACACACACATACAAACAGATAAACGTGTACTCAATTCTAACGTGCATGTGTGTGTCCATCCAATACATATAATGCACTTCTTGGATCCTATGAGCCTTGGATAATCAACACTCCAACATGGTGAGTTTATCTGTGCCTTTGTACACCACATTAAGTAATATATTATAATACATATTATATAGATACATATATAGACTTTCTCCCCGCTGCATACACAACCACTGGAATCTGATGGTAGAATATTCTGTATTTTATGTAGATTTATATAAACTATATAATAGCATAAATCGAAAACTTCTATGAAGTATTGTTTTCAAGATTTTTTAAGCACTTGTATATAATATTTAATATAGAGTAACATAGGATACCTCAAATATTCTAATTGAAATTAATAAAATTACAAGTTTATATATTACACCACAGTTTAATTTCAGTTTAATTTTTCAATTCCAAAGTTAAATTTCATCGCCCCTGTTTCTAGGCTCTAAGAATGAAGAAGACAGAGAAGAAGCCAGAGCTAAGGCAGAAATGGTATGTCTTCTTTTTTTATCTATGGAGTTCATTCTATGGACATTAATTTATAGATTCTAACATTTAATAACTTATACTTGTAAATTTATTAAAGGTTTAAATAATATATCATTAAACTGATAACTTCAGAACTTGGTGATGTTTTACTAAACCTTGGTTAATTCAAACAAAATAAATTTAAAATTGTGAGAACTCAGAATATAAAAATGTGTATCTCCATTAGTTCAAGAACCCTAACTTATATACAAGAGCGAGTGATATAGATTGAAATCAATCCGACGGTTATCAAAACCCATTATGCTAATAATAGTATATACATATGCATAGTACACATGGATCTTACACCATCCCCTCCTTTCAGAAGGATGTAAGTTGGTTAGGGTTCTTTGGTAGATGGGCCCGGATCTGGAGGAACATCAGGATGAAGCACTGGTGAATTTATAAGCGGCACAACTTGTTTCTGTTGCACAAAATGCTTCAATCGTTGCATGTGTACAATCTCTGGAGAATCGGGTTAAATGTCGTGCCAAACCTCATAAACCTGTAGCCCTACTTGCCGTAGCACTCGATATGGTCCTTTCCACTGAGGAAGGAGACTTTTAATTAAATCACATACCATAAGCTTGGGAAAACGAATCAACACTAGTTCATCAACCTTGTGCTCCGTAAGAAGACGATGGTGCAAGTTGTAGCGTTGTTGTTATCCTACTTATACGCAGCCCAAGTGTTCTGCTGACTCCGCACAAACCAATGGAAGAATGCTTGTTAGATATCGATCCCACGACCATCAACAGCTCGTGCTAAGCAAACCCAACTCCGTCGGCAACATCGGGTCATGACCATACAAGAGCTTATATGGGGAAGTACCAATGGAATTTTGTATTCCAGTGACATAAGCATATCGGAGAGACGACAAATAACCATCCCAATCCAAATGTTAAAAGTTTACATACTTCGTAATCATCCCCTTGAAGGTTTTGACGAGCCGTTCCACCAAACCATCTGTCTGAGGATGATAAGCACTTGTGAAAGTGTGGCGTATCCCTAGTAGAGACGTCAAAACATGAAATGCCTCAGCCATAAATGCCGGACCATTGTCCGAGAGAATTTGCTCCGGAAAAAAATGTTGAAACACGACCCGATTAAGGAGAAATTGACCAACAGCAGAAGCAGTCGCACTAGCAAGAGCACTAACTTCTACCCAACGAGTTAGGTAGTCAAAAGCAATAATAACGTACTCATTACCAGCAGTTGACCACAGAAAAGGTCTCATCAAATCAAATGTTACTAACTCAAATAGACGAAAGACTGCAATTGACTCTAACCATCCTTCCGAAGCACACGGGGGAGTATTTTTAGTTTGGCACCACACACAGCTACGCACATACCGAATCACATCTCCTCGCAACTCCGACTAATAGAAAGATCTGTGCAACTTCTTCATCACCCGACGATGTCCCATGTGCCCGCTAAGAATAAGAGAGTCATAGTAAGCATGGAGGAAGCATGGAATGAAGACCGAAGGCACTACCAACTGCAAATAATTATTTTGATCAGTCCCCACAAAATAAAGAAGGTCGTCCTGAATGCGATATTGCAAATGTAAATGCTTAAAAGGCAAGTCATCAGCAAGTGATGCAGGATTCTCAAACCCATCACGAAGCCTTCGAATCCACGGTTTCTTAAACCTCATCCAAAGACGGCAAATTTAACTCTGCATTCTGCGAACACTGAACATCAAGCACAGCAACTGCTGATGGTACAGAATCGGACATTGTTGACACCAAGGCCTCCACCCTGGAAATGGGGATGCCAATTGGGAACCCGTTGATAGTGCCGATACGTGTGTCCAACCTTATCACACGCCCAACAATGAACTGCATGTCCATGTCCTCGTCCATAGGCCCAACCTTATGCTGGTACACAAGTAGCAACAACATCAACCTCCATCGAAGCAGGTCCATCCTAAACATGAAGTGGAACGAGAGAACGTGAAGGTGCAAGTGGGAGAGGTGATGACTCATATCGTTGTGCAAGCCTCAAAGCATCGTCAAGAGTCATTCGAGCTAGTGCATGCACAAGTCCCACAAGGTCTTGACGAAGTGTTGGCCACAACATACCTAACTTGATGTGTTCCGACATGTTAGGTTCTGCACGCGGTAAAAGACTTCGAAAGTGAACACCAAACTACATCATCGATTCAGATGACTCCTGACGAATACGATGTAACTGCTGAAAAGCATCATCACAGTCATTCGCATGCCCAAATGCACGTTTGAAGATCTCTGGAAGAATACTCCAATCTCCATAAGTTATAATGTCCAGACCATTGTACCACTGCAACACCCGTCCCTTGAAGACAAGTAGAAAACTCGTGCAAACAATGAGTACCGTCCCATGAATGATATGTGACAACCACGGTGAAATGGTCAAACCAATAATACACATCATCTCTATGATTTCTGTGAAAGAAATCTGGTCGGACACGAGGGTTTACAACATGAGTAGCAGGAGTACCCTAGGCTATGAATACTACCATTAGCTGAAACTGATTGTTCAGCTGCATCTGTATGGCATCCAACAACTACATGAGTAGCTGCTCCATATATAAAGAATTTGCCTATTGTGGATCCATGAACGAAGAAATGACAAAATCTATAAAAAATGAATAGATCTAAACAATGGAAAAGCTAAATCTAAGAAAACAAAGAATATCGATAAAAAAGACACAAATTTGAGCACTCCGTAAAGACAATTAGAAGTACCCCTCACCTCCACAAATGTGAAAACTCGGAATATAAAAATATGTATATCCATTAATTCAATAACCTTAACTTATATACAAGAGCGAGTGGTCTAGATTGAAACCAATCCAACGGTTATCAAAAACCACTACGCTAGTAATAATAATATGTGCACCTGCAGCCCTACACATGGATCTTACAGTTATTATAATTCTACAAATTGAAATATAATAAGCTTTTAAATTGAATTTAAAAACATTCCCCCAAATCTCTTTATGTTTGAACTATGCTTTACCTACACACATAACTATATGCATATAATTTTTAAAATGCAATATTTTAAATAATGTTAAATAACTAAGAAGTAACAAGTGATATATTTTTTCCTATTTAACAAAATAAGTCAAAGAGAGTATATTTTATTTATTAGATAATGTAGACCAACTTAACCTTATTTAACAGCGTGGCTGCACAAGGCCGCCGTCCACGTGGAAGTATCTGGTAAGCCTGGAAATTCCGGAGGGAAATCACTCTGTGTGCAGGATTTTTCCTTGTTCAATTTTAACCCTTCAGGGTCGTTTTGCACCACACTTAACTTAATTTAAGTGGGTTTAACTTAGTACTCGCCCTTAAGTCGGGTAACCACTTAACTTTTCAGTCATATAGATCTAATTATTTCAGGTACGTGTGTATGTGTATGTAGATATATGTGCATATATATGGATCATTAAAATGCTTTTTTTTAAAATTATTATTACTTATATCATTTCCGTAAAAAATGTGATGTTATGGAAATGTACACAATCAAGTGGAGCCCGAAGTATTGATTGTCAATATATGTATGTGTGTATACGTATATGATGATTATAATGCTTTTTTTTTAATTGATTATAATTTGTCATTAAAATATGTGATTTTAATGAGTTTTCAGTGAGATCATATGGTGGAAATGTATACAATTAAGGGCAATGTAATGAAGCCCAAAGGATCAAGGTATCTCTGCACTTTGTTAACTATTCTTACAGCGGCTATGGGCTTTGGTAAGCTCATATATATATAGAGAGAGAGATATAGAGAGACACACACACAAACACACACACATTTATATATCTCTTTGTGTGTGAAGTTCTATAGTTACATGTATATATGTTTGCCATTTCTGGGCATTTGCTGAAAAGTTAGTGGTTTTATTAACTATATCCTTATTGGATGATTTATTAAATTATTTTTAGTAAATATTTTTTGACTTTTTTTCTTTGATAGCTGTTTTCCCAGTTGTTGTTCCTTAGGCGAATTGAAGACACCAACGGTATGTATGCATATGCATACGTATTATACACGTATATATCACTTATACGCATGACGACACACACACACACACACACGTATAGACACATCTATTACAGAACATTTTACATGGCACAGTGACGAGGAAGCTCGGATTCTTTTTAGGATTTGTAAGTTTGTTTTGCTATATATCCATTGCATATATGAATAATATGTTAAACCTTAATTACAGGTAAAGCCAGAGGTTATTAGCTGGTCACTTAGGATTTTACTTCTGCACAAGTTCTTAAGCCCGGAGGCATGTATCAACAGCTCCATACATACACATAGTACATATAAATCAACTTAATACCCTCTTTTCATATATATATATTACAAACACATATACAACTTAATATGTATCATGTTTATTGATATATGTTTTGCAGGAATGTGACTACTTGATGGCAATTGCGGGGCCGCGATTGCAGAACTCAACAGTAGTTGATACGAACACAGGCAAGGCATGTGTGAACAAATATATATCTGTTAAAGTTAAGCTATAAACTATAACTTAAAGAATATTCTAACAGGGAATTGAAAGCAAGGTTCGCACTAGTACTGGAATGTTTCTAAACAACGAGGACCGTAAGTCTCCCCTCATTCAGGTGTGTGTGGTTACACATGTACATATATAATATGCAAACATAACATTGACGTGATATATACAAACACATGCATGCACACACATATTATATGCAAACGTAATACTGACGTGAAGTGTTTTAATATATAAGGCTATTGAGAAGAGAATAGCAATGTTTACCATGCAATGTATACACTTTAATATATACTTTAAAGTGTATATCACAGAATGCTGCAAGAAGGATCCAAGCCAGACATGGTTGTGTTCTTGAGCTTGATCAAGTCGCCGGGTACTCAGGGGACAAAGATCGTCCATGAAAGCGTGCAAAGGAGCGGATTTCAGCAGAATGTGGTTGTGGGCACTGCTCTTGTAGGATTATACGGCAAATGTGGAGCATTCAGGAGGCGAGGAATGCCTTTGACAGGATTCCAGAGCCAATCACAGTCTCATGGAATGCACTCATGACAGTGTGCATTAAGAACAGCGATTCATCAGGTGCTATTCGTCTCTTTCAGGAGATGAATCTGTGTGGTATTGGTCCTACAAAGATCACGTTTGTGTGCGCTGCTAGTGCAGCTGCAAGAATCCCCAGCTTGGCAGTGGCAAAACACATTCATCAATTGGCTATAGAATCTGGATTCATCTCGGACACGACTGTTGGGAACTCGATCATGAATGCACATGAGAGATGTGGAAACATCGTTCTTGCAAAGGAACTCTTTCATCGGATGGCCAGACGAGATTCTGCTTCGTGGAACACACTCGTTGCAGCATTTGCCCAGACTGGGCATTTCACTGAGGCTCTTACTTTGTACAAAAGCATGGATTCTCCACGCGATGAAGTCACGTTTGTGAACGCCCTTGAGGCCTGTGATTCTCCAGAGCATCTTATTCATGGAAGATCGATCCATTTCAGATATTCCTCGGCAGTTTCTTGATGTTGTTGGTATAGCTCTCTTGAGTATGTAAGGAGATGTGGGAGGCCATTGCAACGTTGAGGGTATTGATCATCCCAGTGTTATTACGTGGAACGCGTGCGTACTCTGATCATGGGCAAGGACAAGAGGCTCTTTGCATGTTTCGGAGAATGTTGCAGCAAGGTGTTTCAACTAGCAAGTTTACGTTTGTCACTGTTCTTGGTGCTTGCTCTATGAGATCTGCGTTATCTGATGGCAAATCAATGCACACTCTGATCGTGGAGCTGCCTCGGTGTGTGCGTGTGTGGTGGTGTCTATATATGCATGCATGTGTACACATGTTGTTTGGGTCTGCATATTTATATATATGCGATGTTTATATAAATTTTCGTCATTTTATTTGTGTTGTGTGTGGTGTCTATATGTGTACACATGTTGTTTGGGGCATACCATAACATACCTGCATAATATATGCAATGTTTATATAAATTTAATCATTTTATTTGTGTGTGTGTGTGTGGTTAGTGAGGTAGTACAATGGAATACAGCAACGATGTCCTTGTTCAGAATGCCCTTGTGAATATGTATGGCAAATGCGGAAGACTAGATTTGGCTTGACAAATTTTTGATGCAATGCCTCAGGTTTGTGTACATAACGTGTGTGTAACGTGTGTGTGTACATAACATGACAGTTGATTATATACTTAGGCGGATGCTAGTCCGTGGAATGCAATTGTATCAAGTGTATGCACAGCATGGCATGGGTTTGAGGCACTAGAGATTTTCTATGTGATGCAACAGTCAGGTGTTATGCCAGATGGTCTTACTTACAGAGCGCTCTATCGGCTTTGAGTCATGCACGGTTGCTTGAAGATGGTGTCCAAATTTTCATCTGACTATGGCTTGGATCCCACTGTAGAGCATTACGGATGTGTGTATATATATTATGTAGCAGCAGGTATATATCACATACATAATTATATTCATGAATGCATTTGTACAGTTTATATTCATGCATATACAAACAAATGTATTGTCTCTTATTTAAAATAATTATTTAAATTATTTTAATATAATTATATTTGTATAGTATGTAAATACATATATGTAATAAATTATAGTAAAGTATTAATTTTGACTTTACAATAGGATGGACCTTCTTATGTTAATGCCACAAATAATCTAGTATTTATTAAGAAGAACAAAGACTTTACAGGTATTTAATAATTTTTAATTTAGATTTATTTTTTTAAAAATAAATTTATTAAAGTGTGCAGTATTTTAAATTAGTATGACATGTATTTTTAATAAATAAATTAATAGTTATTATAAAATTTAGTAATTACGGTTTGTTTCTTGCACAAATCACAATTAAAGTAAAAATGTTTGTTATAATAATTAATAATGAAAAGATTGATATATTCAAGTAGTTTTAATTAATAATTTTAATAAATTATTTAAATAATATTATATTTATTAAGTTTATTATTGATTTTAAAGTGGTTAGGATAAAGTATTAAGTTCTTGATTTTTAAAGTGGTCTTTACTAAGGCGGATTATGTGTACATTATATATAATAACAAAAATATGTCATTTAATAACACTAAATTTAAATTTATAAGAAATGAATGTAAGTATTAAGTATTATTAAAATACCATTAGACTTGCATTTTCTTTTCAAAATTTCAAATGTATTGTTATTGAATGACATGTTGTTGTTATATACATGAATGAACACATAATTCGCCTTAATGAGAACTTATTTGAAAGATAAGAATTTAATACCTTGTCTTGATCATTTTAAAATTAATAATAAATTTAATATAATAATATCATTTAAGTTGTTTATTAAAATTATTAATTAAAATTATTTAAATATGTTAGTTTCTTCGTTATTAATCGTAATCACAAACATTCTTACTTCGAATACGACTTGTACAAAAGACAAATCGGCATTACCAAGTTTTTTTAATGGATATCAATTTATTTATTAAAGATATATTTGCTATATTAACTTAAAATATTATACATTTTAAGAAATTTTGATAAGAAATTCAAATTTACACTAATAAATTATTAAGTACATGTAAAGTCTTTGTTCTTTTTAATAAGCACCAAGTTTTTTGTAATATTAATATAAGATGATCGTTCATAAAGTCCATCCCATTACAAATCAAAATTAAATTTTATTATAATTATATAATATATATTTGCATATTATATAAACATAATTATATTAAATAATTGCTTTAATAAGAGATGATACATATGTGTGTATATTCAATAATGAATATAAGCTATATAAATGCATTTATGGATATAATTTATGTATGGAATATCTGTAATGTTTGAATCGCTGCTCAAGAATGAGAAAGACGCATGCGCTATAGAAATAAGAATCTTAAAGAAATTTTGTCATGACCTTAAACAGAAATAAAACCAAACCCAATTAAGAGAAATTTTACAACGTAACGGAATATGCATGGATGTAATGATGTGGCAACGCCATCTTTTCATTTTTGTGATTTGTACAATACAAAAGTACAACAAAATGCAAAGAAAAAGGGAATTAATAAACTGGTCTAGATATGGCCATGGCACTGATCACGCCCATGCCCCTAAGCTAAAAAATGTGATTACGTTCACCAAGCAAAGGTCTGGCCTTTGCAAACTCTAAAGAGAAGAGCGTATGGTCGTGCGAAGAAATCTTTGTCTCTTTATAAGAAAAGTTAAATTCGAGGTCTGTTACTTTATTTAAGTACACAGCACAGTACGAGGAGAACATTTTCTACAATTTACCAGGCCAGTTTGTGAAATAGAACAAGATAGTTTTGTGGCCGATAAAAATAAATTTCACTAGTGTTTCAAGGCAAAATGTGGGTTCTGATCCCAATGAATTTGGATGGTGGAACAACTTTCAAAATGATACCTTTTATTTATGATACTGCTTCAACATATGTACTTAAGGAGTTCCACATTGTTACTTTTAATCCACATCATCGGTGTTCATCCAATACCTATGGACATGGGTGCAATCACAGATCAACAAAGTAAGAATGCAAGTTATTATACCCCCTATGTTTTTTCACTTACCATCACCATCAAAATCTACTAGGTATGCATACGATATTGTAATATGTTCACATATATATATATATATATAAAGATGTGTATGTCCACCAATGTAGTATATGACATGTATATCGTAGACTAAAGAGATAAACAGATAATATATATCATTTAATGCATACAAGAATATTTCTACTACAAAATACTTTACTACATCATATGCATTAAAATAATATATATCCATTAATGCATATGATGTAGCAAAGCATATAATAATATACTGTATATACTGTATAAAATAGAGTTCTATGCATTCAATCTACTTCATTTAAATATACTTTCATGTTATCATAACAGGCATGTAAATTACATATATACAAATGTTATATAAAGAGACACATACATACGTACACATATATATATTATATATTAATGCAGTCATATTAATTCAATCTACTTCATTTAAATATACTTTTACGCTATCATAGCAGGCATGTAAATTGCATATATACAAATGTTGTATAAATATATATATATATATATATCAATGCAGTCATATTAATACGTGGCATGTTGTATATATCGACATCTCTTCAGTCGATATATACGTAGACATATACTAACATGCTGCAAGATTCAAAATCCCCGTTAGAGTTCATCCAAAAACATTGCTCAAGAATAAACTCACCTATATGATCGGAAAAATGCCGATTTTCCGAAGATTATCAACAGACTATCTGCGGAAACGAAGCCTCGTTGAAAAGCGCTTCTTCCGGCTAAATGTAGAACTTGCCGTCGAAAAAAACATAGAAACTTATTGCTACAAGAAGACAGATCTGTGCTCCAGATCTACGGATTTTGTGAGGAATGCTGTTGTAACCGATCGCCTGTGAAAACAAATCCTGTCACACACAACCTAGTCCGACAGACATCAGAGGTTGCAACACTAGTGAGCACAAGCAATAACCCCGGTACGACATCTCGCTACGTCGACGGAGATCGGAGCGGTTTAGCACTAATGTCGCAGATGAGATTAGCAAGCGAGGCTCTCTGGATGATCGATGTGAACCGTGCCGTACGAACCAACGGCTATAGATCTGTCCAGAATGACGCGTGTTGAAACTGCCGGCCGGCTTCCTCTGGCCGCCGTTCAACAGTCGCCGGTAGGGTAAAAAAATTGAGGACCATGTCCACGTGTAGTCGGACTCTTTATTATAGTTTCTATTTAATTATAGGTAACTTCCATTATCTTATAAGTTTTTAAATTTAAAAATATATATGTAAAACAAGTTAAGGTTAAAAACAGTGTTTAATTTTTTGATGCGTCAGGTAAATTTAATATATTTGCCAACAAGTACTCTTTGATTTTCTTCATTTGATATTATATTAGATACATATACCACAAGGTCCAGATGGATGACATAATCACTAGTGTCTGTTTGCAGGATTCGGAGTAGACTGATTGTAGCCAGTGACAGGGCACAATGAGGTAAAATATTCTGTCCTCTTTATTTATTCATATCTAAATATTAAACTAGTAAGTTACGCAAAGGTGGTGTCAGGAATCGAACCAACAACAAAATATCTTGGCATGGCTTAAGTTCCACTATCCATGAGAGAGTTAAATTAAGCTTCCTAAATGGTTTTACTTATGAATTTATAAGCTGGTGTTTATGTTGTGCATGTGCAGATGTGTGTATGTATATGCATGTGCGTGCATATAGATGTGTTGATATATATGTATGTATTCATGTATTGATTTAACATTAATAATACATAGAAAGTTAATATAAACATATTATAAAGCATGTCTTATACTTGTCAGAATTAATATAATAAACTTTAATATATATTCTTTAATATAAAGATCTCGCTACTAAAATTTACAGAATCCTAGGCCTTTAAATAGGGTGGTCGTTGTGCTCATGAATAAACAAACAAAATATAATATGATTTAATATATAATTGACTCTCTAATAATTTTATTTCAGTGAACCAAAATTATATAAAATTATTAAGTATAAAACATTAAACTCTTTAATATCTTATATTTAAGAGTATATAAGCGCAATATAAGTTATTAGAGAACATGAAATGTAGAGTATATATAATTTAAGTATTAACTTTTATATCTATTTAATTTAAAATTAATTAAAATGTATAATAATAATATAAATATGCATAACATCTCACATAAACAAGGTCTTTATATTTATGTTTTACAATACTTATATGATCAATCTTATAACCCTTTTATAAATTTATATACAAAGAAAAAAATTAAAATTGTATAAAATATTAAGTTATAAAGTTATTGGCACTAGTTCATTGAAATAAATTAAATTATAGAGATTATTAATTATTAGAATATAAATTATTAAAAGGTCAACTATATAGGATGTTACCCACCTTTAGTGGGTGGCAAATTAATCAAGATTTTACATTTATATTAAAAAAAATGAATGTGTTAATATTATATAATGTATTAATATTATATGATTTTATATTTTCTTAATATTATAATTTTTATAAGAAATAAATAACATCTTATTTTTTTAAATAGCATGTACAATAATCTTGAAATGCCGCTTCATTGTTATAATGCTCTTATTAGTAAGCGTTTTTCATATATATGCACACACATATTATTATAATTTGAACACACAACGTAACATTATAATGTTTTAGTTCTTCTAATTTATCAACAGTTGTAAGTACCATGGTGTGTGTATGAGAGAAACATTGTCCAACAATTAAGTTCAAGCCTTGCTTTTCAATTAATATTGATCCTGATCTTAACTTGCCTTAAAATTATTTATCTAATTTATTTAATTTATAAACATTTCTTATTTACTTAATAATTTAATATAATTTCTTCATCCAAAGCACAACGAAATTTAAAAAAAAAAAAGTCAATTATGTGCTTTGTTGGTTATATACACATTCGATATTCTAGTGTCCGATACCCTTTTAACAAAAGGGCCATCCGTTTTAATATATAACTTACTTATATATTAAAGCTATATAAATAATTTATAAATGTAGTTTTTAAATAATGTTATATATAGATATGAATTTATTAAATTTATTTTAATTTATTAAAAAAAAGGGATGGCCCAAATTTTATCACTTAGGAAAGGGTTAAAGATAAATGATCCTAAAAACATATAATTAAATATGAAATTTAGGGTGCCTATCTAATGTTCACCTTAATCCACAAAAGGCAACAATCCAGATCACTTCATATATTTAAATGAAAATGCTGTGTATGTGTATAGAGAGAGATCTTACACATGTATTACATATACACAGAGCAGATACACACACACAACAATTGAAACACATACATACACCATGAACACATACACTAGACACCACGTACCACTGAAGTATGCTATATCTTTATTTATGATTTAATTATTTATACATAAAATTTAATATTTTTTATCATACAAATAATAAAATAATATCTACGGAATAGCTTTCAAAAACCTGTGAACCGTCCCATAAAATGTGTGTGTATGTGTGTGTGTGTGTGTGTGAGAGAGAGAGAGAGAGAGAGTGAGTGAGTAGTGAGTGAGGAGAGAGAGGAGAGCATATATATTGTATATAACGAGTTTCTTAAAAATTTAAGTTAAACCATGAACCAGTTACGCAATGCATGTATATATAAGCATATAAAAAGGAAACACTTATGTGCACAATGATGTGTGTGTGAGAGAGTGTTAACGATTTCTCTTAAAAAAAATCTTTAAAAAGAACGTGAATGCACCTGAAGATTTAGAAATGAGTGCGAAACACTTATGTGCACAATGAGTGTGTGTGTGTGTGAGAGAGATGGTTGTTAACGATTTCTTCTTTAAAAAGAACATGCATGCACCTGAAGATTAAAAAATGAGTGGCAGTAACCATATTAAAAGAAAACACATGTGCACATGAGTGTGTGTGTGTGTGTGTGGGAGGAGAGAAAGAGAGAGATGGTTGTTAACGATTTCTCTTAAAACACTATCTGCTGCTCTTTTCATGAGCTACAAGACTTGCAAGTGCTGCCTCGATATTTGCTGCTGTCGCTGAAGCAGATAAATATTAATGAATATTATAACTGTATTTAGTTTTTACTAGTTTAAAACCGGTTAAGTATTCGTTTCATAGTAATTTTAAGTATCTTTGACATGGTCAGCTTTTAATATCCAAATATACGAAGCAATGAAAAAAGTTTATTAAGGTGAAAAAGAATGTATATAGGCTAAATAGAGGATAACCATAGCTTGGTTATTTTTCAGTGTTTTTATTGGTTTACTATTATCTATATAATGTGTAAAGTTTATATATACTGTGTGTGGTGTGTGTAAAGTATGACAAATATATACAGGGTTGCAGAACACACTCATCAAGGGCATTTGAAGGGGAGACTAAAGAGGAGCTTACTTACCCACACGTAGGTTTTATTCGATGTATATAAAATCTCTCTCTCTTTCACACACACACCACACACATCCAATGCTGTATGAAATTAATGTGTCATTTAAGAGAAAGGTAAACAAAAGAGTTCGCAAATAAAATGGTGTTAAGTATATGTTTAACATCTTATTAAGAAATATATATATTTAATTATTTCATATTTTAAACAATTTGAATGTGTGTATATCATTATAAATACACACTTCTCTCGTTATTATATATACTTGTCAAACTTTCATTAGTAAGAATGCTAAAGCGTATATATTTAGCATTATATTACACTAAGTAAAACCAAAAGCTGTATTTTTACAAGAATAAATCATGATTTTTTCACCACGGTTGGCGGCAAGGCACTATCTAAGTCAAGCTTTACGCTCTTTTTAAGGACCTCTCTTTAGAAAGGAGCTTAAGAAGTTTTACTCTCTCTCTCTCTCTCTCTCTCTCTCTCACACAACACACACACACACACCACACACCTACCATGAATATAAGAAACCTTTATCTTTATGTCTACCAGCACTCATTTGTTGAGCTTCAGGTGCATACATGTTTTTATTAAAACACAAATGTTTAAGTAAAACTCCTTTCTAAAGGAGAAAAGGAGCGTAAAGCTTGACTTAGATAGTCCCTTGCCGAGGGAAGTGTGTATTTATAAATGATATACACACAGGAGTTAATTAAAGAAAGGAAGTTATGCTTTATAATTCTTTAAACTATTAAATCATTAAAGCTCATAGAATGTTATAGGATAATTAAATAAATATACTTCTTTAATAACTTTCCATATCTGCTATTGCATATCTCGCTAAACATAGTTAACATTCTTAAGTAAAAAACCATGAAATTAAACTCATTGTTTAAGTCTGAGTGCTTGAGCTTAGTCAGTAGCCTGCGTAACTCGGGCTCATCTGCAGCCTGGTTTGTAGATAGTATGTAGAACCATGTCTTGGTTCCTCCTTTCCATTCTGAAAAGGACTCATGCTGACGAGCTGGGCCAGCTTCCCCCTGTGCTCGCTTGAGACTGTGAGAGTGGCGTGGCTTGGCGTTGTCTTTCCAGAGCCGCAGCCAGACACTCTGGCTGTGCTCGCGATCAGACTAACACGCAAGGAAATGTGCTGACCCGACTTTCTCTGATATCTCCTTCTATTATTGGCAAAACAAAGGTTGACTTCTTTTATCATTCAAGCTGGTCTTTACGTAGTCAATTATATATAAAATCATACTATATTTTTGTTTGTTTATTCATGAGCACCAACGACCACCCTATTAAAGGCCTAAGATTCTCTAAATTTTAGTTGAGATCTTTATATTAAAGAATATATATTAAAATTATTATATTATTCTGACAAGTATAGAACATGCTTTATAATATGTGTTATTAACTTTATATGTATATATATCAACAACCGCATGCACATACACACACATACACATTTTAATATCACACATATGCACATGCACACACATAAACACCAGTTTATAAGTTCATAAGTAAAACCATTTAGGAAGCTTAATTTAACTCTCTCGTGGATAGTGGAACTTGCAAACAGACAGTGATTATGTCATCCATCTGGACCTTGTGGTATATGTATCTAATATAATATTAAATGAAGAGATAATTACAAAATCAAAAGAGTACTGGCAAATAATTAAATTTACCTGAGCATAAAAATTAAATCACTGTTTTGGCATAAGTTGAAAACCTTTAACTTTAACCTTAACTCTTGTATTAATGAACATACTTATTACATATATATATGATTAATATAGTGCACTCACACAAATGGATTTAATTAAATTAAATCACATTTACACCAAATTAGTTTATTAAAACTTGTTAAAGTGAAAATTAACAGGATTTCTTAAATTTTGTAATAAGAATAAACTTTTTATAAATGATTAACAGATTTTTTGATGTTAATGTTATTAAAAATTTGATGTTCATTAGGAAAAATAAAAACTTTATAGGTACTTAATAATTTAAATTTAAATTTTTTAATTTTTTTTAAGTGTGTAGTATTTTAAGTTAATATAACAAATATGTTTTTAATAAATAAATTAATAATCATTATGAAATTCAATAATGGCGGTTTAATTCTTACACAAGTTATAATTAAAATATAAATGTTTATTATTATAATTAATAACGAAAAGAGTGATATATTTAAGTAGTTTTAATTAATAATTTTAATGAATAATTTAAATAATATTATTTATTAAATTTATTATTGATTTTAAAAGTGATTAGGACAAATATTAAGTTTTTTTTTTGAGGAGGTCCTCACTAGAACGAATTATATATTAATTCATATATGTAATAATAGTATATCATTTATAATAACATGTTTGAAATCTGTAAAAAAAAAAGTGAAAGTCTAATAGTATTTTAATGATATTCAGGTGTTACATTTTTTTTTTATAAATTTTGAACGTGTTATTATTGAATAACATATTGTTATTACATACATGAATGAATACATAATTTGGCTTAGTGAGGGCTACCTTAAAAAACAAGAATTAAATACTTTGTTTTAATTATTTTTAAAATTAATAATAAATTTAATAAAATAATATTATTTAAGTTATTTATTAAAATTATTAATTAAATATTTAAATATATTAATCTCTTCGTTATCAACTGTAATAATAAATATTCATACTTTAATTATGGCTGTGCAAAAGACAAACGTCATTACAAATTTCATGATAGTTATTGATTTATTTATGAAAGACATATCTGGTATATTAATTTAAAATATTGCACACTTTTAAAAAACTTTTAAAAAAAATTAAAATTTAAATTATTAAGTACATATAAATTTCTGTTCTTCTTAATAAATATCAGATTTTTAATAGCATTAACATAAAAGGATTTGTCAATCGTCTGTATAAAGGTCATTCTTATTGCAAAGTCAAAATTAATACCTTATTATAATTTATATACATGTATGTATTTATATATTATACAAGCATAGTTATATCAAATAGTTATTTTAAATAGGAAACGATACATTTGCATGTATATGTAGTAATGAATATAAACTATACAAATGCATTCATAAATATAATTTATGTCTGTGATACATGCCTAATATTACAGATATATGTAATATAAGTATATTTAATGCAATAAATTTCATGTAAATAGATTTAGTATATGTCAACAATATATCAACTATAAAGATGTTGATATATACAACATGTCACGTATTAATATGACTGCATTAATGAATATATATATGTTTGTCTCTTTATACAACTTGTATATATGCAATTTGCGTCTCTTAAACACACTTGCTATGATAGCATAAAAGTATATTTAAATGAAGTAGATTGAATGCATAGAACTCTATTTTATGCAGTATACAGTTTGCTACAATATCATATGCATTAATGGATATATATTATATTTAATGCATATGATATAGCAAAGCATTTCATAATAGAGCATATCGTTGTATGCATTAATCGATAGTCTGTCTCTTTAGTCTATGATATACATATCATATACTGCATTGGTGAACATATGTTCTTTATATATATACATATATATGTGAACATATGTGTATTTTCTCTACAACATCATACATAGACCTAATAGATTTTGATAGTGATGGTAAGTGAAGAACATTAAGGGTATAGCAACCCGCATTCTTCGTTGATCGACACATTGATCAACCCATATGCGATCGCACTCATGTCCATGGTTACTAATGAATATCGACAATATGGGTCAAAGTTAACACTGGAAATTCTCAAGTACGTGTGCGGTAAAGTAATTCATAAATAAAAGGTACCATTTTGGAAGTAGTTCCACCATTTAAGCTCACCGGGACGAGAACCTACATTCTACTGCCTTACCGGTGAAATCTTTTTTTTGATTGGCCACAAAACTATCTCGTTCAACTCCAAAAACTAATGCGGTAGATCTCATAAGATGTTCCCTGCATTATTTTGCATTAGCAACAGTTTAACATCTCTCTCTGTCTCTCATGTATAAGCTAATTTTACTCCAAAATCCCTCCCTTAACCAAAATGACACTCTTCTCACTAATGTATACACATCCACGTGTGCATTTAGGACTACTTCATACTTTATATATATAATATATTATAGAGAGATAGAGAGAGAGAGAGAGAGAGAGAGAGAGAGATGTAAACCTATGTTGGAGTTTATGCAAATCCAAAGACATGATATATGTTAGCATAACATGGATTAAGTGTGGAAAAATTAAGGACAATTAAGTACTAAGATGAACAGAAATATATGATAAAACTTAAATGCGTATTGTGTGTTGACAAAAAATAGATGTAGAATAATAGCACGTATAAGATAGTGGGTTCATCTAAATCAGCACATACACATGATATGAGGATGTGTTATACGATTCAATGTCAAGAGCTTTTCACTACATTTTTACACACACACACACTATAGTATATACAAATATTATGACTCTGTGTCAAGATATATTGAGCTTTTCACTACATTCAGGCATGCACACACACAAACTAGAGTTATATATAAGAAAACAACTGTACGTACTTGGGTTTTCGACAAGTAAATTTACTCGCAAAGTGTATCGCAGCTAGTAACAAAGTGTTGAAGATATATCTGACTGGGCATCTGGAGCATGTCAAAAGTTTTGAAGACAACAATATACGAGGGATAGAATACGCTCACAAAATTGCGTATGATATTCTGTATATATACAGATATCTATGTTGAAACTATATCATCGTACATAAAAATAAATACTCCTATATTATACAAGAGTATATGTACACAGGACATTACTATATAAGTATGTTTATTATAATTTGCATTTGACTATAATATATAGTATATATAATAATATATTGATTGTCTGACCTTTGGAATTGAAACATCGGGATCTAAGTCTTCATTATGCAAAGAACAAAGCATTAGCCAATTTAAGTATATTGTATGTCAACGTAATGTGTATATATATGACATATACTAGGGATAGCATCTATAAATTTCATAATTATGTATGGGTGCTGACAAAAATCCCAATATACACAATTAATGTGTCGTGCATATTCTTAATAATATGTAATATGAAGGAATATATATTACAAAACAATGTATATCCGCAACACCAAGCGATGTTTTCCTTATAAGAAAAACACACAGGCACCCACATACACCCACACAAAAGGGGTTGTGAGCATCTGTATAAATACATATGTCTCTATATTTTCATGTTAAGTATAGAATTTACCGTGTGTGTGTGTGTGTGTGTGAGAAGAGAGAGGGGGGCGGGGGGGGAGGAGGGAGCAGCTGCAAGGTAAACATGCACGATGATATATAATGGCGCTTATTTGTAGGTATATTTGAGAGTCTAAAGCGGATGGAAACTTTGCCGTGAGTGAGAACGAGCCCTTAGGATGAAGAATAGAGATCAGAATACATTTGGAAGACGACGCTGTTGACCAAGAGAAGCTCAAGGTAACACTCTCACTCTCTCTCTCTCTCTAATTGTATCCTGCTCAGTAGTAAGTGAGCTATTAATCTTTGTTCTTAGAAATCTTCTTCTAACTATATTAGTAAGTGAATAAGCAAAACCTAAAAAACATATGAATGGCATTATAGGTACAAAATGTATATTCTGTGAACGTAGGTACGTATGTATTAAGTTTCAATACACAAGCAAAAGAAAACATAGTGTATGTACATATAAGATAAATACCTGAGAAGTATTGTTCTGGATATTTGGTCAATCACCTAGTTGATCATCAACCTGGAAATTCAAAAGAAGCCGAATACATAAGTAACATCTATGTATGTATATAAACGTTTTATATATGTGTGAGCATATGAGTGTTAATAAGCCCCACTTTCCATGTTTCTCTCTCTCTCTCTCTCTTTTGTGTGATGTGTTTGTACATAGAAAGTATGTATGAGTTACCTTGGTAGTATTGTTCTGGACGCTTGGTTCACCAGTCTACTGGTTGATTATCACTCTGAAAAACCGACAATAGTCCATGTTAACTTCTCCACTTACTGTGTAGATATATCAATCAATTACCTCAGAGAGCTCGATAGGCTGTGGCAGAACATGATTCTGACAAGAGAAGAATATAAGAAGCTATATGTGTGTAAGGGATTGGGTCAATCCGCGCACGTACAGCGGCTAGTTCCCTCTGTAACGGCTCTCTAGCGTCTCATCCGCCTTTCTCTTGGAGTCATCCCTAATATGTTTTGTAATATATATTCCTTCATATTAATATTAAGTATATGCACGACACATTAGGTGTGTATATTGGGATTTTTGTTAGCACCCATACATAATATGAAATTCATAGATGCTATCCCTAGTATAATGTCATATATATATACATTACGTTGACATATAACATGTCATTCAATGACAACACGTTGAAGTCCTGAGTGTCACCAAAGTATATATGTGTATATACTTGTAAATGAGTTTCTTTGTATTGAGTGTTGCTACGTATAATATATATACGTCATATGTCATGTCTGTTTGTGAAGCTTGTTTTGTTTGTATCATTATGTTATGTGTGTGTGAAATACCGATGTCTTAATGTGTCTTATTAAACTAATTATCATTTTCTATTAGGCTCTAAATGATAACCTTAACAACAAAAGGTTACATATCGGATGGAAAAGATGAGGTGATATTAAATAATTTAATTAAAATTATATTTTGATGTATTTTTCTTCTATTGTAAAAACGTATCACACATGAGATAATTGAGACTCTCTATAACCTTTTTGTATAACATACATAAGTATGTATATGTGTGTGTGGATGCTATGTATATGTCTCTTTGTATATTTGTTTGAAGTTCTTAATTAATAATTGTATACATAACACACATGTATATATATCGTAACACACAACACATGTGTGCTTATTAAGATTAATCAAATGTCCTTTACTTTCTCCAATTGTCATCAAACACATGACACATGTTGGTTGTGTGTGTAACATTTAATTAATCCTAATAAACACATGTGTTGTGTGTTACATGTATGTATACATGTGTGTTGTGTGGACAATTATTAACTGAGAACTTCAAATATATATGCATAAAAATATATATACATAGCATTCAACACATACATATACATACTTACGTATGCTAAACAAAAAGATTATAAAAAATTTTAATTATTTTTTACATGATACGTTCCTACAATAGAAAAAAATACATAAAAACATAATTCTAATTAAATAATTTGATATCACCTCATCTTTTCTATCTATTTTAATAAATATAACCTTGTTGTTAAGGTTATCACTCAGAGCTTAATAGAAAAAGATAATTAGTTTAACAAGACACATCAAGACATTAATACTCCACACACACATAACACAATGATATAAGCAAAGCAAGTTTTACAATACTCCACACACACATAACACAATGATACAAGCAAAGCAAGCTTTACAAACAAGACATGACATATGTATATATATACTATATGTAACAACACTCAATATACAAAGGAGACTCATCTACAAGTATATATACACGTACATACTTTGGTGACACTCAGGACTTGTACTCTTTTCTTGCAACTTCCAAACGTGTTGTCATTGAATGACATGTTGCTGTCACATACATGAATGGACACATAATCTGCCCTAGTAAAGGCTTCCTCGAATGACAAGAGCTCAATACCTTGCCTTGACCACCTAATAGATGCATTCATGGATATAATTTATGAATGTATATTCAGTGCAGTAGATTTTTCATGTAGATAAATTTAGTATATGTCGATGTATATATCAATTGCAGAGACGTAGATATATACAAGTTGCCACATATTAACATGATTGCATTAATGGATATTATATGTATTTGTTTCTTTATACAACATTTGTATATGCAATTTACGTCTCTTAAACACTCTTGCTATAATAACATAAAAGTATATTTAAATGAAGTAGATTGAATGCATAGAACTTTTTTTATGCAGTATACAGTCTGCTACGATATGCTTTGCTACATCATATGCATTAATGGATATGATGTAGCAAAGCATATCGTCATATGCATTAATCAATATATATTATTTGTTTGTTTCTTTAGTCTACGATATACATATCATATACTGCATTGGTGGACAAATACATCTTTATTATATATATACATATACATGTGAACATATGCGTGTTTTTCTCTACAACATCATACACATACCTAACATATTTTGATGGTGATGGTAAGTGTTTTTCTCTACAACATCATACACATACCTAACATATTTCGATGGTGATGGTAAGTGAAGAACATCATGGTATAGCAACCTGCATTCTTACTCTATTAATCGACACATTAATTAACCCACCTGGGATTGCACCCATATTTATGGTTACTAGATGAACATTAATGATGTGGATCAAAACTAACACTGTGAAACTCCTTAGGTATGTGTACGGTGAAGCATATTATAAATAAAAAATATCATTTGGGCACCATCCAAACTCACCAGGATGAAAACCCACATTTACTGTCTTGAAACACTAATGAAAATCTTTTTTTTAATCAGCCACAAAGCTGTCTCATTGGACTCCACAAACTAGCCCAATAAATCACATAAAAATGTCCTCTTCAGACTGTGCTATATACTTAAAAAAACATAACGGACTCCAAATTCAGTTTTTCTTGTAAAGAGACAGGATTTCTTTGTGTAACCATGTGTTTTTCTTTTTGAGAGCTTGCAAAGGTTCAGCCTTTGCTCAGCAAATGTAAGCGCATTCTATAGTCTAGGGACATGAATGTGATTAATGCCATGGTCATATCTAGACGACAAAAATATTTAGAACCCTAAAAAAGAAGATCAAAGCTATGGGAAGAAGAGCGCCATGTGTGAAAAAGAGTAGGAATAGAGGAGACGTAGGCACCATAAAAAAAAGAACCCTAAAGAAATTTGCACTAACCCTAAATAGAGAAAGCAACCTAAACCAAACCTAATTAGGAGAAATTTTGCCACGTAACAACTTAAATTTATTCAATTCCATAACGAAGGATGTAATGATGTACCACAAGAAACATCTAGAACCCTAAAAAAGATTGAAAGCTATGGGAAGAAGAACGCCATGGCCCTATACTATATAATGTGATTATGTCCACTAAATAAAGACATGCCTTTACAAACTTTCGAGAGAAGATCACATAGTCACACAAAATTTTTTTTGTCTCTATGAGAAAACTAGATTCGGAATCAACTACATTTTTTAAATATATAACACAATTAAAAAGAATATCAGATTCGGAGTCAACTACATTTTTAAATATATAGCATAGTTTAAAAAGAATATCTTTATACAATTTACCAGGCTAATTTATAAAATCAAGACAACTTTGTAACCGATCAAATAAAAAATTTCACCATGTTTCAAGGTAATAAAATATAAATTTTCATTCTTCTAATGAACTTGATGGTAAAATAATTTTTAAAATGCTTTTATATATGACACTACTACATCACACACATACCTAAAGAGTTCCACCAGTGTTAGTTTTAACTCACATCATCGATGTTCATTTAGTAACTATAGAATATAAGTGCAATTGCAAATGGATATAATGATATAGCTTATCTAAAACCACAAGAAACAACTAGAACCCTAAAAGAAGACTAAAGCTATGAAAAGAAGAGCATCATGGGCCATATCTATACCACAAGAAACAGCTAGAACTCTAAAAAAATAACCATGGACATGCAATTGCATGGACAGGGGTGCAATTGCATGTGGGTGTAATGACATGGCCATATCTAGACCACAATAGAACCCTAAAAAGAAGACCTAAGCTATGGGAATAAGAGTGCCATGGCCATGTTAAGAAACAGCTAGAACCCTAAAAAAAAGACCAAAGCTATGGGAAGAAGATGCCATAGTGAAACAGAGCAGAAATAGAGAGACGCAGGCCCCATAAAAATAAGAACCCTAAAAAAAATTTGCCATGAACCCTAAAACAGAGAAATAGAAACAGAGGGCTTGTAATAAAATAATAAATATAAGTTCTCTCGTTACCAGCCTCTATTATAGGTAAATAAAATTCTTGTGTGATACGATGTTTGAGTTTTACTCTAACCCTTAAGTACTTTTACATTGTGAAATAATACCTCTGTGGATGCCCTAGGGGATCACTTAGTGTAAATGGTTTAAGCCATGTGTGTTTGCAAGGTTGAAGATTAGTTAAGTATACGGATTTTGAGTTATTCAAATTTTTTAAACTTCAAATGTCCTATTCCTTTTGAGTTCTTGTTCAAAGTTTTAACTTTTTTATCCTATTTTCGAAAAAAAAATATAAAAATAAATATAAATCCCTCCAGAGAGCTTGTTGTGTCTTAGAATCCTGCAGCACACACAGATATACACATGCGTATATAATGTAGTATAAGTAAATAAAATTTCTATATTACCCTAATTATACAATACGGAAGTTCTCAAGGAATTTGGAACAGGAATCCGGAAAGAGGTTGCGTTTTGTACAGGAGACGCTGTTATCCCGATGTTATTGAATTGTGTCCGCCACCTGGAAGTTGCAAAGGTGGCATCTCTTTCTTCTACTGATTGGAAACTGGTCATTCACACACCATCAAGCCCTCATAAGTTGGAGGACAATGAGGAGCAATAGTTTTTTGTTTTTTTGCGTGACCCTATCTCTCTCTCTTCGTACGTAGCGGATCAGCTGCAGCCTAGAACTGCAGTTACACCAATCGTTGCAGCCTAGAACGCAAGGTACGCCAAATCGACTGCAGCCTAGAACTGCAGGGTACGCCAAGGTTGAGTACCTTGAAGAGGCATTCATTTTCAGGACCTGGTTTAGCTGTACGTATTATAGGCGACGTTACACAGAACATGCATTGGACACCTTGAGACTGGTTAGTTTCAACAAGTTTTATTTGTAAAATATACGTATATACAACTATGTACAAAACACACACGAGATGCATACATCGATGGTAATGGAAGTCTTTATTTAACAGGCAGATGAGATATTCGTGAGTTCCATTAAGAAGGCTGGTTTATACGATGAGATATGGCAGGCCTTTGCTGTTTTTGCCGATAAAAACTTAGAACGGTGGCTCAAGGGGACAAAAGAACTCATACTAATGCCATGTCAACTAGCGAAGATAGCATGACTGCTGACTCGTTTGTGTGGCATTTGTGTGTGGTGTGGGAAAGCCATTAGTAAGTATTAGCTAAGTGATATGGATTACTTAGATAATACGTGTGCGTGTGTCTAGGAATACACAATCTGCGGACTACCGGGAAGCAAATTGTTTGGGCGGGATTATCTCGTCGGTATATTAATCTGTCTCCTTACACACAAAGGGTGTATATATGGATATATATGCAAATAAATATACATAAAAGTATATTTTGATATTTACGACTCACATTCATATTCTGAAATGTCATTCTTTAATTTCTTATTTAACTTTTTACTGGAATATTCTCAAGAATTTTGCATTGACAAATAAATAATGCAACTCACAAACATCTGATTAACTAAAATACATGTTTTAATTTATATTATTATTTATTTTCATATTTAACTAAAATAAAGATCCACCTTTTCCAGATCATGTAGGTATAAAATACGTGTGTGTGTGTGTGTGTGTATATATATATATATATAATATATATATACTTACATTTGATGACTTGATATAATTGAATATTAATTCTGAAAATGAATCCAGAATTAAAGCAATAAGATTTAGACTTACTTAATTTAATAAAGTATATTTATTAAGCTTAATATTATTTAATATATATTAATTATAAAACGGTTGAATATATTGTTAATAAAGCTGTTTATACTGTAATATTAAACAGTTGAATAAACAGTATAGAATAAACTGTATAAACATTATATTAAACAGTACAATAAAGCTTTCAAATTGAAGTTTTATTTAGTGATTATGCATATTAAACTAAAACTAATGTATATAGAATTATATGTTTACGTAAAATATAATTATATATATACACAGGTGTTTGAAGCAGTCTCAAAGATCGGCAAAGCAACTTCTTACTGGCCCAAAGAGTCCACTCCGACTGCAAAATCAACAGAAGCCGTGCTTAATCGATTGTGGAAAAAATTTTATATAAGAAATATATGAAATCGTTTATATATATATATATAATATATATATATATATATGTATTTAATTAATTTTAAAAAGAAAATAATAATAAAGAGTTTCCAGATAACTACAAAATGATGTTTATACTTCTCAAATTCAGTTTTAATAGTATAATTTGTAGTATATACACCATTTTGACACTATTATATATAAAACCAATATAAATATATGTATACTTGTCTAATTTTTTAGCCAAGGAGAGATCACCGCTCACAGAATATCGTTAGGAATAGCAGAGGCGCTGGAATACCTACACGAGGAATGCGTACCAAAGGTACTCCACAAAGACATAAAGCCAAGCTACATACTCATGAAGACAACTTAGCAGCATACCTCGTTGACTTTGGCTTAGCCCGACTACTCGGAGCCTCAGAAAACAATGCAACCACGGATGTGGCAGGTAATTCGGATACGTAGCACCGGAGTACGCCAGGACGTGCACGTATACAGTGCATGGTGCTGCTGAGCTGTTCTCTGGTAAGAAGGCACTGGATGCGCCTTCTCGGATTACAGACACGGGTTCAACATTGTGGTGTGGGCCGGATTGTTCATCGGGACAGGGGCGTGCACACGAGATAATCATACCGGAGCTATGGGAGATGGGGCCTGAGAAATGCTTTGTTCGAGATACTCAAGCTTGCAGTCATGTGTACAGTGGATACGTCCGACTATGAAGCAGGCAAGAGGCGCATTTTTCATTTTAGCAGTTAGCAGGTTTCTTTTGTGAGCAGAACGGGCGAGTGTTGAGAGAGTGTTTTCTGCTCAACAGATGAATTAAAGGGCTAAGTTAAGCTTAATACAATTAGGCTTTATCCCTTCTTAACGACATCTGCAGTGGACAAACCAAGACCAACTTGTTTCTTTCCTCTGTCCTGAGTGTCTTGCTTTAGTGTAAGTCTTACACGTATTATTGGCCACCTTCCAGAAGCACGGACTAAAATTTCCATTTTAAATAAAGTCAAGGGTATATTGAGTGTATATATATATACTAATAATTTTGATGTGTAAATGTTAATTCTATAGCTAAATAAACGAATGCAGTACCTTGTTTAAAGATATATAATATTAATAACGTCTTCATAAGAGGGATAAATAATTTGAGATATAATTAAATTATTATATTCAATAATTAAATTATATTATATTTACATTATATATTATATTTACATATTATTAGTTTAAACTTTATTTAATTTATATTTAATATGCAATTTTTTTATAAAATGTGTAATGCCTTACGGAATATTACATTTAATAAATAAGTAGTTTAGAATATTCTTTTCTACAGTTTCTAAAGTAAATTTAATTAACTTTTCTTTCTAACGTTTTATTGTCAATGTATTATGTTTCATGTATTGATATGTGTATACACACACACACATACATGTGCATACACATACGAGGCGTAAGTCAACTCTTCTTGCTTTTTATATAGCCAGTTGATTCAGGGCTACTGTACAAGTCTACGGATGACATCACCGTATTATACCGCCACGGGCACCAACTTCCCAGAACATGGACAAAGCCGAGTGAAATACCCTTTAAAAGGAAGTTTCCAATCCCTCTTCAGATCGCAAATGGTACATCTCTCTTCTCTCTCACACACACACACACGCACGCACGCACGCACGCACGCACACGCACACGCACACGCACACATCACTGCTTTGTTTTGTTTAGGTTGGACGTCTCGTCATGTGGCCCAGACAAAATGCTCCTTCACCATCTGGAATTTCAAAGGTTAGATTAAGCTCATGATATTTCAGTGCTGTAACATGTAGGTATTACCCCTTGTACACAGTAACTGGGGATTTCATACTTAATGGTTTAGTGAAGGCTGTGGAAAAAGAGCAGATGTAAGCGTGGAGTCCGTGGAAGAGCCCCATAGTCAGATTGTCTTGAAGGTGGACTCCAATACCAGACAAGGTACCAACGTGTTTCTCAACATTGAGAACTTACATTTCTGGAATGGCAATCACTAGATGGTTTGTATGGATTGAACTGATATGACGTAAAGAGCAATTATGCATAGTTCTCCTCTGTGTGTGTGTGTGTGTGTGTGTGTGTGAGAGAGAGAGAGAGAGAGAGAGAGAGAGAGACAAAGAGAGAGAGTTGTTTTCCTTGTTGACAATGAAATATTTAGTCAAGCACAATGTTGCATCTAAAGTTTTCTGTTGCTTGGCAGACTGCAGACTGAATAGATAAATGGTTTAGAGAGTTTTGTCTGAGTTTGACAAAATAAATTCTAAAAGACGTCTTGAATTCTGCGCGGAGAGTTGGTCCTAAAATTTATAACTCTTTAGAGAACACCTACTTCATAAGTGGGTGTGGGTTATGAACTCCATTGTTGGCGGTAGCACACAAGGCAACTTCCAAGTTATATGCCAGGTTACTTCACCTTATGGATGTTCAGGTTACTTTACATCGATATACTTCCACAAGATGTGGCATGTTAGTTTGTTCTGGCTTACAAACTAAGTCTTGTGAGATGGGCCTTGTGATATTCTATTCTACACATTATTGAAAATTTTTCTTTTTCTTTAAGGTGTTTGGACTGGGGATAACACATGATTTGAGAACATGACTATGTTTGGCTTAGGTCAAGATTCAATATTGAGTCCAACTAGAGTGTTTAAACAGGGAAAGGTTATGTTAAATGTGCGTCTTTGACTTTGGGAGAAGGGGCATATTCAAACATAAGAGGGAACACTACATTTTGACATAAAATGTAAAATAAACTCTCATTATAATACATGTTTCCGAGAGTGTAACTCTAGAAGCAGATTATGGTGTTGAATTTGTAATACAACGGAATGTCGAATATTAACATATGATAAATATGTTAAGTAGTGGGTTTGAAGATCCAATATAATCAAAGTATTGTCCGATGTTCTTTGATGACGCTAACTACAAGTAACATTAAGTGGAATAGTTTACTAAATTCAAGTCCCTTGATTTGAACATGAAACCTTAGTTAGTTGTAAGTGCGCACTCTGTATTTAAGTTAGCTAACTTTGCTAACTCATTTAAAGTGTATCTCATATGGGATCATGAAGAGATTTGGGATAACAATTTAAGGATTCCGCTTTCTTATCAATACAGTTTCGGAGTAGATAGCATGATCTACAAGAAACAAAAATGTTGAAAGCATACGTTTACATTTTTTTTAGTTTATTGAGTAATGGAGAACTTGCATAGTGAAGGCGTTCGGCGCACACTTGTGCATTTTCATTGTTAACTCTTTAAAGTTTAAAATTTGTAACATTGTTTGCAACGTGGGATAGGCTCTTGAACAAGGGTGATTCCTTGATTTAAAAAGAGCATGATTTGGGATTCTCCACTTTGGTTATCGACTAAGTAAGGAAACTTGCTAAGTTTGATAACTTATGTTGGGAATATCGATGTGTTAGTAACAGTTAGGTTTCCATTGAGGTTTAAGTGCATGTACCTCCTTAAGATAGTATGTATTCGATAAGAATTAGAAGTTGGTATTGGTTTTCAATATCAATATCATTTTTGAGTTGAATACGATTGTTCAAAAAGACGGTTTCTTGACTTTGGATCATGGTTGCAAATGTGGGCACTCCGAGAACTAATAAAGTAAGTATCTTCAGTTCTTTGGAATATCAAAAAATAGATTTATTCTTAACTCAAGGTTTGATTGTATTCCTTGGGTTAGTTATCGGTTCTATCTCAAAGTTTGATGGTGCTCTCCTTGAGTCTGGGTCAAAATCCTTGAAAGTGAGATATCCAGTGGTTAGATTAGTTCAAGAAGATGGTCTCCCTTCTGATGATTGTGATATAATTCCCTAACAATGGTTCAATATATGGTACGAAAATATGAGGTTTCCTAATCACCTCATTCATTGAGATATTCATATCTTATAACTTTGAAAGCATTTATGACAGTCTTTTAAAATTGATTATATATGACTTGTCAAAGTAGTATGGTATCTCTTGAATATTAAGTTTGGAGAGCTCAATATTAAGACTTGGTTATGATCACATGAGGTGGCCATAGATCATGAAAGTATAAGACTCAAGCGGATTTGAGTTTGACACTTTGGTAAGGCAGTACCTTAGTGTAATAACTTGAAACGTGTTTTCAAGTTAGTTGAGAAATGAAGAGTTTCTTAATACATTGCTTGAGGAGCAATGTGGTGTGTTGATGATTGTTAAGTGTCTAGAGTGAATAATGTATCTTAGTTCGATGTACTGAACTAGATATTTTATTCATGTTTAAGAAAATCTATTGAATTATAAGGTATGACTGAAACATGAAATTGATATAACACTTTAGTGTTATGATAATATTTATGCGGAAGTTGATATCTTACTAAATCAGTTAAATGAACCAGATACTAGTTCATGATTCCTCTTAGTCTCTAAACAAGTTCCTCAGAATACTGTTATAACATTATAATTCCATCTTAAAACTGAAGTTCGGTTCATGCAAACTAAAATCATGTCTATATTAATAGTTGTAGCATTTTGATAAATTGATATGATTGTAAGTTTATATCTGCTAGTATATATAGCTAGTTGGTAAACTTAGGATTTGAACATTGAAATGATCATTATCCATTCGAAAGTATCAATACCGAAATTGCAATTGTTATAGAATAAGGATTAGTTTAAAAAGATGTTTGTCAAAACATTAATTGCTCGAATTAATGAAATGCTATACTTCGGTATAGTGTTGAGAAACATTTATGAAATCAGTTTAAGAGTTGGAAATAAATATAATGTTACAAGGCGTGTAGTATTCTGAGTTTAGAGAGACTTTATCATGGAAACTTAAGTTTTGAAATTTGGTATTTTTAAACTTAGTGAGATAAAGAGTTGGAAGTATTGAACGGCATCTAGTATGATGTGCTCTTTGGGGAATGAGTACAATGAAAGTGACAATTAAGGGACGTGTTATCTAAGGTCATCGATTGAGGCGCTAGAGATGGGTTGAATTTCCTGGTTTCCACACAAGTCTGTAAGAAAGGTATGTTAGCTTATCTGGTCCCTGAACTGGTCGGTGTTATGAAAGAGTACAAGCTAGGTTGCGAAAGGAATGGTAGAGCTATCACACTTGGTTGTAGATTTGACTCAATTTGGTTCCTATTAGGAATAAATTATGTTAATGACACACCAAGTGGATGGCATTTGGCAGATTGGTATGACCTTGTTGTATACATGTGTACAGCCATGCGCCTCTGTGATCGCCTCTGGCCAGATTGACATGTCTACAAAGAACAGGGTTTTGGGAATAGTACTCTAGTATCGGAAAAGAGCTTGATTCGATAAAGTCTCATACCTAGTCTGACGTAACTATATACTAACAAGGGATAGGTATAGTAGCAGACCCTTATGTAAAGGGGTAATGAGAAACACCGAGGGATACAGAAAAGTGAGGCTATAATACCATGACATGTGGAAATGTGGAACAATTGGAGAAACGTGAAGGCGTTTGGTTAAGCACTTGAGATGGACGTCAAAGTGCTTGTTGTGTGCTAAGACAAGGTTGTCAATAGCGTTTGATATTAAGGAATAAAGCAAGTCTTTATTTCTTATTAACCAAGGGGCCGGCAACAACACTAACTAGAGGCCTCCAATATAAATTCTAGTTAAGTAAAGAAATTAACCAGTGTTGTGTGTCGGGTGACAGACTTTGCAGACGTGCAAAAGGTCTCCAAGTGACTTCATGTCGCAGGTGGTGCCTCCGGCAGCTGGGTTTACGACTCAGTGAACGACGGTTCTGAAGTACTTGGTTTCGCGTAATGCAAGGGGGGTAATAAAACTTATGTGAACTTTTGGCTGACTCCACATAGAGTGATATGTTAGTTTTGGTTAATTTTTTCTAACATTATCTAGTCTTGGAGTTGGACGTCAAGAGGACGTTGACATTTTCAAAGGCGGGAGTGTGTCATAGTTTTTACTATGACTCGACCCTTTACTTTGGACGTTGACTGTTGTTACTTACTGTACTATGTTGATGGACCCTAGATGTAGTGAAAAACAGCCCCGCTTAGTGCACTTAGGTGTTTATGGGTAGTCCAGCCGGCTATCTTTAGATGTCGCAAGCGAAGGTAGCACTTACCTTTTAGAAAACCCACCCCCGATTTTGACGTCCTAATAAGATGAGTTTGGCATGTTAAATAGGGTTAGGAACACCCCTAGGGTTACCTAACCCACGCCCTAAAAACCCCCACCCCTTGGGTAGGGTTTTAGGGTTAGAGTTAGGCTAAGTTAAACACTCTCATTAATTTAATAAGGGGCTAGCAGCCCACTTACCCATACAGGAAAAGAGGGAGGGGGGCTCCGTCACATAAATAAGGTAGAGTATGTAAGGAGTGAGGGTTCTTGGGTTCATGACTGAGCTCGTTACTCTTCTCCCGGTGCAAGCTTTAGCTTGTGTCGTCAAGGCACAACCCTCTGTTGTGCCGCCCTAACTTCCAGACGACAGGGGTACGTCCCACCTTTGGGGTAGCTTACCCTTAACGTTGGCGAATCCATACCTAGGAGGTCTTGTCGGGATGCACATTCCAAGAAGCAGAGGTTGAGGCTTGTCTCTAGCCTCCTCCTCCACGTCAAGTTAGGAGCAACACTCACAGCTAACCAGGACACGTTCGTGTCCTTGTCCAACTGTGGTTGTGGGTTCTTGATTGACAGGGTTTCCTTACGGGTCTTGAGGGATAATTGAGGGGCTAGAGTTGGCATTTAGGAGCCACGTTTGTGGCACTTGGTGCAACTCTCGAATCTAAGGGCTATGGCATGATAGCCCACATTGGGGAAGGCAGTGTCACATGGAGATACTCTAACAAACAGACATGCTTGTGCCGACTAAGGTGCTAATCTTGGGCATTTGCTCAAGGGAGGTTAGGTCTCGTAACCAGGTGTGCTTAGGCACACTTGGCTAGGAGAGTGTCCTCCTTGGAATCCAGGGGTTGAATAACCTAAGCTTATTAGCAAGAGCCTTTTCGTGAAGCATTCGCAAGGTCATGTACTTAGGATTTTCCAAACCTAGCCTTAGGAGTTTACTTAATAGAACACTCGTGTCCGCTTACAGTGCACACTCGTGTCCTCATTAAGTACTAGCCCTAGGTCTAGGGTATGACATGGCCACCCAAACCCTTAGGGGTTAGTCGTGGTTCAAGGTACCCCTTGTCGCCCTAAAGGGGTTGTACTCCCGGATGAGGGTGATTCCTCAAGGGGTAAGTGACGATGCCTTAGCTCTGTGACAAGGGTATGTGTGAGACACATCTCCTTTATGAGGTTAGGGCATGAGCATGTCTAGGTCTACTGGGAGAGGATCCTAAAGTCTACTCGGGTTATCCTCTAGGGTTTAGGGGATGGTCATTCTAGGGGACTTAGGGTAGGACTCCAAGTCTTTTGCCTAATTGGGCCCTTGAGTCAGACTCTTAGGGTTATCTTGGAAGACTTAGCATTGCTCACATAGGGTGATGACGCGAATGGCCACTTGGCAGCCACGTGTTGCCACGTGTTGGCCCTTTGGGTTAAAACTCTGATAATTATCACCTCGCCAGATCTCCCTTCTCCCTCTCCTTGTCCGCAAAGGAGGCAACAACCCTGCTAGAAGGGAGCTCCAATCCATCGATAAACAGACCCTCATGGCATATGAGTAGAGGCCACCACTGCACCTCCCTATATATCCCAAAGGCAAAGGCTAGACCCCCGGCTTAGAACCCTGAGATTGGCCGTTGGCAACAACGTCCTGGCAACTATTCAAGCTACATAAGTCACCCACATATGACATGTGGAGTCCCTGATGACCAAGGATAATGATGGATTAGGATAAAGTGAAGGTAGTATAGACCATGGAAGCACCTACAGACCTGAGCGGAATACAATGGCTACTTGGCAAGATAGGATATCACTGACAATTTATCAAAAATTATGCAACAATAAAAAAGCCAATTAACCATGTACTGAGGAAAGGACAGTTGTTCGCATGGAATCAAGATGCAAGAAGAGTTTTCAGATTTCATGGGACTAATTAATCCTAAGAGCAGCAATCTAACAAAGACGTGAATCCACACACCATTAAGACCATTTATGAAGAGGGAAATGGATTTCATGGGACTAATTAATCCTAAGAGCAGCAAAAGAAATCAATACATTTTTGGTATTGACAGATTACATTACCAAATAGGTGAAAGCTATTGCACTATGCAATTGTCGAGCAACACAAGTTGCAAAATTTATATATAAAAACATCAAGGTATTGTGTGCAGAATATCTAATGAAACACTATGTATCTATAGTGTACTATCCACAAGAAAATGAACAAACTGAATTTACCAACAAAATATTGAAGACCGTATTAACTAAAATAATCAACACAAATCATAAGAATTGGGACGAGAAACTACCTTTAACATTATGGGCATACTGTACTATGTACAAGGTCGCCACAAAATTGACCCCTTTTCAACTAACATATGGGCTGGAGGCGATTACACCCATTGAGTTTATCATACCATCACTATGCATGTCATTATTGGAATATGATATTGGGAAAATGAAACAAGTGAAACAAAGACTACTACAATTGGAAAGACTCAATGAGAAAAGGCAACATGTTGTGTTCAACATCCAAGCTATTCAAGCACAAATTAAGGCATGGAACAATTGTCTCAAAAGAGTACAACAATGACCCATATTTTGAGTGAGTGAATTGGTATGACATTACCCGAAGACCCATAGGGCATAAGTTCAAATCCAAGTGGTATGAACCATATATTATTATAAATATTTGATCCAACAACACCATAATGGATGACACCACCTGAGTCTTAGTCATAACCAATGCTAATCAGATATGGGAATACACAACAAGCAAATTGAAAGACAATATAGATGATGAAGATACGAACCATGAAATAAGAGAACTACACATCCAAATTCAGAATTTCCTTCTTTTTCTTCTTCTTCCAAGCATTCAGTGCAAATAGGCATGTCTATAGGAGGCTTTCCTCTTCCCATGGTGTCCAATTGGGTCATGCGATCTTAATCTCCATTATTCATAGATCACCAATAGACCGAAAGGATGGATTATTGCACCAACGCTAGGAGTAAATCATCCACAAAGCCACAACCGAAATCGCAATTCGGACCCGCCACAAAAGTTTCCCTGGTTCTATACCATGTGGCTTGACCATCCCACTTTGATCACAAACATTTAAGAATGGATATAGTGGCAATAGCTCGAGCCGTATTTTGACACTTTTGTGCACAAGTGATTGGACGAACAAAAGGAACACTTGGTTGATTAGGCAATTAAGGCATATGTACCACAGTTCAAAGTATTGCAATTACATGGAGAAGCATTTGCATTTGCCAGTACCATCCTTACTCTCTTCTAATGTTTTGAAGTTTGATTTCTATCTTACTTTCTTATCTATTCTTCCCTTATTACAGGTGGACAGTGGTGACCACTATATGATTCTAGTTGTAGAAAATTTTAGCTTAACAAAAACAAAGACATGGGTGTGCTCATGTTAATTTGCAACTTGTTATTGAGTACCAAATTTGTTAGCACTCGCATGTCCTCCATAATTGTTTTGTTGAGGGGCTTCAACCACATGAGTTTGAAGTCAATGTTGTTAAAGTTTAACCCGAAGGGACAACATGTGGTAACATGTGGTTGTTAAGTAGTCATCCGGCGTCATCACCCTATGTGAGCAATGCCATCTCCTAGAATGACTATCCCCAAACCCTAGAGGATAACCCAAGTAGACTTTAAGATCCTGTCTTGATAAACCTAGACAGGCTCATGCCCTAACCTCATCAAGGAGATGTGCCTTACACATACCCCCGTGACAGAGTCAAGGCATCGTTATTTACTCCTTAAGGAATCACCCTCATATGAGAGTACAACTTCTATAGGGCGACAAGGGGTACCCTGAACCACAACTAACCCTTGAGGGTTTGAGTGGCCAAGTCATACCCTAGACTTAGGGCTAGTACTCAGTGGAACATGTAGGTGGACACGAGTGTTTGGTTAAGCAAACTCTCTAATGCTAAGTTTGGATAACCGTAAGTACATGACCTTGCGAGTGTTTCACAAAAGAGCTCCTACTAACAAGCTTAGGCTATTCAACCCTTGGATTCCAAGGAGAAACACCCCCTAGCCAAGTGTGCCAAAACAGACTTAATTACGAGACCTAACCTCCCTTAAGTGGATGTCCAAGGCTTAACACCCTAGTGCGAGCACAAGCCTGCATGTTTGCTAGAGTATTCAACCCCTTGGCGACAACCCCATGACACAATCCCAAAGGGCGTGCCTCGAGCGTTGTATTGTGAGTCATTTAGCCTAGTGTCACATCTTCATGTGACAATGCCTCCCATGATGTGGGCTATCATGCCATAGCCTCTTAAATTCAAAAGATACACCAAGTACCATGAACGTGGCTCATAAGTGCCAACTTTAGAACCCCTCAATGAACCCTCAGGAACTAAGTAATGAGAACTTGTCAGCCAAGATTCCATGCACACAATTGGATAATGACACATATGTGTCTTGCTTAGCTATGAGTGCTACACCTAGCTTGAAGTAAAAGAGGAGGTTAAAAACATGCCTCAACCTCTAATCCCTTGGAACGTGCATTCCGACAAGACCTTTCAGTCATGGATTCGCCAACGTTAAAGGTAGGCTACCCCAAAGGTGGGACGTACCCTATTGTCTAGAAGTTACGGCAGTTGTGCCTTAACGACACAAGCTAAAGCTTACACTAGTAGAAGCGTAACGAACTCAATCATGAACCTAGCTACTCTCCTACTACATACTCTACCTAATTTATGTGACGGAGCCCCCTCTCCCCCCCCCTCCCCCGTTTTCATATATGTGTAAGTGGGCTGGCATAGAATTCCAGCCCCTTCAAGCTTACGTTTAACCTAACTCCTACCCTAAACCCTACCCAGGGGGTGGGAGCGTGGGTTAGGGAAACCCTAGGGTTAGGTCAATCTTAGGGGTGTTCCTAACTATTTAACATGTTGAACTCATTTACATTAACCAATAAGCCTAAATTGGAATGTTAAAATCGAGGGAGAGTTTTCCATATGGAAGTGCTAGCTTTGCCCAAAGTTTTTTGTAAATACCTAATGACACCCAGTCGGATCATCATTAGATACCCAAGTGCACTAAGTGAGCCTATTTCTTCTATTATCACATAATCCAATAGGTAACAACAGTCAACCTTCAAAGTAAAAGGTTGACTCATAGTAAAACTATGACAAATGTGCACTTCCTTTATAGGTGTGGCAACCTTAGGCTTTGGTAACTTGGTTTTTTTAAAGAGGATAGCTTCTGCACATGCATCAACTTCTTCATTCCTTGAGTGGTTCATTACGATTGTCATCATGATGGTCACCCCTTCTCAAAAACTTCATTGTTGGGGCATGAGATCAACATAATCAAGAAAGATGTTTAATTCTCACTCACCTCAAAAAAGTCAAGAACCATAATTGATATTTGCCATAAGATCAACAATCATTGAAAAAGTGTTATTTAAATTTAAAATCTAAGTTAAGATATCTTAGTAATATCCTATATTTAAGGGAAAATATTAATAAATATATATATTAAAAATATGATAAATTTTGATATTATATAGAAATTATTAAGAGGCTTATTATATATTTTAGGGATATGTTTTAATTGGATGGTTTAACTCTTATTAAGTTAAATTATACATGAACAAGTCCCTCACCATTAATATGAATATATATACTTTTCTACATATAATGTTTAAGTATATTTTGAAGTTAAATGATTTAGATCTTATTTCAACCTTTAATTTTGTTTAATCTTTAAAAAAAATATAAACATTAATTTATGTTCTATTGACAATTTAAGCTAAATTAATTCTTGTATGGTTCAGCATTATATAAAAAGCTTGGATTATTAAGTTATTATCCTTAGCATTATATAAGAAACTCAATTATTACGCTATTATCCTTACATACATGGTCACTTAAATAATTAGATTGTGATACAATGCAGTGATCTCCACATTTTGAAGGTGAACAAGGATTGTAGGGCTATGAGTTTGGGCTTTCGGTAATACTTATTAATATCAATAGCTTTCAATTGTTAATAATCAAGGTGTGCATTAAAAAAGAATTAAATGTTCAGAATTATAATGTCTAAGGATGACAAAACTTGACATCATTGTGTCAACTAAGGAAATATTATGTATATATATAAAGTAAAAAATTCCTTAGTAGATGAACCTTTTGTCAGAAAATCAATGACTTTATTCATGTGTTAATATGCTTTAAAGCAATATTAATAAGAATAAGAACCTTTCCACAAAGTATTCTCTATTAAAGTTATGAGTCCCAATATTTGTTTATAAAGTATATAAGTTTGTATTTAATAATATCATATCTTTAAGTTACCATGTATATTGAGGATATATTTTAATTGAGATTTTGCTTTAATTTTAACTTTATTTAAGAAATATTAATAATAAAACTTAAAATATCTTATTAATATCTTATAATTAAAATGATGAGCTTGAATACCAATAATAAAGTATTCATATCTTAATTATAAAAATTAAATTATTAGGAGGCTTATTGCTTGTTGATTTTAATTTTAATTTAAATTATATATTAAAGTTGCAACAAATGCTTCGTTATTATATGGATATACATGTGTTTACTTTATTATGCATGTTTATAACATCTTTATAATAACTAAAAATTTATGACTAAAGTGTTATTAATATGCTTTAAAGTAATATTTATTAAAAATATGAATTGTTTTAATCATTAAAGCTAGACCAATCATATATAACTCATATTTTAATAATATTGTATGTTTAAGCGAAGTTATCTATAATGAAGTATATCTTTCAATATAATATTAATTGAGTGGTTTAAATTCTATTTTAATCAAAATTTCATTTTTAATAAAGTTAATGAATAAAAAAAATAATATTTATATTTAAAATAATAAAGTAACAATAATAAATATATTAGGAATACATATTAATTGAATAAATCTTTATTAATATCCTTGGTTAAATGAGCTTAAATTTTAGTTTTAATGATATATTAAAGTTGTTTCTTATGAGTAATGCTTCATTATTTGTATTTTTCTAAAAATTATACTTACAATAAACAGTAACAAGTGACCATTTAAAAAGAGGGGACAACTTAGCAAATTTGTGATTTATTATATACTTATACATTTCATGTGTGTCATGAATTGAACCTAACGTTGAACAATTAAGTAAGATAACCCAAGTTTCGACTTCATTTAATCATAAAAAGATTTTATTAATATTTTATGTTTAAGTACACATTAAAGATAATTGATTTAGCCTTAGCTTTGGATATTGTTTAATTTTTTTATGAATTTTAAATATATAAAAATGAAAATGTCTTAGTAATATCCTATGTGTTAAAAACGAGAATATGTTGCTTAAATACTAGTGATGCAGTATATATGTTAAAGATTGTTTTAAAGTTGTTAACATCATTTAAACTTTTAATACAAATATACAAATATGTATAATATCTATAAATATGTAGTATTCTTATTCTCCACCTATGCTTTAAACATGTTATATGTACATTTAAACAAATGATAATCTTATGAATTTCAAATATATACATCTAAACATATTCTTTTAATTAATAATTGTTTAGTTGTAACATGTAATCGTTAACAAAACAAAGTCTTACTAACATTTATGTTGGTGTCATGTGACCCTTTTTACCATGTGTATTGTAAAGTCACTCCTAATATCTTTATTGTAATTACCTTTGTCGTAAATTAATTAAATAACTGTATCCAATTATTGATATGAACTTTATCTATAATATTTCAAGCGACATATTATTTAGATTCATCAATGGCATATCGATACAACTTGTGTGTAAATGCATTATAGTGTGTGTTGTCATGGACAGTTAGGGTTTTGTCCAGGACCTCCATAGTAAAAGAAACTTCCCCACACTTTATCAACTCCTTGCACAATATCATAACAATTTGGATGAGCTGCATATGTCTGAATATTACTTGGGAGCTGGAGGGAATTGAACTGATTACAACACGCAAGTCGCGGAAGTAACTGGCACGTCCGAAACCGGCCTCTGCGTACTTACCACTCCCCATCATTGTGGAGGTGTGCTTGCCTTCTGACTGTGTATTTACTACTTCGCCACCCCACTCAACCACGCCTGCAGACGAGGAGAGCTCTGTGAACAAGAAGCTGGCCAGTAACCCAACTTGTCGCCATATTCTAGCCACCAATCACCTCGTTGTGGATCCTGCAGCCGCTTTGAGGTGTGTGTGTGTGTGTGTGTGTGCGTGTGTATGCAGTGCTCACACATTACCTTCCATATGAGAATGCTAATGTCATATTGAGAGCCATCTGAAGAAGAAGATGGGGCAATGGTACCACCTATTAAAATCTCATTACTTATTTGGACGAAACCAGAACATAGCAAATTGTAGCAGCCAGTAGCCTGATAAGAATCACTCTGTGCCACCAACATCATTTAGTAAATATAATATGAAAATTAAATATAACCATACCGTCCAGTAGATGAATAGCCTTGGATACTGGTCTCCATACATGCCTGGAAAGACCTGTGTGTCAATTAATCTGTCTAAGCAATTTGGATGGAAAGAAGCATGTGTGTATTGTTGTAAGTTTGTTCAACTTACTTGCCACCCAGCTTCTATGCTGTTCCCAATGGACCCATCAAATGCACCACCTAAAATCCAGACTTGAGAGAGGCTGAATTCAGAACTTGTCTCCACATTGGGGTTCCATATGTTGATGTTTGCCCGTGCACCATAGTATTGCCCACCTTGCACATATGCTATTGCATGCTGTAATTACATGTGTATATATATATATATTTCTTTCTGTGCGTTTGCTGCTCTCTCTCTCACACACATTCACACACACACCTCGTGAGTTGTGGAGGAGCCAAGAGCTCCAGGAGGTAGAAGCACCGAGCGGTTCTTCTGTGGTGAAGAATCCTTGCGGTTTCCTTCCATATTTCTTGGGAGAGCCACCAAAGCTGAGAATATCTTTTGTAGTCGTCCTCCGGAGCGGGAAAGTGCCTGTCGGCATTTACCATTCCGCTGCCACAACTGGAAGCTCCTCTGTTCGAGGCCTATCGACTGCTTCTGCTCCCTACTTATGGGCCTGTATTCTGGTTCTTCCTGGTTATGTGCAAGTATAAGATCTCTCTCTCTCTCTCTCTCTCTCTCTCTACCTTGATTGTAGTGCCTTGTAATGCTGGATGATCAATGCGGGTTGGTGTTGGATGAGTACACAATCAATAATGTCCCCATCCGGTGACTATCACATATGCAATTTCACGTTAAAGAACGAGGTGTTTCATGAAATATATACCTGGATAGTCTTCACTGCAGGCTTGTTTAATACATGCAAATGCTGCTCAATCTCATCAAGGGTAGGGGCACAAGTAGCTTTGTGTACAAGAAGAAGAAAAACTAATAAAAATGCAGCCATAGTATTAGGGAACACAATGTGGTCTTCATAGTTACTGTCTCTCTACAAGGATGAGGATATTCCAGCCTTGGGATAGGCATATTCTACAGCTGTTTGAACTTGTCAGTTTGAATCACAACAACAATAGTGGGAACAGCTTTTACAGGTAAAAGGAATCTGTTTGTGGTTTATATAGTTTAGTATTAGCTTCAGATAATTGATGTACACTGTTAATATTTAATATATCACTAGATGGTGGAAGAATTAACACTACATATCCATCGCTTTCCTGGTCCTGTAACCACAAACTATAATTATTTATAGATTTAATCCATGTATTTGTTTTGAAAATGTCTTGTACACACATCTTTGTCAATCTGCCACCGCTAACCCCACGATAAGAACTTGCTTTTTTCCCCCCATTTTTAATATATATAGACAGCTTGCATTTTGAATGTGTATCCGTGAGCTCTCTGACATTCTGCATAAGGCTTCAACTTGTTGTGTTCCTCCTTGGCTGCAACTGTTCATCAAGTTGTTCGTAGAAATTTGCACAAATCCGCAGAAGAAATCTCTTTCAGTGTAAAAGTAACTCGTAAACTGTAGAATATGTCTTCTAGACTAAAGTGGTGTCTGTGTGTGTGCTTATGCAGACGCTTGGGGTTGATGATGACGTTTAAATGCATTGAAATGTGTGCTTTATATTTGTATGGAGTATGTACATATGTACACCAGTGGTTCACATGACATGGTTCGTTTCTTTATGTGTTTGTACATGGCTTTCTTTTCTGTGTTTCTATGTAAGTAAACTCTCCTGATAAACTCACCTTATCGCTGACACTTAGCGGTCTCATGATCACTCCTGGAAGCTCTCAATGGTGGACGCTTACCAGCGTTATTCGTCCCATAATGTGTTTCTGGGGCACTGTGCCTTCCAGAAGACGAAGGAACCCAACTAAGCAAAACAGAGGAGGCTGACAGAGTCCTGTTATATTGCTGGTTTGCAGCCCCAAATGAATCACTCCTCGTAACGAGAGAAAGCGTGTCCCATTCTTGTGCAGAGAGATCTTCATAATTCTTATCCTTACCGTTGCTTGTTTCACCCCCACTGTCACCATCACCGTCACCGTCACTTTTTGCAGACGAGCTTCAGTGCTTGCACAACCTCGCTCATGAAAGGACGCTGAGAGACTTCCGGCTGTACACACATGGAAGCTATTGCTGCTAACTTTGCCAGATTCTCTGTTGGGATGCTCCTCTTCAGCTCTGGCTCCACCAAGATTTCCAAGCCTTCCAAGCTCGTGAGCAATGGCCTGGCCCATGTGACGAGATTTTCCTGCCCTGCTGCCCTCAACATGTCTACGGGCTTCCTACCCGACAGAAGCTCCAGCAGGACTACCCCGTAGCTGTATACGTCACTCTTCACAAGAAGATGGCCTGTCATCGCGTACTCAGGGGCAACATATCTGTTTATCAAGTGTTAATACATGAAAACTTATCATACACATTATAACCAATATACGAAATGACAACAACGTAAAAGATGTATATGCATACGTACCCAAAGGTTCCCATGACTCTGGTTGAAATATGTCCAGTGAGTTCCTCTGAAGCAGCTTTGGCAAGACCGAAATCTGAAACTTTGGGAGTGAAATCGTGCTCAAGCAGGATGTTGCTAGATTTGAAGTCCCGATGAATGACGCGTGGGTATGAATCCTCATGAAGATATGCAAGAGCTCTGGCTGCACCTAGTGCTATCTTCATACGGGCTTCCCAAGTAAGTGGTGATCTCTCCTTGTCATCACCTGAAAATGAGATGCATACAAAAGTTGAACTATGAGAACGACCATACACACGCACACACCATACCATGCAAGTGGGATTCCACGCTTCCATTGGGAATGAGTTCATATACCAAGCAACGCATGTCATCTTCTGTACAAATCCCCACCAACTTTACGAGGTTACGGTGATGGAGACGGCTTAACATCTCTACTTCAGCTGCAAACTCACGGTCTCCTTGCTGGTCTTCCCTAATCAAAACTTTGACGGCAATCTTTGTACCATCATCCAAAACACCACTGTAAACTCTCCCAAAACCACCTTCACCGATTACATGGGAAGGGTTAAAGTTGTCTGTTGCTTTTATAATCTCCGCCAAGGTTAAGGTTCTCACAGAACTTGTGAACTGCATGAAGCTTGAAGCCCAAGATGCACCCAATCTGGCGAATTACTTGATAGAAGATTGGTCGTAACTACAACAATCATTAAGTTACACACACACACACAGAGAGACGTGTACTTACTTGAACGTTTGGGACTAGAACCTAATGCAGCTTCCTCTGAGAGGTGAGAATGGAGAAGATGCGCAGATCGACGTTTGTGAACAATGAAGAACAAAGCAACCGCCAAAGGGACTGTTAACAGAGTATACAGCCTAGTGTGATTACCGCAATGATTCCCGGTTGCAGTTTTTATGGTTTTCTGTTTCTGTGAACATCGACTCCGAGTGGCTGCTCAGGTAAACGGCCATCTATCGGTGGAAGTTTGTTCGATCCTATTACGTTCTGTGAAGAATAAGCAGGAAGCCCTGTTTATTGAAAACATACACTTATCAGTTTCCTATGTATGTGTGCGTGTTAATAATAATAATAAAAAACTTACCTGGATATAATATGTATAAAACTGTAATTTACAAAGAGTGTTTCGTCAAGAGGTAGTTGATGCAGCCAAAGTCTTGAAGCAATATGAGTCGCTGTTTCATTAGTGAAAGCATTCCCCAGTGGCACAAGGCTTGCTTTAACTTCGGTGTCAGCAAAATTCTCGCCAAAGGAACTAGCACCAACTATCTGGACCTGTTGCTGCAGCACGTACGTTCCTGTTGCAAGCTCTTTAGCTAGTTCTGAAACTAAATTCAAAAATGAAGAGATGGGAATCTTCAGTTGGAGTCCCACGCGCATTGGGATTACACAACCGCATGGTGTCCCTGCTAAGGTTGTCACTGCTGGATCCGCACACAGCATGTTACAGCCTATAAATAAAGCCATTAGTTCTGTTTCATGTATGCATATCTACATAATATTGGCTTCAATGTGATGCATACAGATGTATATATCTCCATAAGCACACACTTCATGTATAGACCTACCAGCATTTGGAGGTGGAGCAAACACCATTGCTGGTGGCTGAGCTAGTTCCGTTCTTGTTGGAGAAGGTGTGATTCCTGAAGGTTTAAGGTGAGCAGCTATAACGAATACATTGAGAAAACTAGAGTTACCTGCAGGTGGTTGAGGAGTTGTAGCAGATAGAGGTGGTGGAGACACCTGTGGACTAGCAGCTGTTTTAGCAGGTGGTGGAGCTGCAGATGTTTGTGGGCTAGCTGCTGTACCATTGTGTTTAGCTGGAGATAACGGTGTTTACTAGGTGCTGTAGAGTTGTCTTTTGTTTGTGGACTAGGTGCTGTAGAATCAGCACTAGAGGCTGGTGGTGGAGCTTTTGATGCCTGTGGAGGTGCTGTAGAATTGTTCAGAGGAGAAAATAGAGGTGGTGGAGCCGGCGATTTGCTATCAATAGGAGCAGCAAGTGGAGGAATCTCAGGAGGAGGAAAGTGTCGAACAGCAGGAGCCGGAGTTTTGGTGTGTATTGGAACAGAAGGAGGCGATGCAGGAGCACTTGCAGGAGGCAAAGGCAGAACAGAATTCTCAGGTGGAGGAACTTGACCTTGTGAAGGCCTGGTTGGTGGTGGAGACGTATCTGGAGGAACCCGAGGAGAATCACTTTGTGAAGATGGTTGTGGCGCAGATGTCTCTGGAGGAGAGTTACTTGCCGGAGGTGGTGAGCTTGTTGGTGGAGGCGTCTCCGGAGAGTTACTTTCTGAAGGTGGTGGACTTGCTGGCAGTGAATTATTTGTTGAGGGCGTGGGTGATTCTTTGCCTGGACTAGGTGTAACTGTTGGAGGAGGCGTTACAGAGGGAACAGGAGTAGGAGATGAAGTATCTGGTGCTGACTTTGGTGGAAGTGAAGATAGAGGAGGTACTGGTAAGTGTAGAGGTGGTGAAGACAAGGGCGGCAAGGCTGGTAAAGGTAGAACAGGTGGCGGCGGTAAGGCTAGAGGTGGTGAAACAAACGGTGGCAAGGCTGGTAGTGGTAAATCAGGTGGAGGTGGTGAGGATGGACGAGGTTCTATGGGTGGTGTAAGAGTAGAGGGCGGTGAAGACAGTGGTGCGGAAGTTGGGGTGGTATAGGTTTTAAAGAACTCGGTGGTGGCGGTACCAATGTGGGAGGTGGTGGTGGTACCAATAATAAAACTGGAGGTGAAACTGGAGGTGCTACAAGAGAGCTTGGCGGTGATGGTATGGAAACTGGTGGCGGAGAAGCTGGCGGAGGTTTTGGTGGTGGTATTGGTATGAGAAGTGGAGGTGATACAGGTGGTGGTGCTAATGTGGGAGCGGGCGGAGGTCTTGGTGGTGTTGGTATGGAAACTGGTGGCGGAGAAGCTGGTGGAGGTTTTGGTGGTGTGTGGGTATGAGAACTGGAGGTGATACAGGTGGTGGTGCTAAGGTGGAAACGGGCGGAGGTTTTGGTGGTGTTGGTATGGAAACTGGTGGCGGAGAAGCTGGTGGAGGTCTTGGTGTTGGTATGAGAACTGGAGGTGATACAGGTGGTGGTGCTAATCTGGAAGCGGGCGGAGGCACGAGAGAGCTCTGTGGTGTTAACAACAAAGGCGTCAGCGGTGGGAACAGTGATTTCGACGAAAGATACGGGTGAGAGCGATGGAAGAGGTAGTTCAGAGCTTGCGGGGGGTGGGGAGGACTTCGGTGGAATTTGTGGGACAGGAAATGGGGTCGGTGGCGGCGGCGATGAAACTGAAGTCAACGGTGGTGGGGAGGACAGAGCGGGTGGACTTACCGGAACTTGGGGAGCAGACGGAGGTTGCTTGACGGATGAACCCACTGGGCTGACCAATGGACTTTCTGAGCTGGGAGGGGCCGAACTTATGGGAAGTTGGACAGAGCTCGGGGCAGAGGATGAACTTATGGGAACTCGTGGAGAACTGGGTGGAGTTGAGGTCAATGAAACCGGTGAACGCTGAGGATCCGAACTGGATGAACTTACATTGTTGTCCTGTGATTCAGCCAGAGATACCCTTCGACAATCTTTACATGTGGCTGCTGCAATCATAACTGCATAAAAAGAGATAAGTCAACCGACTTTCAGATAAGCTTTGAAGATTATACCTTGTGAAGTCAGAATTGTAACTAACAAAAGCAAGTAAAATCTTGTCATACTCCACCACATGTCTATGAACATGTAGACTCTCTGCTATCATAGTTCTCTATCTTGGTGATTCTCCAAACTCCTCCGTGGTTTGTCAAGTTCCTCAAGCAGATCCTACAGCTAATGATCAACCTGTGGGAGTCTTCCAGTGGAATTCCTACATCTGAGCTCGAGTTCATGTTTTTCCGATAAGAAATTCACCGACCCAGTTGGGAGAACAGAGAACCCTTCTAGAATTGAACCAGAAATTCTTCACCTACCAGAATTTTAGGTGGCCTTTCACACTGCCTGCTAGATCCAATTCGATACATAACCTATGATCTCGGATTGCCCGTCTCCTTGCCGCCTCCTCATCCAACGCTCAATGCTTGTCCGTGTCTCTCCGTCATGCGCGCTCATCGACAAGGAGCAAAGCACCATCACCGGTCTTACCTTGGGACCCACGGTCTCTGGTCCGTACGGTCGTCGCATCTCCGTACGCGTTAAACCCTTAAAATTAGGGCTTCCATGCGTTAAACCCTTGCTCTTAGGGTATGATCTAAACATTCTTGTTTCGAAGTCTCGATCGAGTTTCTAAGGTAATTAGGATATTTTTATGTGACGTGCCGAGTTGATGATTTTAATTTGCGGCAAATTCAAACTTGTTCCTCCACGTGCCGCTCTCCCGAGAATCCCATATGATCCCACATGCTTATCATGGTTGTTGGGATTTGTTTGTACATAATTTTTCCTTGTTTTGCCAATGGGATTGTGGAGAGATGTTATGATTGTTGTGTGGGTGGGAGGCCAGGTATAAAGCAGAAAAAAGAGATATACATAGACTAAGTGGAGTGGGAAGATTGCATCGCTGTCAAGGGAATACATTAAGCTATATAATATCACATATATTTTGTATATTTTATGTATCATGGTCCTTTTCTCATTGTTTTTGTCACTTGGCGGCAGATTGAATACAAAATGTTATGTCTTCTGGGATGCCTCCTTTCAGAGAAGACTACAATCCGCGGAGCTGGAGAAACTTGTTGTGATCAGAATGGTGTCCATCTGTATGTGCACAAGATGCCAAAGCTTAAGCTCCTCGAGATTAACACATAATCATATATTCTTTTTGATCATATGTATATACCTTGGTCCTGTGATCATTGCAACTTGAAGCAAACGACAGCATATCGTGTGTGTGTGTGTGTGTGAAACAACTCCAGGATTTAAGTGCCCTATGACGTCCCAGTATGCGTAAGTACTTAATCAAAGTACTGACATCATGAAAATAACTACTCAAATGCTAGTGTGTATTTTTATAATTGATACCAATATCGCTTGCTTTATAATAAAAGGATAGAAACAAAGCATTAGTTATGTTATGCACTGTATTTGGACCATTGCACACGCGCACGCGCACACACACACACACACGAGCATATGGATTCAAGTTTGTCGTATTTATATTTTGGAGTTAATATTGATATTAAACAGGCCTACCATGATATGTCGTAAGCTTTGGATCTAATGAATAAAGCATTCCCTCATTAGATTTTAAAAATGTAGTTTTTCAATATAATCAGTTATATAACAAATATTACATATAATGTACAAGTGTCTACTTATCATCCATATGTTAACATGTGGTTAATCTCATACGTGTACAATAGTTGTAAATCTCTCTCTCTCTCTCTCTCTCTCTCTCTCTCTCTCTATATATATATATATATATATATATCAGAGCAAATATATTGTCAACAATAATGGGAGAAAACATCTGTTCATCCCTGGACATAGGCTATTCTGGATATCATTTAGTTTATGGTGCATGTGCGTGCGTGGGTGCGCGTCTATTATACACACACCAACACACACACTACTACCACACCTTACAGTGTTCCTTTCAAATCACAGTTAAAATTCTTTATTTAATTGTTTGCTAATTCAAAATAAATTGTTGTTTAATTATTTTCACATTATAAATATAAGCAAATTTATTCAGAAGGTCTTTTTCAAAAGAAATTATATATAGATATATAACAATAAACAAATAAAGGAAACAAATGAACAGGGGAGAGAAAGCGAATAAAATAAAATTTAACAATAATATTATACCCGTATAGAAGTATCTATTTACATCTATACTAAAATATAGGCCTTCATTTTTGTTCTTTATTCCTAGTCTTTGTATACCCCACCCCACAATCAACTTGGATTCATATACAAAGATCAGATTGTGCGCACGTGTGTGCGTGTCTCTCTCTCTCTCTCTCTCTCTCACACACACACACACACACACACACAGGTCTACTGTATTCAACTCGCACCCTCACGAATATCAGCACTAAGTAGAACTATTTTGGACTTACGTTGTGTGTGTGTTTTAGACTATATTATGACAGTGTGAAGCTTAACAGAACAATTAGTGTATTAAACGTAGTATTAACCTAACCAAAAAAAATGTGTTGCTTTCCGAGCAAGTATGAAGATTCATCACGGATATGAACATCCCTGGTAACCTGCCACCACCACCACAACACAGACGTCATTTTCAACACCCTCAAAATGGTCAAAAAAAGCAAACGTTCCCCCACATAGAATTTCAAAGTAGAACAGTTTTAAACCATACATCTGACAGTGACACATATATTTTATCTTATATATACACCTGTGTGTGTAACGTCACTTACTTGGGTTAGAGTTGATAATTCTAGCGGTGCCTCCAAAATCACAAGCTGAGACTGTCTTGCCGTTCTTCTCAAAGTAGTTGTTAAAAGCATACGAAGCATGGGATAAGACTGAGTTCGGTGAGTAACAAGCCTGGCCGGGCTGTATGGCATTACAGTCGGCCTTCCCCGCTCCGCAAGCCCAGTCAAGGGCGGTCTGCAGCTGCTGTACACTGACCTCAGATTTTGCAACACACCAGGAGCCCTTCCCAGTCAGCTGAACACCAATGTCATACGACACTGACATATCCGCGCGGTAGATCCCATAGTGGTGCTCCGACTCTGGTCCGACCTTCTGGTTCTCATCGAAGAGTGCAAATACGTAACCTTCTAAGGGTATTTTCGGCCTCAGTGGAGTCCCTTTACCTGATCTGAGGTGACGTACCAATCCTCCGTTGTAAGCTGCTGCATTTGCCGGTGTAGCTGCTACCTCTGTATCCGGTGCAGACGGCCAGCCTGTCTCAGTCACCACAACACGGACTCCATGAAACCCGGCATTGTCCATTGCCGCATATATAGAATCCACCTGCAGTAAAACATGGTCAACACACCCATGATCAACACAAATACACACAGACACACCTGTGCATCGAGCATGTGTTTGTGTACTGCAGACCAGTTCTGTTGTCGTGAATGCCGCGGTTGCTCTTAAAGACTGAATAGTCGAGCTGTATGTGACGCGGTCGGAGCGGTATGCAAAGTAAGGATAAGCATTGATCATAAACGGTGCACCGGTGGCATTCAGAACTGCAACATGGGCCGGAGGAATGGGAGGAGCTCCTTTGTGAAAGTGCCTGTGCTGGGCGGAAAAGTCGGATTGATCACATTCAAGGCGTGCGGTGTACTGACTTGAATACCGTGCAGCCCGTAATGGTCAAGTGCAGCCCGGAGGTTCCACATTGCAGGTACAAGCTGAGAGGGAGTACGTCTCCCGCTTGCACGGATGTTGATGAGAACCTCATTTCCCACGCATATCGAGCCAATTTTTGTTCCACCTCGGACAAACGGCAGTACATTTGCCCGGACCCAGCGGTATGCAGGGAGTGCACGGCGTCCGGCACGGTATATCTGGTCATCCGGGAAGGTGATCATAACCTCGATGCCGGACTTGGACATAGCTTGTAGGACTGTTGGGTCTGCATCAAAAATCTTCACTTTGCGGATTGTGGTCGATTGGGTTATCAGAGAACTGCTTGATTGACTGAAGGAAGATTGTTCCCAAGCCTTCCATAGTTTATTCCTATGTATTCATCATGTTGGGCTGCTGAATAAATATCATTTTTAGTAAGCAGAAAACATAGGAACATAGCAAGGATCTGAAACTATGTATATCATCGGAAAAACTCTTACCTGAAGCAGCAGCAAGGAAGAGCATGAACAAGATGAGGAGCGCCATGAGACCGTTTGAGGGATTCATCTTAGGACAGTGCATAATTAATACTTAACCTACCGCGTCTATGTTTTATGATCGTTAGCAGTGCAGCAGCTACACGACAGCAACACACACGGCATTGCAGACCGACATTGTCTTTATTTAAAGTATAAAATAAAAAAGGTATATTCCTATAAATACCTATAAACACTTTGCTATGTGTAAGCTAAACGCTAGATTGGCTTTTCTCCAAAATGAACACGACACGTGGAAGTTGTTTCGTATACGTATGCTCTTTTGCCCTTATTATGTAACTGTAACTTCGAGTAACTTACCTATTTACGCGCATATGTATACACTTGTACACATAGTTTTGTGCCATGTCATATCCAATTGTCAAGGCATCAAGAAAATATTATAGGAATATTAATCCATTATTGTTTATTTTTAAATAAGTAATAGTACACACGTCCATTTCGGCGGGCTTACGCTCTTAATTAAATTATTATCCTTAACTTAATAAGTAAAACCTTAATCCAAATGTTTAAACTTTTGTGAATTCTATATTATATTTAATCTGAGTTTATGTTTAACTCAATTGTTATCTTTAGCGCATTGGTATAGGATTTAGAACCAATGGCCTTGATAGTGCCACCTGGTTAGTATTAGGGTGGCCATAAGATAGTGCACATGGGTGGTTGTTAATGGAGCATTTAAGATAATACATTAAATAAACTTATTAAATTTAGTTGGTGTAAAATTAAGTAATTAGTGTACACTCAATTTCTTAATTCTTAATTTTTAAAAACTTTTTTTCCTTTTCACTTTTTACATCTTAATTATTTCATTCTTCATTTGCACTCATGTTAGGACATACACAAATAAACAAATCTATTGTAATGGCTTATTAATAATAAATCACCTTTCTTCAAATTAAACCCTAATGTTCATTCACAATTTTTGGGCACACAAACTTTTACAGGTGCTGTATAAAGAAAATAGGGGTTGCATTAACTATGAATGTTTTAGTACAACATGTGTGTGTGTGTCAAAAGCCGACCTCTCTTACACCTAACACTCTCCCTCACTCCAATTTTGCAGCTTGCAATGCCCTTCAAGATTCATTTTGCCCTTTAGTTTAGAGAAGGGCACAATAACTTTCACTGTAATGTTAAAGTTTTTACTCAAAGGGCCAACACGTGGTTCCCAAGTGGCCATCTGGCGTAAATACCATGTGTGAACAACGTTAAGTCTTCGAAGATGATCCCAAGAATTTGCCTCAAATGACTAATTAGGCATGAGACTTAGAGTTTTACTCTAAGTCCACTAGAATGAATATCCCTCAAACCCTAGAGGATAATTTTAAGATCATGTCCTAGTAGACCTAAATAGGCTCATGCTTTAACCCCACGAAGAAGATGTGTCTTACACATACCCTCGTGATAGAGTTTAAGGCATCATCACTTACCCCTTGAGGAATCACCCTCATTTAGGAATACAACTCCTTTAAAGCAACAAGGGGTACCTTGAATCATGACTAACCCTTAAGGATTCAAGTGGCCAAGTCATACCTTAGACCTAAGGCTAGTACTTAATGAAATAAGGACACAAGTGGACACGAATGTTTTATTAAGTAAACTCCTTAAGGTTAGGTTTGGATAATCCTAAGTACATAACCTTGCGAGTGCCTCACGAAAAGAGCTTCTGCCAATGAGTTTAAGTTGTTCAACCTTAAATCCCAAGAAAAACACCCCTAGCTAAATATGCTAAAAACACAATAGTTACAAGACTTAACCCCCTTGAGATGTTGCCCAAGATTGGTGCGAGTATAAGCATGTTTGTTTGCTAAAGTATCCGAACCCATGACACAACCTTAAAAAGCGTGCCTCGAGCATTGTACCATGTGTTATCTAACCTAATGTCACATCTTTATTGACACTGTCTCCACAATGTAGGTTATCATGTCATAACCCCTTAGATTCAAGAATTACACCAAGTGCCACAAATGTGGCTCCTAATGCCAACTCTAGAACCCCTTTTTAAACCCTCAAGAACTTGGTAACGAAAACTTGTTAGTTAAGACACACACTCATAGTTGGACAAAGACACGAATGTGCTTTGCTTAGTTGTAAGTGCTACATAGAGGAGGAGGTTGGAGACATGCCTTAATATATAACTCTTGGAACGTGCATTCCACCAATACCTTCCAAGCATAAATTCACTAATGTTAAGGTAGACTATCCCGAAGATGGGACGTACCCCTATTGTTTGAAGTTAAGGTGGCACAACAGAGGGTTGTGCTTTTGACGACACAAGCCAAAGCTTGCATCTGTAGAAAAGTAATAAACTCAGTCATGAACCTAGAAACTTATACACCACCTTATTTATATGTCGGAGCCCCTCCCCCCCCCCCCCCCCCCCCTCTATATATGTAAGTGGGTTGGCATGGAATCCCAACCCCTTAGTTAACAAGACTAGTTTTCAACTAACCTAACTCCTAACCTTAAACCTTACCCGAGGGGGTGGTAGGCAATCATAAGGTTAGGTACCCTAGGGGTTTCTTAACCTTATTTAACATGTTGAACTCATTTGCATTAACAAAAAAACTTAACTAGGATATCAAAATTGAGGGAGAGTTTTCTAAAAAGTAAGTTTTACCTTTGTCTAGAGTATCTCGAGGTATCTAGTGATGATCGGGTGGACTACCCTAAACACCTAAGTGCACTGGGCTATTTGTTATAGTTTTAACCTGGTGGGTTGGACTATTGGGTAAAGATTGTGGGATATGTGGGCAAAAAGACTCAAGCGTAACTGAGTTATCGTAACCAGGGGCCCTTTCATAAACACCAATTGGCCCTTTGCCTAGTTGGCATAAGGGGAGAGGGAAAGGTTGTGACACTATTTCTCACTACATCCAGGATTCGTCACATAATTCAGTATGTAACACTAGTTAACGTCCAAAGTAAAGAGGAGTCATAGTAGAAACTATGACAGTGAGATAGATCCAATACAAGTGAAAGAAAAGTTAGCCCTTCAATAGAAGTGTAATGGTCAGATTAAAATAACATACTTGTTAAGATGTCACCATGCACTGTGCATGATGACACTTGGCACTTAAAAAACTAGAGAAAGATATGGTATTTTATCTAGGGTAAAAGTTTATGGCTATCAAAGAAGCACGATGAATGGGGAGGCCAAAAAAAGAATTGGCAACAACAAGCGTTATACTCTCATTTTTTAGCATCAATGGATATTGAACATGGTAGTTGCAAAGCATTAGATGGCAATATGAGGAGGGTGATGCAACTCTTCTGATCCTGGGTTATCTCACAATTGAGTGACCAAGAGTTGGAACTAGAGCTTGCAAGATGCTTGGATATATTTAATAATTTATTTAAAGTATAATTAGACCCACTTTCCATTAGCGGGTGTGTTAATTCCTCAACAATCAAAATAAAAGAAATTATTTATTCTACCATGGGTTTAGTTTTTCACTTGCTATTATTTATAATTTATATATACATGGCACCTACGTGGACCTATGTGGCACCTACATGGCTTTTCGGTGGTAGCCTAATAACTAGGCAATTTTGCCTGGTTGTATAGATACCGGGCATAATTGAATGACACGTGTATCAAAATTAATGAATTACGTTTTGCTTTTTTTTAGCTTTCAAAAAATCAATGAAAAACAAATAAATTAGAACTTTAAAATAAAAAACAAACATAAGATTAGTAAAATAATCACTTTTTACATGTAGAAATTATTATATATTATACATATATATAATATATTTAGACACACACATATACTTATTTTGCAGAAAGAACATAAGTTATTGCAGTTCTTTGAAGACTCTTTTTTTAAACACAGATGTGTGTGTCTTTCTTTCTATATATTGTTTCATGTATATCAGCATGTATTAATATAATGACATAAGTATTGTAAGAATGCACAATAATATATAGATTTTTTCACATATATAACTAATGTTATACATGTGTATATATTATATATATGAAAGATTTCTTTATATATAATCAATAAATAATCAAAATAACAATTCTTATGAAATAGCTACATATATATGTACGTGAGTATTATATATATATATGAATTATATTTATACATATAATATATTATATATGGGAGTAATAACTGAAAGATCTCTCTCTCTCTCAACACACTCACATGTTTATGTATAATATATATATATATATATATATATATATATATATATATATATATAATTTTATATACATACATGTTACACACGCACGCACACACACACACACACACATATATATATATATATATATAAAGAGAGACACTAGTAAACTATAATTAATGATTCTATATAAGAAAATAACAATGAAAAGTTGAGTTTTATATATTTTTTTAATTAAAAATACTGAGTAGGTCCACATTTATTACATATGTATGTAATAATATATATGTAAAACCCTCTTTATAATAACCGATTAAATGAAAATTTGCACTACTAATTTATTTTTTAATTCAATTAACCACTCTAATGGAAAAGCACACTGGTAGTAATAATTAATGACGTGGCATTATTTTAATTTACACTAGCCAATAACCATCCGTTAGTGGAAAGTGTGGCCTTAATAAATAGTTTAATATAAATAGTTACCAAATCTGGTAAAAAAAATAAAATTATTAGGTCAACCAAGCTCTAACTTAATTAAATTAAATAATAAAATTAAAATAAATTAGGGTTCTGAAATATTAAGTATAATAGGTTCACTTTGAATATGGAAGCTAATTTTGAGATGTGGTTCCTCCAAATAAAACCAAGTAGGCTAAAGAAAAATAATAATGTAGGTAACATATCAAACATGTGGAAATGTAAATGAAAATTTTCTAAATAAACTAAAAATTAAAGAAATAGATTTTAGTGTTACATTTGCTGACGTGAAAAGATCTTCTTTACTAGTACTTTACAAAGAGTACTTTGATTTCAAAGAGATAAAAGATCAAGGGTTTGAGAAAGAAAAAAAAAAGTGTCTACCAAGAAGCCGGAGCTTGAAAAGAGTTTATTTCACTTTACAACTCTTTTAATCAGCCAATTTAGCGTCTACATCAAAAAATGAAGTTAACGAAGCTGGACCATTGAATACATGTTAAATACAAAGTAAGCAAAAACATTTATTTAATTTCATAATTTTCTAAAACTCAATTAATTAATCCATAGTTTTTTTTTTCAGTTTCATCGGTTGGATGAGACGTTATTAATTTTTAAGGTCTGAAGAGGCCAAATAGTACAAATTATATTGAATATCAAATATATCAATGTCTTTTTCTTGCAATGGAGGTATTCTATTTTAAATTTAGTTGTAAATGGCTAATAATCTTAGATTTTAATAGTGTTCTTGGTGTATCAAATCTCTCTAAATTCTCTTTTAAGAAAAGCCTCCAAATTGATGTTTCTTATATGAAAAGAGCAAGTCCACATTGGGTGCTATGCTGAAGATTGGGAAAAACATTATGGGTTCACACTAGTGGAATTATAGAAAGAAGAGCAAGGATGATGTAAGAATGAATGGGTTCTGAGATTTTCAATGTTCGTGTTGCTATCAAGCAAAAAGTTCTCTTAGTTAGAGATAAAAGAGAGAGTTGAATTTGAAGAGCTTGCAATGAAGTCAATTATGTGATTAAGAAAACTAAGGAAGTTTTTGGTTCATTTTGTAGGGTTTTTGCTACAAATGTAAGAAACAAAAGGTGGATTGGATTTCCTTTGGACTAGTACACAATACAAAGCCTACATAAGTATCTATATTGGAGCAGGTGGCACCAAAAGAAGGAAGCTAGACTTTCTATATCTCAACACGGCATGACTCCATTACCGAAAATGTTCTTATTGCAATGCCCAATTTGTAACGACATGCTCGAGTTGTAGAGCTCAATCTTTACAAGTTTGGCTCAAGAGAAGAGAAGTGGAGTGTATACAAGCATGAATTGTGAAGATGAATAATGCTAAGATTGAGATGCAAACTATAATCAAATTAAAGCAAGATCAACTTAATGCAGTAAAAGCATTAGCTACTGCAATTGTCATTATAAATTTTGGAATTTTTAAGGTTTAAGAGGCAACAACTGCGACTGAGAAGGGATAGCTACATTATTGAAAGGTGGTGGCTCATATAAGGAAGAGAAGTATATTGTGTTACTTTTGATTCTATGCACCTCCTCTTGATATGAGTTGCTCGACAGATGCTCTTGGCATAGATAAGTAACTTTATCTTTATTAAATATTTAATTAACTATTACACGTTTATTAAATATACACCCAAGTCAAGACTTAGACTAAAACAAGCTGACTTGTAACATGAAACTTGAACACCATCGCGAGATACCTCCTAAGAAGAAAAAGGCTGTGATTAGAAGGTTCAAAGATCATTGAAGGTGATATATCCATGGCTTACAGGATAAGTGCAGACTTTGTGTGGAAGGCAAAATGAATAATGTTTTTGCAAATGAAGGGTGTAATACCATTTGGAAGCAAGCATTGGTTATTCAAATGCCCTTAATATAAGTTGCTAAACGAATGCCATGTACTCTTCCTATGGAGTAACATATTGCACAATGTGTGAATGTCTGCTTGTATCAAATGTGCTTACAAGGTGGTTGTGGATGAAGACTTGTGGATTTCTTGAGGCCAATGGAAAACCTAAAATGCCCATCAACGATGACTACTCTTCCTACACAAGTGTAGAAGATTCACATGAAGCTACTTTGAAAAGTTGAATCAAAAGATTAGAAGTCCTTTCTTTTCCATCTTGCTTAATGAATTCATTGATAGAGTGGGAGCACATATGTTGTGTATATGAAGTACATTGAGGCAGATGGAGAGGACCTATTGTGATGAGTTCCCCAAGCTTTTGGTTGAGATGATGGTGGATTTTCTAGGGCCAAATTATAGCTTGTGCTACTAATGAATGCTTAGTATGGTGGCAGCACAAAAATTGGTAACTCAGTTATGAAAAGAAGTCCCACACTTGATTTCAGTGCATTGTGTGCACAATAGAGAGCCTTGGCTACCAATGGGCTTTACCACTATCTAATCTTCAGACATTAAAAAGCTTGCTAGAGAAGGGCACAAATAGTTGTAAAACTCATTAATTTACTTTGGCTGCCCAAAGATGATGTCATTCAAAGAATAATGGATGTATGCCATCTTGATGAGAGATAAACATAGACATTACTTGTTAGAGAACTTCATGTTCAATTTTGGTTTCATCTTAACAGAGTTGAACAACTTGAGTTTTATGTTTCAAAAAGGTGGTGTTTTAAGTATTTGGGATTTTATTTGGGCATTATAGTTGTCAGAGTTTTAACCGAAGAAACCAACACGTGCAACATGTGGCTACCAAGTGGTATTCAATCAACATTATGTTAAGTAACATTAAGTCTTCCAAGACACTCAGATAATTTAATTCAGATGCCCAAATAGGTATAAGATTGGTTCTCTAGAGGATAACCAATATAGAAGATTGACCATATAGGATTTATATATATAGTATTACTATTACAAAATTTAATTAATGTTATTTAAATATTAATATTTTAATAACAATATATATTATATAATGTACCTTCATGCTCTTTAATAACTTTTATATTAGGCCTATACAATCTTAAATATAAATATATATAACTTAATACCTTCTACTTTTATAATATTTATTATTTTTGTCCATTTATTAAAGGGTTAATTACTAAAATAAAATATTTTAAAGAATATTTTGTCTTTAAACATACATTCTAAAGAACATTCTTTTTTAAACATATTTATTCTAAAGAATATTCTTTTAATATTAAAAAATACTAATTAAATAACTAAAATTGCTAATTATTAAAAAATGGTACTATAAACATTCCAATTTTAATTACAATGTTCTTCAATTCTCAACCCGGTGCTGGGTGAGGAATGGTTCAACAAAATGACACAAATTTTGAAGAACTAGTGCAAGTGATGGGCTTGGAGAAGCTTTATGCTTTGTTGAGAGCCAAAACCTGAGGATGTCCGCTTGTCTACTTGGCTAAACTGGGCATCTAGACATTGGCCTACTGGGATGCAGAATAAAGAGTGGCTGAAGTTGTTTATAGTTGATCTATATGGAGGCAGTGCGAGGACGAGCCATTGATACAATCAACTGCATGAGAGCATACAAGGAATGAGTGGTTGCTGAGGCAAGCTTTGAGAAGTGGTTTGTATATGCATGCACAATGTAAAACTCAAATGTTCTCTAGCTTCACAACTGTGTGAAGTTCAGCTTCTCTATGGGGCCAACCGAGTCTTGGAAGTTGACGAGATAGATCGAAGGATGATATGGAGGTAACATATAGCTTCTTGTTTAAATTGAGTTGACTTTAACATATGTGGTGTATGTAGGTACTCAGTGGCAAAAAGTGTGCCTCCATCCTCAAATAGATGAACCATAGAAGCTAGCCTCATATGTGGTCCAATTACACAGTCCGTTGACCAAGTTTGAGAACAAATGCACCTTTCTAGCTAGATCCTCGAAGGGAGCCACCAGCATGGAACAAGACTTATACAATGGCATGCAAAAGATCTTCTAGAAGTGATATGGTAGTCGAAAGAGATGGATCTCATAATGAAGTCAAGAACAAAAGGCTAAGTTCCACACAACTTGCGAGGAGAAGACTTGACCCTTCCGCAAGCACTTTTGGGCCTACAAGAGAAGCATCTACGTTCAGTAGGTAATATTCAGCCCTTGGCTGTATGTATTGACATCAAGACAACCTCTTGTTCTATTTCTAATGTTAGCTACACCTGAGGTGTGTATGATTGTGTTGTCTATGACATCGAAGATATGGACATGGCATTTTTTTACACATCATACAGGTAACTTTTCCAGAGATGTACTGAAGTTGAGAGTCAAAGTTAATAAGCAGCACACAACATACACTCATTCAAGATTTCTTGAGGAGGCAGGCAAGTTTGGATTCAACTTGATTCTCATCAACTTGCCCAACAAGTTACAACCAACAATGCACAACTACGATAGGAATATGATTTTTTGGACCTATTGAAATGTGATGAAGCAGTACAACTTGCGGATATGCACATGGCAGCAAACACACGAAGGTAAATTGTTCCATTTAACCATCTAGCTTGTTAATACTTCTCATTGTTTATCCTTTAAGAAAACCTTTTTGTTATAATTATTTTCCAAGAGACACTAGACCAAATCCGCTCAGACTAAGCCAACCATCCTTGTCAATGTGCCAGATCGCTTTCAACATGGTTGTGTTTAGAAAATTAATGGCTTTATGTAGCTAATTATTGAGTGTCTGAACAAACTTGGATAATGTAGCTAATTAATGGCTTTATTGTCTTTGCAAGCTCCCTATCCAACTAAAGAGTGTTCAAATAATGTAGTTAATTATTGAGTGTCTGAACAAACTTGGATAATGTAGCTAATTAATGGCTTTATTGTTTTTGCAAGCTCCCTATCCAACTAAAGAGTGTTCAAATAATATAGCTATTGTTTAGGACATATGCTCTAATACAAGTTTGGATAATGTAGCTAATTATTGAGTGTCTGAACAAACTTGGTGATCTTGTTTAGGACATATGCTCTAGTACAAGTTCCTTCCTAATTGCAGCTATTGTGTAGGACATATGCTCTAATACAAGTTTGAGTGTCTGAACAAACTTGGATAATGTAGCTAATTAATGGCTTTATTGTCTTTGCAAGCTCCTATCCAACTAAAGAGTGTTCAAATAATGTCCTAATTATAGCTATTGTATAGGACATATGCTCTAGTACAAGTTCCTCCTAATTGTTGTTTAGGACATATGCTCTAGTACAAGTTCCTCCCTAATTGCAGCTATTGTGTAGGTTCCTCCCTAATTGCAGCTATGCAGCTATTGTATAGGACATATGCTCTAGTACAAGTTCCTCCCTAATTGTTGTTTAGGACATATGCTCTAGTACAAGTTCCTCCCTAATTGTTGTTTAGGACATATGCTCTAGTACAAGTTCCTCAATAATATAGTTTGATTATTTTTTGCCTTTCATAGGACTTAAACTCAAGACCTTTTGGCTAACACACACATGTGTTAGCCAACTAGTCCGTATGATCCTGGATACTAAACTACACCATCAACAGCAAGGCGTATATTCATACGCATGTTCCAGACCAGTGTGGACCACATATTCCAGACCAGCTGTGATCACACATTCCAGACTAGCTGTGGACCATACAATCCTCAGGACCTCAGATATAAAACAGGGTTCCAATTCCAGGTTTTTTAGAATCATTCAACACCAGTCTTTGGCCTTGTGTTTCATTTTGTATTCATTTCTTTCTTGAATACAATCTCATCCTTTCAAGGTTCCACCTTTGTTTTAAAAGGTTTTGCCCTTTGCACAAGGTCGTGACACAAGTTCTTCCCTAGTTACAGCTATTGTTTAGGACATTTGCTCTAGTACAGTTCCTCCCTAGTTGTAGCTACTGATCTTGGGAGGAATATTATGGGAACGAAAAAAAAATAAGAAGCTCATAGAATTTGTACTTGAGAAGCTCAACGAGAACGTCACACCTGAGCTAGTGCAAACTAAGCACCTCCACCTTCAAGCCACAACAACGGATCAAGAAATGCTACAACACAAGAGGTTTTCTAATGTGTCAAATTGTTTGGTTTTAATGAATAATAATGTCATTTTAAAAATTTGAAAATGGGCTGACTCAGTTATTACTTAAGTTCATCAATTTCAACATGCCTACTAAGATTGTTTGGCAGCATAATCTACCAACTAGAAGAATTTTATTAAATATTCCTTTTTGGTGGGACTCCAAATTATGTTCTTACAATCTTTTAATTTTATTTTTCTTGTGTTTTGAAAAATATTAATATGTGATAAGGTAAATGACAACAAATAGATTAAAAAAGTTACAAAAGACATCATTTGCTAAGTGTTGAAAAACACCATGTGACAATGTATTCAAAATGTCTATAGTGAGTGTATTCATTAATCTCTTTGTGAGATTATACACTCCTAGTAGGTCAATCCTGATGAAGGAACACACTTTAAAAGTTGTTTCATCATCTCTGAAAATTAATAACAAAGGATGTTGAATTTAAACGGTGTGTGCTTGCGTGCGTGCGTGTTTGGAATGCAGTTATGAGAATAGTATAAACATGTCTGTCGACTTTATACACATATACATACATGTATAATATATTATGAGATGTGAATGTGTGTATACACACATACATGCATACTTACGTATATAACGTAATTCTCGTGAACAGTTGCCTCCCAGAGTTTTGACATTGACATTCTCGTACACAGACATAGACATTACATGTGCGTAGCAGCAGTCCCTTATACCACATGGAATCACCTGAATATGCTTAGGTATGCTACATATTCTATGTTAAATGAATCCGCACGCACACACATCCTTTCTCTCTTCCATGTAGAGATGCACAATACACCTAGGAAAATATACAAGCTCGCGTACACACACATGCAGACCCATCTACACGTGTGCATGTGTGTTTGCAAATGCCCAAGAGGGCATATTCAGAGGCATTTGCAGAAGAGATTGGCATCGGACAAACACAGACTCATATGGGATTCTGCACTTGACGCATGTCAGTTCCACTGCTATTCAGATGAAGCAGATAAAAACATAGGAAGCACTGCAGCACTGCTTGCTGCACTGAAGCAGTGCGGCAAGAGAAGGGACTTGCAAATGGGGAAGTCATTACATTTGCATGCAGTTGGAGCTGGCCATGACACCAATAAGTACGTAAGTAATGCTCTGATCAGTATGTATAGTAAATGCAGGAGCATGCTGGATGCCCGAGCCGTGTTTGAAAACATGACCCGTCCGGACGTTGTTTCTTGGACCAATCTCATTCTGGGATACGTGGAAAATGGTGAGAGCTCAGTTGCCATGGGTGTATTCGCCAGCATGGACTGTGAACCGGACTCTGTTACATTTGTTGCTGCACTCAAGGCTTGTGCAGGTCTCGCTACCGCAAGACACTTCTGTCTAGAAAGGGAATGGCGATACATAGACAAGCAAGTAAACGTGGATATGATACAGATATCTTCGTGTCAAGCACGTTGGTGGAAATGTACAGCAAATGCGGGAGCATGCAGCATGCTCGGGCTGTCTTTGAGAAGGTGACTCCTCGGGATGCAGTGTTATGGACTACTCTTATCATTGGTTACGTGGAAAACGGCCAGAGCTTGGCAGCTTTGGACTTGTTCGAGAACATGGACTGTGAACCGGATCGTGTTATATTTGTAGCTGCACTCAAGGCATGCGCAAGTGAGAAACATCTGGATAAGGGAATGGCCATCCATAGACAAGCAAAAGAACGTGGATTTGATACGGATTCTACTGGCAAGCACTCTAATTGACATGTACAGCAAATGCAGGAGCATGCAGCTTGCTCAAGCTGTTTTTGACAACATGACAAGTAGAAACGTTGTGTCATGGAACAGTCTCATATTGGGATACGTCGAAAACGGGCAGAACACACGAGCTATGGAGCTATTCGAAAAGATGGAGTGTAAGCCGGATACATATACACTCGTTGCTGCACTAAAGGCATGCGCAGGGTTGTTATGGTTAGAGAAAGGAATAGCTGTTCATAAACAAGCCAAAGAGTATGGATCTGATATAGACGTTTTGTGGCAAACACTTCGATGGAAATGTATATCAGATGCGGTAGCATGCACTATGCACGGTCTGTTTTTGATAGCATGATTGTTCGGGATACTGTTTCATGGAACATACTCATACTTGGATACGTGGAAACCGGTGAGAGCGCAGCAGCAATGGAGCTTTTCACAAGCATGGATTGCAAACCGAACTCTTTCACATTTGCTGCAGTACTCAAGGCATGTGTAGGGACACCAAAAGCTGGACAAGGTATACATTCTCAGATATGCAGGCTTGAATTGGAACAAGATCAAGTAGCAGCGAACTGTTTGGTGGACTTTTACGGGAAGTCTGGTACCACGGCTGCTGCTGAGCATGTGTTTAATAGTATGCGTTCTTCAAAGTGTACAGTTTCATGGAATGCTTTGATAGCAGGATACAGTTCAATAGGGGACACAGCTCATGTGTTTCGTTTTGTAAGAGAAATGCAGGAAGCTGGTGTGCAAATGGATGGTATCACATCCTTGTTAATACTTACAGCTTGTAGCCATGCTGGTATGGTGGATATAGGTAAGAAGTACTTTGAGTCCATGCCGATACATGGTATAATTCAAACTATGGAACACTATGCTTGCGTGGTTGACATGTTGGGGAGGGCTAACAGGTTACAAGAAGCATTATTAGCCATTAAAAGTATGCCATATGAAGCCAATAGTGTTGTGTGGACAAGCTTGTTAGGCGCCTGCAGCAGTTTTGTAAACTTAGAAGTTGGAATGGTCGCCTTTGATGCATTAGTGAGGTTCAACAATGAAGATGCTGCAGCTGCGTATGGGTTGATGGATGACATATATAAGAAGCTGGGCATGTGGCAGCGTGTGGAACAGATGGAAGCTGAAAGGAATACAGTGAAGACCCGGAATGAGAAATGTAAACTGAACTCGCAATGTTAATTACATGTTTGACGTATATACATATGCATATGCACAATCATCCATGTTTGAGGTGGCTTAAGACTCTTTGCTTAACACGGGGGATCCCATTGTATATAAATTTATTTTTCATACTTTATCATCTTTTATGTACCTATGTAAAAGCTGTTTAATAT